>JABUIW010000023.1:4385207-4503871 GCA_013363375.1 Menidia beryllina
GTGTGTGTGTGTGTGTGTGTGTGTGTGTGTGTGTGTGTGTGTGTGTGCGTGTGTGTGTGTGTGTGTAAAGAGAGAGAGTAGAGATAAGGGGAATGATATATTTATCTATGCACTAAACACAACACCTCTGAGGGAGGGTGGAATTGAAGCTGATGATAGCCATGTATTTATAGAGTAACATCTGTGTGAGCCTATTCATACTGTAGAAAAATATAGTAAGTGGTAGAAGGGTTTGTGTGTGTCCATGAACCACACCCCACTTTTAGAGTTTCTATCCAAGACCCAAATGCTTTTGCCCATCCCCCCAACTTTGCATTCCAGACTTGAGGGGCCCTCAATGATTTCCTGACTGCCTCCTTCTTTCTCTCATACACCTACTACTTATGTGCATATGTCATACCGATGTCTGCAAAGTAGCAAAGTAGAGTGGGCAACGTGGAAGCTTTATTCAGGAAGACTCAAAAGGTTTGATTATAAAGAATGTGTGTATTGTTCATGATTTGTATAGATGTTAAAATGTACTATACATTAATATATTAATCCTACAATAATTTTGTGTGCATATATTTAGAGGTATTTACATTCATTCTGATCAAACAGTCCATAACTGTAGGCTGGATGTTCCAAATTACTTTTCTAAGTACTCAAACATCTATAAAATGTATCAGTTAAATCATTAGTCACAAACTGCTCAGCCAAGTACCTTAATTGCATAGGATCATCTGTTGCAGTGAATCTTAAACAGATGTGGTGTGAAATCAACACAAGTCCACAACTTTCGTATGCGTCGGGATGGCTCCTCTTTAGCATATTGAACTGTTGATGGGTTGTTTGCATGTACTGTAAATTTGTGAGATGGTATGCAGCTATGCTTTAAAAAAAGACAGAGCATCTGTTCACCGCATGGACCGATCATAACCCGTGAAAGCATTCTGAAAAACGTGGTTCAAATGTGGACTCAAGACACATTCAGCTACCCTGAATCAAAAGGGGTATTATGTACATGCAACAGGGACATAATTTGCCATAATAGACTCAGGATAATTGGTTCTCCGCATGAATGTGCGTGAGTATGTGTGTGTGTTAACATTCATGTAAGGCTGCCACTGCAGTATCAATCATAAAGGTTTGAGTTTGAATAAGACATAAGGTAATGAAGAAAGAAAAGAAAGAAATAAAACACCTAAAAAGGCAACTTCTACTCACAGAAGGGGTTGAGACTCATTCTACAACTTTCAAACATTTGAACCATACATAACCCTTGCAAATAAGAACATTTAAAAGAGTTTTGGTCATTTTGAGCCCTTTGTGGCGGCCCAGTAGTGTGGTGGTTAGCACCATTGCATCACAGCAAGAGGTTTCTGGGTTTAAGTCCTTGGACCTTTATGTGTGGAGTTTGCATGTTCTCCCTGTGTCTGCGTGGGTTCTCTCCGGGTGTCCCGGGGTTCCTCCCATCGTCCAAAAACCTGCATGTTAGGTTGGTTGGACATTCCAAATTGCCCTTAGGAGTGAGTGTGAGTGTGTGTGGTTGTTCGTTCTTGTGTGTCTCTGTTTGGCCCTGTGGTGGACTGGCGGACCATCCAGGGTGTACCCCACCTCTCGCCCATTGAGTACTGGGTTAGGCTCTAGTTCTACGACACCCGCGACCCCATTTGGGAAAAAGCGGTTATGAAAATGGATGGATGGATGAGCACTTTAGCAAAGTCTGTGTCCCTTTAAAACTGCATCTATGTATTCAGTTTGATGTGCACCACAATAAACATACAGTTAGCAAGAGATATGGCATTGTAACCTGAGTGGTATTTGATGGCTCGGGATGTTATTCTAAGTTAGCTTTCATCTAAAACACTGGTTAAGTTGCTCTTAAAACCAAAAACCTAATTTCACAGAAACCTGATCTGAGTAGTGTCGGATGACTTGTATTGGAGAGCAAGAACTTCAGTTTTTAAAATGGTCTTCATGGAATATGTGCATGGTCTACCTAGGACTTAAGAATTTGACACTGTAACGATATCAGTGAAATGGTATGTTACTGTGGACAGATAGAAAATGAGCCTGCATATCATTCATAGCAGCACAATGAATAGCTCCACTATGCTAATCTCCCATTTAAGAGATTTCTGCAGAACTCCTCCTACACATTGCACATCCCCCCTTGTTGTTTGCTACCTGGAATGAAAACAGCACGTCAGCCAGCTGATCCTCTGCATAACAAGAGATCAGCTGGTTAACAAACAGGCACCTTGAGTCAATAGGGTAAGCATTATTTTTGTAACTGTAATTGAATTGCATCTTGTTACTATTTTTCTGCTTGAGCACCATCCAAGGCATGGGATATTGGAGAGAGAGGAGTGATCAAGCTGTTCGGCTAAGGAATGCAAAAGAGAAAATAAAGCTGAAGTCAAGAAAAACAAAAAGTGGGGCAAGAGGGACAGAGGGAGGGAGAAAATCAATACCTTGCCTTGAAGAGAGGCCCGCACCAAAGGTGCAATTATGCTAAATGTGTTTTGTTTATGCTGCAGAAGGCCAAAGAATTTCGCAACCGGGAGTCTAAAGCTAAATTAAAACATTATGACCCTAGAGTGGAATAACTCCAAACTAATTCTTTCAAAATTTCATATACCGTCCAACATTTTTGGCTCTTTTCTTACGAAAACAAGCTGACATTAATGGTAGCAAAGGCCTTTGAACACCATATCTATTTTAATTTTTTTCCCTCTTTCTACTGACCTTTTAAGCTGTTAGTGGCCAAACTATTTTTCTCTGTTTTGATTTAAACGCCCTATTTCCTGTTGTATTGCTTTAAGAAACTCTGAGAAGGTTTTTCTACCAAAGCAGTTCAAATACTGATACAGCATAACTTTAAATCTGGTCTTACTGCTCCGACTGCCAAAACACCTGCTCTGGCGAAAAAAAAACTGGTGAGAACAACCACATAAGCCTAAAATATTGGACATCCTTATTTAAAATAAATTCATACCTTAATGTTATCTGCTCAAGTAAAGACTGAAATATAACATGATTCTGAAGTTGAAGCAGCACCAAAAGGAGATCATCTCAGTGTTTTTCCTCCATTTTATAACACATCTGAGAAGGAAGGATGATTAAACCAAAAAATAAACTTAGATCTGGCACAAGATGTGAACAGTTTTGATTTTTTTTAAAAAAAGAGTTACAGACAATTAAATGGATTAATCCCATTTCAAATTAAACAGGATATGTAAATAGATAACTCTCATTAGCAATGTCAATAACCTTAAAAACAAGTCTTGTAGCCTTCTTCAAAATGCATTTACCCCATAATTTAGAGGCAATCAAATGTGGTTCCTGGTGATAAATGGGAAGAGCGAGACAGCTCCAATTTTAGGTTAAAAAAATAATCAGTCAAATGAACAATTTTAATGACAACCAAACTGATGACAGCTCAATTTACAGTGCTGTGAGCACAGTGAATAAAAGAAGAAGATTGGTTTTATAAAATGCTGATGCTCATTTCAGGTAGAGTCTTGGAAATATACATTTACTTTAATCACAGCCAAAACTACTGTGAACCTGAAATTCAACCCTGTCTTCAAGATTTCTCAAATAACAGCTTCTCTGACTGAGATACAGATATCTCTGGTTGGAAATTAAATATTGCAAATGTCAAAGGAAGCTCTTTCTGTTGAATTTACTGAAAGGAAAAAAGCCTCCAGCATTGAAAATGAAAAAAAGAATCTGCCGAATATCATTGCTTTTTGTCAGTTTGCCTGGAACTATTAAGGTCCGGAGTCATTCCTTATTTTTATTTACCGTATTCCAATCTGACTGTTCCCTCCCAGGAGGCAGTCTGCGAAACTGGATATATATAAGGATACTGTTTCTATAAACACTCCGTATCCTCAAAATCTTCTTAGATAAATACAAGAAATGGAGACAGTATCCTTGTTGGATCTGTGAGAATAATACCCTCGTACCAAGGGAGTAAGAGTTATCAGACTATATGTTGTTGTGAGGCAATAAACAAAGCGCTGTAAATTGTGCAGAATCTAAACACGTCCAGCTCTGGACGCTTTAAAGTTCTCAAAATATATGTACAAACTACTGCATGTATATGAAATGTGTCTGGAGACTATCTGACAATGCTTGGTGTTTTAACCCAACAGCAGGGGTATTAAACTCAAATAACAACATGACCACAAGAAGGGGTTGCAGCTGGAAAGGGAACATTTTTGGGATGCTATGTTTGCCATGCTGCAGGTCACCGCAAACGTTTTAAAGTTGTCTCAAGTTTAAAAGGACGAGCGTGTGAACCCAGCGAGGTTGGCTTCAGAAAACACTGCAACATTGGAACGACATTGCTGTCACAAGGAAACCCATAATTGTGAACAGCTGTTCCCTTTTCTTCCAAGAGTTCCACCTACTTCCTAAAGATATCACAGCCACGTTGTGACACTAATCCAATCAACAGTCTTTTGAGAGGGGGACTTGTTCAAGTGTGTAAAGTCCCCATTTGTCAAAGCCACGGTCTGCTGTGAAACTTGAACGGACGCGTGAAGCACAAGTTGACAGTGTCAGGTGACATTCATTGCAAAAGTGGTGCTACACACAGTCCATACTGAAAGTTATATAAGAGGTGAAGATCTTCAAACTGTATTACCCATCATGCTCTACCTTGTAATAACAACAGTTGGGAAACGGGCCATGCAGGAGTCTGGCACATCATGCTCGGTAAAATCTAGGCAGATCTTTACTCTCAAGAATGCAGAAACCAAAGTTTAGATCAAGTGCTGTCATTTGATCTCCTGTGGACCGTGTAGCGATGAGTCATTTGCCGCTAAAAGATAAAAGCAGAGGGAAACATAATTCACCTGCTGTCAACAACACCACGACACAGCATGACAACATTCCAGGGAGAGCTAAAAACATATCACAACTCAATGAATCATACAGCATCCACATTTACCAGTCCCATATTTGCCTTGTTGCTATATTGGCATGTAGGAAGAGTTAAAAAGGTTGTTTTTCTTTGAATCAACTGCAAGAAGAAGAAAAAACCTGATACTTCAGCTGTCCATGCCCTATAGCCATTCACACAACAGAGGTCACCCAAACTTAGTGAATGCAAGAAAGGAGCACGCAACACTGAAAATGTTTGCCGAGGTAAAAATGGAATCGGATATGCGTTTTATCTGAAATGTGGAGGAAAGTTCAGAACTCTGTGGTGGAAAATTACAGCAGTAGGACTATAAACTATTCCATCCATGAATACTGAAGCGTGGATAGAGGCAGGGAAAGAAGGGTAAATAAAGGGCAGCTTGTCTTGTTAAAATGTCCTTCAAGTGTGATCTCTCTCCTACCCTGCAATCTACTGAAAGAGCTGCTCAGTGGCATCAACCGAAACATAAAAACAAAGTTTGTGAGAGTACTAAAAAAAAAAAGAAAGAAAGAAGAGAGAAACTAATGACACTTCTTTGTCACGTACCCTGTTTTCTCTATGGTCTCTAAATGTCATCACTTCCTTCTCTCATTCACCCCCCCCCCCCTTCTTGTTTTGATGATTTCTTTCTCTCTCTCCCTAGTGTTCTGCTATACAGCGCTGGCTGCATTGGTCACTGAGGAATCCTTGCATACAGTATACCCCTCCTCTTTCACTGTCTCTTCATCTTATTCCCAGCCCACATCGCTCTCTCCCTTCCCTTTTCCCTCAAAACAAATGAATAAATAAATTAATGGAACTCAATAGCATACATCTGAGGAGTCTCTCTCTTTCCTTCTCTCCCTCATGTTTCAATGCCCAGTGCTGTATGCCCATGCCGCCTGGGCTAACAGGTCAAGTGCATACAACAACCCAAGCACTGACTCAGATCAAACAAGATCATGGTGTCCGGGTAAAAATATCTTGAACATTTGGCCACTGTTCAAAGCTCAGGCCCAGATTGGTTTTGTTGGAAGGTCATAGTGGGCAAAGATTTGAACTCTTGAAAATCTTTGGCACAGCTTATATGCAGTCAAAAACAAAAACACTTATACTTAGCTGTACAAGTACAACATGCAGCGATATGTGTCTTTATCCAGATGTTACACTGACTGTTGAAAGTTTAGGAATTAGATTTCCTTTAAAAATGAAGGGCAAGTAAAATAAAAAAAGCAAAAGAACAACTTTGTGGTAAGTTATGAATGCATAGAAATGCATGGTTCGAAATAAACCATATGGCGGAAAAGCATCAGATCATTCTAGCATGTAAAAAATCTATTTGAAAATAATGCAATGGATATAAAGAATTACTCATTCTTTATTCACTCATGATTGTGCAATGATTATGCAACTACAATTTGCGTACCAAACAACAATACTTTCAATTTGTCATGGGTGTGGTGGGATGCCCTGTTTTCGAAGTCCAACGGCCCGAGGATGAAAATTCTAGTTTGAGACATGTTGATTCTGAGCCACTTGCCTGATTTAAACAACTGTAACAGGCTATTGTTGGGTTGGGTCAAGTTCCTTATAATCCTGTTAGCTCTGGTCCAGCATCTCTTGATTCAAATGTCCTGCAACGATGGGAGAGTAACTCTGTAGCAGCATTCGGCTGCACGGATCACTCTCTGCAGGGCTTTTTTGTCTTGTACACTGCTATTCACACAGAAAAAAGTAATGTTTAGTGACATTAGTGACTAAGTTTCCTTGAACAAAGCCTAAACCTCCGCTGTTGTCTCAGGCTTTGTTGCTTTGCCCCTTTTGGGCTAAACTTTTTGTCTGCAGACCATATCAGGCTATGAGTTGTTGCCACCAAGGTACTTGAAACTACTCAATTTGTCCACTTGTGCATACTGATATCTCTGCTGTCAATTACCAGTAATGAATTCTAATACATTGAAATACAAATGGCTGTTAAGTACAGCATGGACACAAAGCTCTGGAATACAGACGGAAATCGCCAGCCTAAGTTGTCACCCTGTAGCTGGTGCTACTACCTGGGCGACCTCGAAATGAGACGTGTTCAATTACCATCACAATGTCTTTGGCCTCGCAGTCTGGGGTGCCCAGGCTGTGCCACGTGCCATATTTGTCACCCTTACAAAAGTGAGAATCCACAGACTCCCAGACCAGCGTTTGGCATCTGTCACTATGCACTAAATGCTGCAGGAGGCTGCTTTGTAGGACTACTATCAGCAGTAGTAATTCATGAGCATTAGACTGGGCATTCAGAAGCACAGATGCACACTGCTCACTTATTTGGTTTCTGGCATGGCTTTCAAATGACTTTCATTTGAGTTGTATTTTGGGGGATTACTGAAGGGCAAAACGTGCTCTTGTTTGTCATTTGAGAGTCAATGGCAGCTGCTTGGACGCAGATAAATTGAAGACAAGCATGTTGCACTCAAGATAATGTAAATGTGTAACTGGTTTTGTAATTGAATGTTAAACCCTTTTTTTGTAGGTCCCTTTGGATAAAAGCGTCTGGTAAATGTATAAATAAAATGTAAATTGTAAGAGGATGAAAGGTCAACGTCTCTAATAGAATAAGACAACTGGAAGTGTGTGCTGGTGTTTGCCCAAATGGGTGTTCGGCTATGTCGAAATTATGACTCTTGCAGATTAATTCCTCCCAAAAAGATGTGGCCATTGTTTCAACTCATGCCTAGCAAGAAAGTCCCTCTAACATAAATACAACACTGCAGCTGTCAACTGTTCACATAAGCACAGATGGTTTCTAGTGTAAATTATGTCACGATCACAAACTAATCCAGACACTTGCAGACAGTTGACTTGCACAACATGCATGAGCTTGCACATACACACACACAGACACACACACACACAGTTACTAGTAAAATGTGTGTGCTAGTAGTAGTTTAAAACTATTGAATTGTAAGTCAAGCAGAATTTTCAGTTACTATTATTACTATTTTACCTCAGTGACATCAAAGTAATTAGCACTTCCAATTCTACTGTAATTGGAGTACGTCTGGTTTTACAGACTTGATATATGATTTTCAGTTACTTTTTTTAGAACGACTTCTGAATTCAACCACATTAAAATCCGGTTGTTTAGCAATGAACCACAGGGGTCAAACCTATCAAAGCATTCTGTACATGTGGCTGATGGTGTCTGGAACCCATATTGCTAACAAAAGCAAGACATAAGACCACCAGGAGCATCTGCAGGCCTCTTTGCACAAGATCGTACATGCAACTTTGTTGGCCACGAGCTGTCAGACATTCAAAAGCATGCACACGGATTGAGTCATCTAAGGTTACAGATAATGCCTGAAAAAGTTTGCACAGACCTATTTTATGTAATACAAACTCTAACAAATAGAGGATCAGGGATGAAGTGGAACGTTTTGTGTGAACATGAACAATGGAGTAACAGACTCCCATAAAAGAAAAAGAGGTTCAATTAAAAAAGCAGACTCCCCTTGACTTTTGCTTGAAAAAAAATAACTACTTCAATCTGCAAGGCTTACAATTTACCTCAGAAAATCAGGACTGGGAAAAAATACACCTTGCTTCACCACAATTACTCATCAAATAAGCACACATTTTGTACAACTTTTTTGACTACATATGAACCCTTTTACCCCTAAAAAAACAAAAACAAAAAAAGCAACAAAAAAAGTCAAAGTCAATCAAATTAGTCTTTTTTTATGTCATTCCGCAATAAACTTTTCCGATATACAACACATAATCATATCAAATCAACAAACTAAAACACAGTTTGATGCAATTAAGTTAAACTCTTAGTTTTATGGATGAAGTGGATGGGTCTATGGTTTAGGAAAGATCTGAGAATTGTGAGCTGGGAATGGAAGGAAGAGAGCTGTTTTGAGATTTTAGTCAAATCCGCATGCATCAGACACTTGTGTGCTGCCTGGAAGTGAAAGTCCTACTTTGTATAAAAATGTAAACAACCATCCTTCTGTCCATTTTCTACACTTCCTTAATCCAATTCAGGGTCGTGGGAGGCCCTGAGCCTATCTTAGCTCGCACTGGGCGAGAGGCAGAATAGACCCTGGACAAGTTGCCAGTCCATCACAGTGTGCCTATCCTAGAGGATAAACACAACAAACCGCCTTTGACTGAACATGAATGACAAACAAGTCTTATCTATTCAATTCTACTTTCATATTCACATCACATATGACACAAACCGAATCAAAAGCCACCATCTACCATTTTAAACTCTGCCTTCTTTATTTCTCTCAGTGTCTGGCTCAGCTAAAGCTAGGCAGCCCTTAGTAACACATGTTATTCTCAGGAATACTCCCAAAGGCGTCAGGCAAACAAGATCCCTCTGCGATTTACAATGGAGGGGCCCACTTCATTATTTACTGGCAAGGCTCACTGCCTAGGAGCCAGACCATTACCTCCACATGGGTGTAGATGCCACGGGCATGGTCTCTCCGTGTGGTAAAACAGCACGTTGTAAAAATAACAGATAAAGGCATGTAGGAGGAGACTAAAGCAAACTCAAAGACTTACTCACAGGCACTGATGGTCAAAACCAAGCCACAAAAAGTTGTAAAGAATGAATGACCACGAGATGTGGTCACTGTGACAACTTCACACAAATGCAGACGTAATGGATACTTCCACATGATCTGGATTCTAATTCATCTTTTTAAAAAGAACACTTACTTTACGTACTACTATTTAATGCTGCTCACATAAAAAAAATAGTTCCACACTCCAGTACAACATAGTTTGCACGAAATCCATGGAACTTGTAATCATCATTTTGTGCAAATGAGGTAAATAATGTTCGATAGGATAAATGATCTTGCTGGCAAAAGGAGAGCTTCGAGCCCAGCCAGTAAGGCACATCTCCGCTGGCATCAAATCCTCTTTGAGCCCTGGCACAAGCCACTGCTGCAGGCGGCAGTTGGCAAAAGTGGCAACAGCCATCTTAGTGTTCGCAGAATTGTGAGCACCCTTGTGTGACTAAAAGACGGTTTGGCTTTTGTTTTAGAAAAAAAAAAAAAGAAAAAAGAAAAAGCCCAATCTGCTCCTTCCTATTTTTGCCCTCATGATATATCCCTGGAGGGCATTGGTTCAAATTCATTAGTGCTCTTTTATCTCCATGAAAATGGGAGACCCTCTGCTACCCATCTACCTCCTGTTTCTGAGCGGCTGTCTCCGTTTCCCTCCTGCCTGGAGTTGCTGTTGTTCCCTCAGTCCCTTTTTGGTGTGCACGCACACACACACACACACGCCATCCAATTCTCCCTGTCCTTTCTGCTCTCATTGTTTAATGTCGATCCCTCATTTTCCTCCACACTAACCAAAAGGCAAGTACAGTGGGGCAGTGAGCAGCGACCCCTGTTTCTATGCCAAACCCACATTTGTCTTTCTTTTCATGTTTTTAGCCCTACCTTCACCCCAAAGGGATTACAGATTGGGGTAAAATGACAGATGTCAAAGGGGCTTCCCTGGAAGGAGGCAGCTGGGGTAGCGTCTATACCCAAACAACTACAATACTGAATCACAGCAACTGATGGGAAGAAAGACTGCCAGGCCTCAAATGTTAAACTGTGTGCTCATGTTTTGCTAAGTTATGATAAACAGAGTGTAGACTTGTTGCGTAAGCACCACTGGAATCAAAATATTACAACATATGTTTAAAATGTTCCAGTAGATACAGCAATTATGCACAGCAATCTGTGAAGTGTGTTTCAACCATTTTCATTTCTAGTAGCCACTTTGTGGCATCAGGTTTTGGGATTAAAGGCATCAGTTTCACACTTTTTTCTAACTCACTATCAATCAAAAGCCAACGAGATTGCTAATCTCTGACTTCCACTCCCTCTGCTCTACCTTTCCCCTCTTTCATCAGTTAACTAGGTTTCTACCTAAACCAAAGTCCCATTGCTTGATAACCATGTGGCTGAAAATCCTATTCACATCCTACTGTGACACCCTTAAGCTGCAATTACGGTAAAATGCATGAGAGCATTTTTTTTTTCAACTTTATCCTCTTCTGTCACACACCTCTACCAATAACACAACCTATGAAGTGGTTTGGTGTTCAAGAAACTCTTCCCGATAGGACAAAAAAACAGATGGAAACAAACAAAAAAGATCCCAAACCATGACTCTGCCAGGGATTTCATCCATAAACAAAAGCGTGACAGCAGCCTGCATACATACATACGCGTGCTGACGGCACTAATCTCCTCAACCGTGGCTGGTTTCTCTGATTGCCATGTTGTCACTCTTCCCCCAACCTCAATCACTCTTTAATCAGGATTATCTTATCCGACACTGAGACTTAGGAGTTAATTAAGGTTCAGCCACTACAGGTGCAAGAACCATGTTAGAAATGCTTGGATCATTTTTTTCTTCTTTTTTTTAAAAAACATTTTCCCGTCCTAAATGATCCTCATCTCAGAATGTGTAAAAACCTACTTCAATCAGACAATGCAGATATACTGAAACTGTGGATACACTGACAAGTTCAATTTGTTCATCAACCCTTAAGAACAACTCTGCTCAAAATGGAGCATAGTTCACTGGTGAATGGTCACAAGTGCACTTGCACGGGTACGTGATTGTAATTGAAATAACCAGAAGCCTTTCCTTATATACAGAAAGCTACAATTCTGAAAACCGTGTTTTCACAACCACAAAAGCAAAGTTTAAAAACTGCTGAAATACTGAACCTCTCAAAAATAAAATATAAAAGAGAGAGTGAGAGAGAGAAAGAGAGAGAGAGAGGGGGAATACCTTCTGTCCGTTCTGTTTCCTGTCAACTGGAAAACAGCAGAGAGTGTCTGTCTCCATTTACATACAAATGTCACCTTTCTTCTGTGGGGTTGGGTGAGGTTTTACGCTCTTCACTGTGATGTGCTTGACAAACCTTCTTACCCTGTCTGGGAGACAAGCTTCTGTTGCACAGTGAGAAAGTGAGAGAAACTCGATGCATTTAGCCTCTGGTGCCTTCTCCCTGCCTCTGCTCTCTTTTATGCCCCACTGGTGCACTGTAATTTGTGTATCCAGGCTGGAGTACATTGGCTTTGTTTCCATTTAACTGAAAGATGAGGCAGCATGCTGTTTGAAAAGGTGCCCAGGCTGCTGAGGTTGTAATAGCTGAGGAAGTCTTATAATTGAGCTTTTCAGCAGAGGGTTTCTGTTGTGGTATGGGAGCCATTAATACAAAATAAATGATTTGCATGAGACAGATTACTAAAAGCGCAGGCAAAATGAGAACTACTATTGTAATAACTACCATCTTGCGCGAAGGAGGGTGATATTAGGATTATCTGAGAAAATCACCAGCTCGGAGAGCCCAACCTGGCAGCACGGCTTATATTCCCAGAGTTGCAAAGGAAGCCATTTTCTGTGGTTAAGTGGCCCACATAGTGTTTCTACGCCATTTCTCATAAACCAGGACATGTATCCCCTGTTGAATAGGGATGAACAATCAGCCTGACAGGCAGGTAGTTACTCCTCCTTAACCCCGGGTAGCGCTGAGTGATGCAACAGAACAGCATGCCCCTTCCCTGCTGCCTCCCTCTCTCCCGGGTTTCTCCACCCTCTCCCCATCACTCTCCCTTTCCCTGGCCTGCTTTGCACAGACCCTCCTTTCATTATTCTCATTTCTCTCTTTATATCTCTCCCTCCACTGATACTATTCACCACTCTCTCGTTCTCCCAGACAATCTCGCCCTTTCCCAGAGGCCTGTGTTTCTGTTCCTACATTACACACAATTACTTCCATCCATCAATTATCTGACTACTCCTCTTTAGCTACCCCACTTCCCTCTCTGTAGTCTACGACAATAACCCCCACAATCCTGATTACATGTTTTCTGTGACTCCCCTCCCCGGCCAACCCCTCCCTTTCATAGCAGCTGAGTGTGCCTTTCTCCCCCTTTCCCCTCCCCTTTTCCCCCCTCTAAATTCACCTCCCCTGTAGGCCACCCTCACACCAGATGTCCCCAAAGTTTGGGTGAGCATATGCATGTGTGGAACACAAGAACAAAAAGACAGGGGGGTGGGGGGAGGGCACAGATGGGTGGTAGGGGTCTTGTAAAGGGTGGGGTGGTTCATCTGAATGGTACCCAGTCATTCTGCCCTTGGCTTTCTGAGAGTGCACATTAAGCACTACCAGATTACTCGCATTTAGCAGACATATACAAGAAAACCTGTTCCCCTCACACGATAAAAGTTACAAAACTAAATAACAACCACACCCAATCCAACTTATCACAAGGATTTTTTAAATGTAGTAGTTAATGAGAATTGTATCATCATCATTGACAATTTCACAACTTGTATACATGTGGAACTTCCCACTAACCTTGTAAAATTAATCTAAATTTTGACTAGTTTAAAATGAAAGAATTTAGCAAGCTGCTGGAGCTTGTGTTTCATCTTACACACTGTGTCTGTTTAGTATGTGAGATGAAATAAGAATGTGGTGGTTTAAGAATGTTTTGTTTTCTTTATTTTTTTCCATCAACGAGGCACAACTATGTGCAGGCATTGCATAAGACAGAGTGTTCAAAGCAAACAGTGTCATGCATAGAAAGACGGGAAGATCTCCCTGATTATGCGTCCGTAGCTCGCCTTTGCTCGTTCAATTTGACCACAGTCAAAGGTGTGATGACAGAGACCATGTCCTGAGCATGTATTCCATCAGGGAAGCTCTCCCCTCCACACAGAGACAGCCTCTGTGAATGATTTTAATGCCAAAACAGGCGGTGTAACACCACTTGAACACACTGATACAAAAAGCTAATTCACCTTAGAAATTGATTTTTTTTTTACACATAGGACAAATCGACCAAATGGCGTGTGGATTATTAAAACGTTCAATTGAGCGTAAACCATGAATCATGTTTGAAGGCCACAGTAAACGTTATCAAGAGCTAGACAGACACATAGGACAACCCCCCTCCGCCTTAAAAATTTAAATAAGACCATCCAATTAAGGAAGCACTTGCGTTTTAATTATATAGCACACTGTGTATGAGCAAAGGGTGCTGACAGGTTGCCTTAATTACTACTCTGTTGTCACGCATAGAGTTTTGCCCAAAGGTTAATCTCAAGGCATTTACAGTGTAAGTACACACGAATAAGTGTTTTTTGACAAAACACTGTTCTAACCACTTCAGATACTCTTTATGGCAAAATGGTTAGGGCAACAACCAGCTGTGCAATGCAGTTTAGGTTAGTTCAAAAAAGCATTCTGATGCAACAATAGGACATTAGTGACAATCTACTCAAACAGTAGTATAAAATAAATGATTTTATACATCATTTATACTTTTGCATCATTTAATGGTAAAAACTTTGCTCAAAACCCTGTTGTACACAATAAGATACCTGATAACCTGACTACACCTGACAACAATACCTCACTACACCACAATCATTTTGACACCGGGTGGCACAGACTAGATAAATGTGGTTATTAAAATGTGTTTTATGTGGGAAAATAACTAATGTGTGGAACAACATTAGATTCTTTTTTTCCCCGCTGGATCAAATGTTGCAATCTTAAGAAGAAAAAAAACACAGCCGGTCTGACTAATACTTTAAAACTGAATTAGGCGATGTCAACTTAAAGCTATAACTCAAACAGAGGGCGAAAAATCACATCATTTGCAGTAGCTTTCAAAGATTAAAATCTGGAGTCATACTCGGCTGCAGAGTAAGACAGGTTTAATCAGCTGCTGAAGTTCTTAAAAACAGTAACGGGAGTAGACCAGTCCCCATAGAAACAACTCCACCGTTGTAATATACTGTACATTGAACTAGGTCCAGGTAAAGGATTCATTGCCCAAAGCTATGCCAATAGCTATTATATGAGCTATGTGGAATTTAGTGATGACTTACTTGTATGTAGCACACAGTGTGCACAGCACTGAAGTCATTAGGACTCTAACACTGAAAAGGTGCCGCTTTTTTTTTAAATAATGGCAGCTGTATCACTGAAATGACGTAAGACTGATCTTACTGCTTATTCACAATGAAAAATGTAGTCCTGTTCATTATAAAAAAGAATTTGAGATGCAGAGATATAGTATAAATGCAACCTGTTTAGTCATTTATTAAAACAATGGTTTGATAGCCCCCACCTATTCCTCCGCCCACAACCACTTGAGTGCATTTCACTCATTTAAACCTGCACTGGGTCAAACCGGCAATGCACAGGCCAGCCCTTCCTGCCACACCTAGTTTGCAAAGAGGAGAAGGAAGTGCCCCAAGGGGAACCTCTGCGCATCAATCTGTGGGAGGCCAGCTGGTAATCAGAATTAACATAAGTACAGCCCAACAGCAAGCATCAGAAGATGCCCAGAGGTGACGGAGACAGACAGAAGCAGACACGCCCATTTGGTGTCAGTCCCAGATCGGGTGTTAATTACTTCTCACCATGCAACACCAGTTTACATCAACCCCATGTCCATAAAAAGGATGCAATCAGTGCCAGAGGGAAAGGGGGGGTTGGACTGATGCTAGTGTGAATATTGCCAGCTAGTAATTTCCTCTGACTGATTTGAACAAACTCTGCTCTAGATTCGGTCATGGGTGTTATACCTTATGCCATATTCACTAAGGTAAAGGCAGTGAATGTGAGACTCCCCTCCTGTGCATCTGCAAAAGCAGATTACTATCAATTCATCAGAGGTGGCTTCGCCTGACCTAGAAGTATCCGGGGAATAGATAAGAGGCCACAGGGGTGACAGTGTTTGTATGTATCCCTAGAAGAGTGACCAGATTGCTTTCCAGGGGTTTAGTAGATTTTGCAAGTCGTAAAAAAACTGAGCAAACAATTGATAAGACGAACAGTCGGCCAAGATTCAGCGTGGACTGAAACTCAGTGAAGTTATCAGTCCTGTTCAGTTCACTCACTTTATTAAAGCTTTGCCTTATCTGACCCGCTGCACAACATATGTCATCTCTGATCAAAATAACTGCTATCTTGTCAACTGAATTGACCTTTAGATTTCAGACTCAGTTGTGTGTAAATATGACTTATGGGTTCTGCCAAAATGTCCATGACCATTTCTCCCTCACATTAAGCTCTGAAGTTCCTGAAAAACCAAGAAAATCAGCAGGGATGTTTAAGAAAAGGTTTAAAAATTCCCCGTCAGCCATTAATCTCATGTTTTACTCTTTGATCCCTATCTGATCAACTTTAATATAGCTAAGCCCACAAATAAAAAAAAACATAAGATAGAAGGCGGTAAAAGCAACAATATCCTGTTGGTATGATTTCTCATCATTGTCACGCTGACAGCCACGACCTAAGACCATTTGTCCTTGTCTCATTATACTTGTGTGGCAAAAAAAGAAAGGAAAAGAAAAATGTTAATTGACAGCTAGTCCTGAAATCAAAGAGTCGAGGAGAGGATACTCTATGAGACAAACTGCCTCCTGTTTTCACAGCCAAACTAATTGCACCTCATGTTGCTGGAAGAGCACTGATTTTGCACTCAGAACAAATTAAAATGAATAAACACAATTAACTGAAAGTGCAACAGTGCCCCGGCATACCGAACATTTCTCTCATCCCCTTTACCATGACAGTCACTTCAGTGATGTTGCGTGAAGTACAATGTGACTAATTGCAGGGCTCTTGATACCATGAAAATGCTGGTAATTTGGCACAAACTAAAATAAACAGAGCACAAAGTCATAAAAACATGCATAAAAGCCTTGCACAAAAGGGAAATCATATGCTGCTGATTGATTTGGTATCACAAACACTGTTGGATGTTTTGGAGCCATTGTTTAGAGCACAATATGAAATAAAAATTAAATATAACAACTCTAAGTTTGGATCTAGCACATGATTGAGTTCTTTTGAGAGAACTAATCACTTTTAAATCATACAACTAACTTTAATTCAATGTGTGCATTATGTCAGCAAGACTCTTCTATTCTGATCTGAAAAATTGAAAATGTCAGATTTATCTTGAAAAACTTGAATAATGAAAGCCTCTTTAAGCAATAAGAACATTGCTTGTGTTGCTGTGCATACATATAGTCCTGCAGTGTAGAGCTGGAGTGGTTTAAAACGATACACTTGGTGTCTGGAAGTTTAAAAAGAAAAAAGAACACATTTTTTACATATACCTGTGAGCAAGAGGAAGGGTGAGTGTTAGTATGAGTGAGTAGCTTTCAATCAACCTTTGAGGCATGTCTTAAATCTCTCCCTATTGTTGAAAGATGGAGAGGACACGGCTGACTGTTGAGGTGGTGAGAATTAAAGAAAACAGCTTAGAGGGCAGTAATTGCAAAGGAAATTAATTTCCACACCCAATGGAGGACGTTTTTTCCAAGACCATTACACTCCGGCCTTAGAAAGGTGTTTGAATCATGTCCGGGGCACAATTCAATTAGCTTTTCCTCAAATGTAGAGAAAGAACCACAGGGAGAAAGGAAAAGTTTTCTCAAACAGAATAAGTTTCAAGGATGGAAAGGTCTCACTGCCTCCATCTGCTTCCATATTGCATAACTGTTGCTCACCAGCCCGTCACTTAAAAATGTACTGATCAATGATTTCAGTGGGAAAAAAATATATATATAAAGCAAAGCTTCCAGATGCTGCCATATCAGACACACTGATTACGCTTTGCCGGCGTTGCCTGGCAGCTTATCTCTGGCATTTCCTTCCCTTTTTGTATTTCTTGCCCAATTGTTTGACAGTGATCAGGAATGATAAATTGTTCAATTAAAGCTGCGTTAAGAATCCAAAACACACTTGACATGGAGCTTCTTGGTTTAGGTGTTGTCCAATTACTCTAAAGGACAAGACTCCCTCTTGCTACTGACAATCAACATGTGACTCTCATCATATGACAAATGGGGTTATTTATACAAGGTAGCAGACTGATTGCATTCTAGAATACAAGACCGATGAGCTGGGGTTCCAAATGAGTAAAACTCAAACCTTAATTACAGATGTTCACGTCGAGAGTGTGGTAGAATTTGCACTGTTTGCAACCAAAGAAAAATAACAGGACATTTATTTTCCATTTTGTTGGAAGTTACACGTCTTGTTAAGAAAGACAAGACAAGACAGCAGTGAAATGCCATAACAAAAATGAATAATAGAATATTTCTTCCTGATTGCAACACACGGCCCTATATACAAGATGCCTCTCTGTTGCTGCCAAACAACCCTGCGCTCAATCAAAATTTGAGTTATGCGTTTTGTTTGTCTTTTTCTTTAACCAAATTTCAACAAAGATTCCATCTGAGCTTTTGCGTCCAGCAACCGTCTGTAAAACTAAATGGAGGAAAAACATGGCCTGGAGCTGTACATAAACCTCCCAGCACAAGTAGAAAAGGGTTAGCCATCAAGGCAGATAATTACCCTTCTGTAATAACAAGTGAACCTACTTAGTATATAGAAAACAAAAAAAAAAACTCAAATCACAAACAAACCAAAACCATAAATTTTAACATCCATACTACATAACTAAGCAGTACATGAAATCGGTTACTGGACCCCATCTATTAAAATTAGTATATGGAATTGGGCAATTTATTAATAGAGGTTTTACCCATTCTCATCACATTCCATGATCAATAAGAAATTTTCTCCTTGGCTCTCCAGAATGCTTCATAATATGTACAACAAGTGACTTAAATGCAATAATAGCTTAAGGCTAAATAAGGAAAATCAATATTCAGTGTAAAATAAGGTTTACCATGGAACATACACAGCAAAAAAAACAAGAGGAAAAAAAAGATGAGCAAGAGCTTTTCTTGCCTCTTGCTCTCCATCAGACTGAATTGTAGCTAACAGAACTGGAGGGTATCAAAGTGAATGCCACTGAGCACTGTGATTAACCTTAAACTATTTTTAACAAGTCTCCTTAACACATTCTTTGTAAAGAAAAAAAAAACTTGCTGGAACAGTTAGGAAGAATAAGTTTCAAAAACTTACTTTAACCGCGCGAGGAAAGTATTTCTGCGACTACCTCCTTGTTGGTTTATGGGCGAACGTTTTAAAAACCCGTATTCTCTGTATCTATAATGGACAGTTTCCTTGGAAAAAGAAAAAACAAAGCATGAAAAAGGCAGTAACGCTTCATCCCACTGCAGAAAAAAACGCTATATTCCACTTTTTCGCTCAACTTAAGAGTCACTTGTTAAAGGGGGAAGACGACTTTAGAATACTCCTATTATTCTCGGAGCGTCTGTATTCCTTTGCCCGCTCGGGATCACACTTTCCAAACCCGATTCTCCCCAGAGAAAGAAAAATAAAACATCCTATATTAATCCGTGCGCGACCCCGCCGCGCGCGTATCTCCAAACGTGGATCTCTTTATTAGTGTCTCTCGTTATCTCCGCGTACCAGGTTTGGATTCTTTTCTTCCCAAATCCACCTCATACGAGCTGGGGGTGGGGAGACAGGAGTCAAATACCCCCCCCTTTCTTCCTCCCCTTAAAAGCAAAGGGAGAAAATACGGAGCGCTGTGCTGCGTTCAACGTCGCCTCATAAATTTGCGACTCTTGCATCCCCCCTCGATCGTATATATCCGAAAGCTCGGTGCGTTCACGCACGTTTAGCCAGAAGTCGGAACACAATGAGGCTTGTAACGAAACGAGCAACTGTGACTGATCTTTCGTGTAATAAATCTGAGCTGCAGGGGTAGAATGAAGAGGAGGCAAAGATCCAGCGAAATGGTGCCACAACATGGGACGCTCAGAATAGCTTGGGGTTGTGTGTGCTTGTGAGCTGTCTAATCGTTCAGATTTTCTAGTTTACACAATTTTAAAAGTATGTGGATTGCCTTTATATGAAAAATTAGTGGAGCAGAACACTATTTGGACAGCACCACAATGAGTTCTTTCTCCAGTGGACGGCATCCTTGAATTTTTGTATATTTTCTTCTAAGCATTACACCAATGCATCATAATGCAACTCCATACCAACGACAAGTGTTACACATTTTATAATCTTTTTTTACTTATTTGTTTGTTTTTACAAAAAGGAATTTTTATTTCTTCACATTTTCACAATTTCGAACAATTTTGTATTTATCTCTGCTGTTTTTACTTGTTTTGTTGTTGTTCAACTATTTGTTGTTGTTTTGTATTATGTGGTTTTAAAAGAAATACATTAACAAAAAAAAAACATTTTTGATGGAAACCATTTTGGGGTTAAACATACCCACAACAAATCAAGACTAAAACGTTATTGGATTAAGAGACTAAATTTGGCAAAAATCTTTTTCTTTTCTTTTTTTTTCATATCTCACAAAAACATTGTATTCTTTGATTTTTTTTTACTTCATTGTATGTGAATGTGATCATGATTCCAGCCATTTGTGTTTGTGTTTACCTGAAAGAGCTGTTGACTGGTTGATTTTAATTGTGGCAGCTGGTGTCCACTATGTCCAGCAGGGAGGGTGGACACACATTAAAGACACGTCCATCAACCTACTCACAGTCCTTCCACTGGTCAGCATGCACCAGCTTGTTACTTCATCTAACTTAGGTCAGTCACTTTTGTTAGAGATTATTTTAGTTTCCTTTGTCCAGCAGTTGGAAAAGCCATTGTTTTCTAATGGTATTTATGATTTAAGAGAAAGAAAATAACAGCGTAAGTTAAAGCATTCAGTTTCACAGTGTACTATATGATGAAAACCTGAAAGAAATTAAACAAAAATGAAAATGTCTCTGGAGGTTGTCATCTTTTTTATTTATTCTTTTTTTTCGGGAGTCACAGTGCATCAAATAAAGGGTGTATTCTATCCAACTGGGGGGAGAGTAGCCCTGTATTTTGTGTGAACTTTTCAAGTTTCACAGGCATTAATGGATGGGAACAAGCCCTTTCAAAAAGACCTATTTTGCTGGGTTTTGGCTGAAAGCCATCCTGAGCCACGAGCAATCCTCCACTGCCCCCTTTCTGCTCTTTGTTTAAAACCCAGTGTGACATGTAGCACACCATAAAGAGATGTTAAAGGTGTGTGAATGTGTGCCCATTTCGGTGGCTGGTTGCGGATCCAATCAATTTACGGGTGAGTAAAAAAAACATATGTTTATGTTGCGTGGATTTCTCCCCTGGCCTCTTGTTCACACTACAGTCCCTTATTTAATCAAGGCGGTAAATCTTTGCAGCAACACAGAGCTCTCACCACCGATCCCCTGGTGCCGTGAGCCTTAACATGGTAAATTTCACTCGTGCAGGAGAATGGGCTCGGTGGCCGTGGTGAGTGCTTTGGACAGATAAAAAGAGCACTTACTGTCTGACGTGTGCAATCCATAACTGAATAATGAGTCTCTTCCATTTTAGGGGCTCAATTCCTTCTCTAATTGTCCACTTTTTTTTTCATTTTTTAATGGCTTTCTTGTTAGTACTCATAAATGCCATGTAAATTCAGTAGGCAGAGGATGTCCATGAGCTCCAGGGATTTTACTGAATCTCACACTAGTATGTGGAGATCGAAAATGCCCCATGCATTCAGTGTCCCATGTTGGAACTACTTGCTACCTTCTGTCAGTTTCTATCAAAAAGGTGAATGCTAGCATATAAATGCTTATTGCTGTTGTTATAATAAAAAGCATTTGCATGCAAAAATACCACCATAATGAATTGATAAAAGATTGAAGTTAATTGTGATGTAGAGATTTAAGACCTTGATGCTAAAGAACATGTGATCATGAATATACACAGTGACATTAGTTACAAACTTTGAAGCATTTTTTCAAATCATATCAGCTACATATTATAGAATCATTTCAAGATTTTAAACCACCAGCCAAAAGTCATGATCTGAAAAACTTGTTAACACAGAGAAAGTTTAGCCTGTCCAGGTATACATGCATACTTACGACTCCTCCTTTCCCCCATACTGTTTTAAAGCCCCGTGAGACACTAAAAAAAGAACTCTGCCTCTGTCTGCATTGTCTCCCTTCTCCTTTTCGTTCATCTTAGTCACCCTTAGGGGTTGAGGCACAATCACCTCCGAGAGCAGTGGGCCATCGCTCACTCTGTCCCTGGAGGCGACAGCCCACTTACTGCCAGCTTGTGCACAAATGGAGGACATTTCATCACCCTACTGAAAACACAATTAAAAACACACGCACGCGCCTGCCTCCCCTCGAGAGACACAAGTTTAGTTACTCTGAGACTGCCTCCCCCTCTCAGATATTTACTTTCCCCGTAACTGAGTGTTTGTCAGTCAACTTGGAAAGCGTCATGTTTTGTTTAAGTGTTTGCAAGATGCAGGAAGAAAAAGAAGAAGAGCATTCGGCTTTCAACACTTTTCCATTCAACTGTTTTTCTTCTTAGAAATTAAAAATAGAGAAAACTGCCTAACAGAGAATTCGGCTATGGGTGGTTTTAATAACATACACATGCTGTATGCACACCTGTACCCACAACTAGCAGGAACAGATGCAGACTGATGGCTATTAGAGGGCAACAATGTTTGCCCTTATCTCCCATAATGATAGAGATCTACAAAGAGCTAGGGGAGAGATTATGAATTTATTACTTCAATACACAAGTGAGCATAACAATAGGCTGGAGTTTGAGAATAGAGATAGGAGCGTGGTTGGTGCACTTGTAGGAGGACAGATGGGAATGTAAATAAAGAGTTATTTTGTCAGTACTTTTGATGATTTTTGGCCCATTTCAAAGCTTTTGCACTCTGAAGGTTCAAATCCTACCTACTAGCATACAACCTTCAATTTCAATTTTTCCGTTACAAAATACATTCATTATCTCTCGACAAGTGGTTTCCCTTCATATCCAATGCATTTCTTCTAACTGGCCTTTTCTCCATATCTGAGTGTTTTCCCTCCAGCTCTGCTGAACTTGGTTGACATTTGGAGGCCGGTGAAAGAAAGCAGCTAAATAAACCAAACGATTTCAGACAGAAGGAGACAAACAAAGATGTTGGCACAAAGACAAGGGAGTGTTTTGTATTGCTATGTTTCACTCTGTGCTTTCAGCTCTCGTGTAGCTTTAATTTGTCATTATTTAAGGCTTTTTAAAGACAGGCTTCCATCCTTGTCCTATAATAAAGCATGAGATGGGAAGTGTTTTACTGACAATTTAGCTGGTGGCAAATTGTTATGTTGAGCAATTACTCAAACACTTTTTTTAACATTCATGGGATGCATGCTATTCTTGTGGTTCTCTATTTTTACTGGCTTTTACTTCCATGGACCAACTTCATCTACTACTTACAGGTCTAACCCTGTGAGGGGAAAAGGAGCATGTGCAAAACACTTCAGAGTGGATATTTCCCTTTGAGCACATGGCTACATGCTACAGCAACAGGCTGCAAAAATAATATAATATACATTTGTCCATTCAGTTTTGTATGGGAAAAAAAAGTTTCCATTTATATTGAAAGTGTGGTTTTAGATTAAGCAATAAGTAATTAAGTAATTTAGTACATTCCACTACATTTGAATATCCAGATTTCACAATCAATTTAACAGTAACTGATGTTAACTGCTCAGGGATTTGTGTGGATTAGTATTACATTTGTTTATGAATCCATATATTATTTTACTGCACATGCTATATCAAGGTAAGTTTCTTATTAATCAAACAGATTTACTGGTGTATACATAGATGATAGATTTTTTACATATAACTGACCTCAGGTAACATCGCAAAAATCAGGAGTCAACTGAACAGATTTAAAAAGAAAAAAATAAGTTTTCTGGACACATTAATGAAAACGCTTGTTGGCGCAAACAAAGAAGTGTAATGTTAAAGCAGAATTATTCAAGTCTTTCAGCAAAAGTTAAAAACACTTGTTTGATTTGTTTAGAGACCTTGCAGCACCCACTCGGTGAACATCTTTTACTGTTCGCAGGAGGGTTTTTGTGTAACGGTAAATTATTTGTGCACGCTGCCTGCATGCGTGGGTCAATATTCTTTTCAATCTATCCCGAGGGATATTCTACATGGTCTGTGTGCATGTTTCTTTCACTTTGTTTGTTCAGTGTCCTTTTAGTGTCTGCCATTGTACACGTTCTACTGTATTTTAGTGGCTTTAATATTTTCAGGTCACTGTGCACGTGGTGCCATGTGCAAGGCTTTGGGCTTTTCACTGAGTGTTTGTGAATATGGTAGGAGCGCATGTGCATTTCTTCACAATGGAGAGGCGGGTAGAACGAGAAAGGCTCGAAGTGATGAGCGATGCCAGAGGTGGTTTTCTACCAGCCCCTTCACCGACTTGCTGGCTTGTTAATGGTCCCTTCAGTAGGCTGGCTGACCGACTTGCTGACTCTCAGTAGCTCGAACTTCCTTATTTAGTAGTAAAAGCAGGGGGATGGTGGTGGCAGGGTAAGGGATGGGGGAGCAGTGGTACTCTGTTTACACGCAGGGTCATGGGGTTAGAGCACCACAGAGCCATGGAGAAAACGCAGATCACTTAAAGACAATAAGAGAGTAAATGACTCGTTGCTCTATAGCTGTCAAGGCACATTCACCATAAGAGTGTGAGTGTGTGTCTCAGTAGGTGTGAGGGAGATGGTTGATCAGAGTATGCTTTAGTGAAGCCCGGGAAAAAAGATAATACTACAGGTAATTTCCACTCACATGCACACTCTGTTTCCCTTTTCTCTCTCATGCTCTCAGGCCCTGGACAGTTGAGAGGAGTCAGTAGAAAGGAAATTAAAGGCAACCACCCTTATAGTTTTGCTCTTGTCCGCTTGACTGCCTGCATGCCTGCCTGCCTACATTCCCTGGGCAATGTTTATGCTGTGCCCTGCCTAGGACAGAATAGATTCGCCCACACAGCACTGTGCTCTCAACCAGAACCTAAGTCGGCCTGGCAAGCCAGAGCAACAGAACCATTCACTCTCACTCCTCTGGATTAGGCCCTGCGGCCTGGGGCAACACAGCAATGAGTGCTTTAATGGATCTATGCAAGTGTGTCTCTCAATTCCCCTTAAAATAAATCTCTTTATTCTTTCTTTTACTTAACTTGTGTGAACATACCCAGTTTGCTTAATTTCATTAATCAAAGTCAGTAAAGGTTAATGAGAAAGCTTTGAAAAACCCTTCAGTGTTGAGGTTCTATTTGTCTGAAGGTGCAGTAAGATGGTATAATGCAGCTGAGAGCTTGAATTCAGCATAACAGGTGGCCAGACCTGATTCAGCCACTTTCAATGATAGCTGTCATAAACTATAACTGTCCAAAAAATCTTTCACACTCTCCACACTGCATTGTTTTAGATCAGCTTAGAAAAATTGTTTGATAGGCAAAAACATTCTAATTCATGCTATGAAAGAACATACATTGGCATACCTTCATTCATTTCCTCAAAATTTGAGGCTAATTTCCATTTCTTCAACTGCATCTAGAATCAAATAAAGCCTACGTAATTGAAAAATGCTCATTTAATCTATTTATTGTTTTTTTTCTTTTCTTTTGTGATGTATATGAGAGCATAAGTGCTGTATGTTCTTTGTAAATTGCTGGTATAGGTATCACTATATTGAAAGGGGCTGATTCCACACAGGGAACATTATCTGGCTTGTCAGACTCCTGGTGCCATGTCGCAGATAACAATGCTCTGAGAAAACGGGATGCCTCTTGACTCTAGCTATAAAGATTAGCAGAGCTTTGTTTAATTGTCACACTAACGTCCTAGGAGCCATTTAAGAGCTGCCGCTCCATTTCTCGCAGAAACTGTCTTTAAAGCTCAGTCACTGGTGTAAAGGTCTTAGGGATTTGTCTATGTCAGGCACACTCAGGGAGACTTGCCTCTCCCAACTGATGTTTGAAGCCAGACAAGGATCTGACAGAAACAGGTGTCAAAGGACAGCATTTAAGCTCCATACACATCAGATATGGGCGTTAAATCAATAGTTTTCACCCAAAACATTGCACGCCCAATAAGAGAAATGCTTTTATCAGTCACTGTGCTTATTTAATCAGTAAATTTAGCCACAAGCTCCATAAGCAGTCACTACAGGCCATATTTCCCTTTCAACTCAAACGGGTTTTGTCACAAGCACATGTCAATCAAGCGCTTTGACATTTTTCCCCATTAGAAGCGTATTTCCTTCTGAGATTGATGCTGCGTTTTAAGGCACAATAAAAGTTGCAAATTAAACCTGCTGGCAAGCTAGCACTGACCTTTTATCAGCACACCAGTAATGACACTCTCTAGGGCCTAATGGCGGTTTTGTCTGTGATGCGACAGAAGCAGTTCAGCAAAGCTGCTATTAAGCTTCAAGTTCAGCATAATCAACCATTCTATTTTTTGTGGTGACATGTGTAATTGGATATAATAACATGTTTCTAGAATATTAAGTTTTCATATTTTTACATTGTGAGACGGATTAGAGTAATGATCAGAATCATTTCGAGGCATATTTTTTAGGTCATCGTTGTCTAATTTGACAAAGATGTATAAAAGTTTAAATTTTTTGATAATCTTTCATTACAGTCAACAAATACTCAACAATTAGGTCTAGTTCATTAGTCAGTTTGTGTTTGTGATATTCGGTTCTGAGCAGTTTGCGACTACTGCTTTGGGGCTGAAATACTAGTGGTAAAGCGCAGGGTAATCGGAAATTTTAAACACATTATAACCTCATATTAACAACAATAGTCTCCGTCTCATCAGAGAAACATCAGTTTTGTTGTTAGACTGATTAAATCCCTGCCATTCTTATCGTTTTAAATTTATACAAAACAGGTTTTCTTCATCTTTTCATGTTTTGATCATCTTTAATGCCTTTCACTTAAAACTGTACCAATCCGATTACTAAATTAATCATGAAGAAAAGTGGAGTGTAAAACATTCAACATTTTCACAACAACTTTAGCTACCAGCACTATGACATATTTTGTATAAGAGCAAACTGTCAGCTGGACCTATGAATTAACACATTTATCATTTTACACATTTGTAGATGGAGGTTTTTTTAAATGAATGCTTTAAGTATTCTCTATTCCTTTAAATGAGAAATTCCCATGCCGCAAAAGCAATCGATAAACTTTAATCGTTCCTCTGTGCATTCCATTATTCCAGTTTGTTGAGCCCATATGTCAAGGGGGCCAGATCAGTTACATTCCCCCTCTGCCATTCAAGCAATCCCACAAAGCATGTCACCAAGGTCTCCCTATTATCATGGTACAATTTACCTGATATGGCTCCTAATATGAGGCTGGTAGCCTTCGATAATTTGAAACAAGGGACCGCGAGCACACAAAGATCCCTTTGTGTGCTCGTGGTCTAGACTTGCATCTGCGCTGACACTCATTTGCTGACTTTCATTCACAGTTTGTGCATGCTTGCTGCTCTGCCAGCAGCACTAATAATCTAGATGATATGGAAATGAGGAGATGGTGTGCAGCGTATGTAATGGCAATAGAGTCAACTACAGTTGATATTCAGATCAAAATGAAACCACCCACTGGACTGGAGCTGTAGGAATGAGGATGCTTCATAACATAGTGAAAAGATTACATTTTGATCACATCCTGTGATATTTGAATGAATAATGCTCCTAACCAGACATGAGGTGTATAGTCATGCAAAATATGACTCAATAAAGATAAAATTATTCAAATAAAAATTAAGAACTTACGATAGCAGTATTGATGATATTACGAAAATATATTACCATCTTACTAGGAAACATTTATTTCAAATTGTGGGGGTTTGTAAAAACTGATTATATGTGTTGATAATTGGGAGTTAATTAGCACAAAAACGTTTGTTTGTGAATGCCTTTTCTCCATCAGAGGCTTGAAGCTTAATCAGAAAGTAAGCATAAATGAATGGGATAATTAACAAACCCAGTTTTTATTTGTTTCGCAAAGCAAGTTTATGCTGGTATTGCTATTCGTGTGGTTCTTTTCACAGTCACCATGTGTATTTGCTAAATATATGTCATACTGAATACAAGTGTAATAGATTCAATAAAAAAAGATTGATAAAGGGAGGCCTTCAAGGGTCGATATGATTTCAAACACTGTATAGATGTGAAAAAAAACATCAGTTTTAGGAACAATTCTTGTCGATGCCCTTTTTTCATCAAGAACTGGACTGTAAAAGACACTTTAGATGACAGTGGAAAAAGCCATACAACTACACAAATTATGTCTAAATAGACATGTGATGGCTTCCACGTCCAAAATCATGCTGTACGGTGAGTGTAGAAATGCAGGTGGAGCTTCTCAGAGTGTACTTGCACTGACAGTTTGAGTAGGTCAGTTTGAATGGATGAGTTTGGCACAGCAAGACAGGAATGTGTGAGCTAAAACGACACATGATCAGTTAGCAAAAGAGAAGACAATGGATCTGAATTGAATTAAAACCAAACTCTATTGAATTCGTACACTCTTAGTGACTGTGTGCTTCCATAGTTGTATGAATAAGATGCACACTATTCACACATACTGAATGCATTTGAAAACATATGCTATACATACATTTATATATGTATGTATTGCTGGAAAGTGTTAATCTGTTTCAATATGAATGTAAAAGAACTTCCTTAAATGGGAGTCTAGTTTACTTCCACCTTAGAAAGGCCCAATATAAACTTCAAAACTTACTGTAAAGATGAGGTAAAAGGGGAAGAAAAATGCAGGTGGAAACTTAATCAAAGTAATAAATAATTCTGAGAATTTCCAAACAAATATGAATTTGTGGCAAACAATGAGGGATCTGATTCTCTGAGGATTTCTTTGGGACCTACGTAGTGCGTAAGATTCGGTGGCTTACTTACCGCTGGGTTGTTTTCAAAACAGCTTTAGCCTCATATCTTCTGCCGCTTCTGCCACTTCTGTAGTTTCGTCTTCTTCTTCTTACTCACTCACTCTTACCTTTAAAGTAGACAGAAAAGTGGCAGACAGGGAGAAAAAGAGGGGGAAATGAAAGAGAAACATTAATGAAAAGGACTACCAAATGAACTCTCTCATCAAGAAGGAGGTGGGGGAATTCGACTAATGCTGAAATGAATTTCTGTCTCTTTCTCCTCTTTGCCCTTTGTGACCACAGGACGACGGTTCTTGGGTGAGGAGGAGGCTTGCCGTTGATTGCCTGAGAGCTGTGGACTGCGAATCTGCATTAAATCCCTCCTGGCTTTCTTTCTTTTTTTTTTTTTTGGATCATTTTCTCCTTCACATCTTTAATGAGCCCGGTCAGAATCTATGGCTGCACGTTTCTGCGTGGGTGAGTTCATAAGTGAGCTGGTCCATGCATGTTTTTATAATCACCCATGTGTGCAAAAGGATGACTTTTTGATTTTGACTTTTCAAAAGTCTGTATATACAGGAATGTATTCATATTTTTAATGTATTAAAAAACACTCCAAATCAATTTGTAGGTTTATCTGTTTGTGTGCCAATTTCTAAACATCTGACAATGAAAACTTTTCAGTCAAGCACTCAGATCGGTCCACAGAACAGCAAGAGAGAATATAGCCAAAGAAACCTCCAATCAAAAGCTGTGAAAGGCTATTGCAGGCAAAAGGTCAGTGGGGCCCATCATTATCCTGAGCCTGGAGACTTCTTTGAGATTACACTACCAATGGGATAGCTAATGTGTAAACTAGGTGCCTGATGGCTGTGACAGGACACTTTCTGTTTTGTCTCGTAATGTGAAAAAACAAGTTTACTTTTTGATAACAGAGAGATGTATCAGCTCTTTATGCTCTGTTTCCATTTTCAATCTGACATTACTTGACATGACATTATGAGGATTAACCTATTTATTTTCTATGTAAAATACATTCTGTCTCTTTGGTAGTTTCTTGTTCTGGTGTGCTGCTTGACAAACAATCTTCAAATGTATCTACTTTTGTGTTAGGTTACTTCTCCCATGATGTTCACTTAAATGATTTTTGGGGTTTTGTAATTGAATCTTTTTGGTTGTTTAGACCCAGGCTATAAAGTTTGTTGTTGATGCATTTGTCTTGTAAGTTGTAAATACCTTAATACATGCAGATACGAGTGCAGGCAATAAATGCAATGTCTGTATTAGTATAGATGAGATATAATCAACATTTATTTCATTATAATTTATTATGTGGTTATTGATTTATAATAATTAATTCGTATTGCATTCAGTATCATATGTTGAAGTGAGGGATGATAGATGGTGTGATCTCATGTCGAAATAGAATATATTTCTCTCATAGGAAAAAAAAAAGCATTATCTTTTTAATTTTATGTTTATTTAATAAGCATTTAACCATTGGCTCACTATATATCAAATAATACAATAAAGATTGGATGAATTTTTATTTGACTGCTTCTTTAATTAGCAGATTTAATCATGTGCCACTAAAATATCACTTATCCTGCGTTTTGGAAATAAAAAACCTTTTTGGAAACAATGGCTTTTGTTAGAAAAAAAGAAAATAAAATTGTAAATCTAGAGCTTCATATAAGAAATTTGATGACATTTTGTGACATTCTCGATTTTCAGCTGATGTGATAGACTTTTCTCAGTAGACAGTATCCAATAGCATCCTCTATGGGCATTGTTATCTCAACGTCTGATCATCAACACAATCTTTTATTCAGCCCACACACAAGGGTCAGATTGTTCCTCACTGGCTAATAAGAAGGCTGCAGTATGATCTCATAATATGTCTGCTGCGCAGAGGATAGTGGGCACTGAGGATGTATTTGTGCTTAAGATGGAGGCATTTGAAGTATTTTGAACCTATATTGTGGCAAGTGGAAGAGCATGTACATCACACGTGTAGCTGTTCACAGATACGTGCGTGTGGAAATTTTGTAATACTATGACACGCATGCTGCCAAGGCCAGGGCGGGGAATTTGTTTAATGTACAGCATTTATTCACTGCACACACGCTGTTGCACTACCGCTTCCTCCATTGTATGAGACACTCCCTTTGCTGGGCAAATCGCCATTAATCAGCCAGAATGAAGCGCTAGCCAAGTAGCGCGTTAGCTAAACCTAATTTACACCAATATCTAAGATGGGCATCTTGGGCATCGGTTTGCAGGTGAAAGCACGATGATCCAACACACTTATCACATCGTTTTTTCCCCCACAACCAATGATGGGTTGAGTTATTCTTTTTCCATTCATGTGGAAAGCAGTTCTGGTTTGTTTTCTCATGACCCTGCAACATATTGGCATTGATTTTAGTCACCGTGCTGAGACAGATGGCCGAGCATCATGGTGCAAGGCAAATTGGGAAATGAAAACATGCATGATCTGAAACAGGACTAGGACTAGGTTCTCTCCAGCAATGTGTCAGCACAGGGTACATTCAGATGAGGAATGTTACACTAAGATCCCCTAAGCAAATATTGAAAAAAATGAAGGAATACATGTAGGAAAGAAAAAGGGTGACCTCCTGTGTGAAACAACCAATAGATCTGTGACTCTAAAAGCAAAAAAATGAATAATTAATGGATTTTTTTTTTTACTTGAAGTAAGATGCCAGGACAGTTTAAAAAGCCACTTTAAAATCAAACAGAAATGTTTTCAGGGGAGCACCTGATGTATCCCTGCCCTCTCTTTATCGCTGTCACTTATCCACCTCTTCATTTTTCATTGTTCTTGAAGTAGAAAATAGATCTTCAACACAGTCTGAGGAGAGAAGAATGAGTGTGAAAGGAGGAACGAAGGAGGCGTAAATGGAAAGGAGAAACGAAATGTTAAGCTCAGGTAATCAATATTGGGTGGGATGTGTTAAAGTGAGAAAAATGAACAGAGAAATAAGAAGGAGGTGGAGGAGTAGCTTAAAGGGAAGAAATCAGACGGTGATGGACAAGAGAAGGTGACAACAGAGGACAAAAGAGGAGAGTGAAGTCAAGAGAGTTGAGCGAAAAAAACAGGAAAACAATGAGGAAATGACAAGTGAACACGACGGGAAAGATGAGGAGAGGAGGAGGGAAAAATCAACCAAGAGAACGAATTGGCACTGGAGAAATATCCAAGAGGAGGAAGGAGAGTAATCAGGAATAGGATAATCAGAAAACAAAAAGGAGGAAAAGACGGACGTTGAGGGAAATGTTAGAGCATGGGGGGAAGGAGCTTAGCTTTAGTGGACCTGAGCTGTTAGCAGTTCTTCACATTGCAAACTTGAAAATAATTGTATACCACCGGTGATGGTCTCAAAATATTAATATTACCCTCCCTAGGAAAGTCAGAGCCTCAGCATACAACTGTGAATTCATTATATGTTAAAACAAGTTTAAACACCCACTCAATGTTAAGGACTGGAATGATGATACAGATATTTACTCTAGCCCCTTAAATAAACAAGGACATTACTTTTTCCACTTTATTTTCACAATTCATTTGTAATTGGTTTAAAAACAGGAAAAGAAAAAAAGAAAAAAATTGGCTATGTAGACCTAAGTGCCCTTTTAATATGAAACGTACTACAAATGTCATGGGAGTGAAAATTTAGTGGTTACAGTATGTAGCTGTCAACGGCTAAGTGAGACTTCAAAATGTTTAGTGCTTAAAGAAGTCTTTATCTGATTCACTTCAAGTATTGGCTAAATGACTGAAACAGGAAAACTGACCCTTGATAAAATTGCCGTCTGACAATTGAGAATTGCTTCAATAGAAACAAAAGGAGCATCTCTTTAGGTCTCTGGGAAAGAACTGACTCACTTGATAATAACATGGTCACTGAGACGTTTCTCTGCTTCAGGTGGCATCGTGACCCGCGCAAATGACTGCGTGTGTCTTTTTAACGTTGCATCTGGTTTGTTTCACTAGAGCGTACCACACGAGCTGATGAAGTTAAGTGCTGCACTCTGCCCTTTAAGTTACATAGCGTAAACTGAACAGAAAGGCACTAAAAAACAGCTAATGAGCTTTTACTTGTACATGCAAATCAAAAGTTGGAATAAGCGGATGGTCAAAGTCTCTGTCTACATTAAAACCCTTACCTTAACACCCAAAAAAAATGTAGACTCTCCATCTGTGCCATATTATGCTACATGGTCTTTCACTTTCATCCATTTTTTTGTTGTTGTTTGAGATATGTACTGTTAAATCTGAAGTTTCATTAGCAGAACCATTTTCGAGCTGTGAAGTGTAGCAAAGTCCATTATACTTGAAAGCAGAAGACCCCTTGTTATTATTACTGCCATGAAACATTGCTTAAAAAAATCTATGACATGAACCTCCGTGCAGTATCTTGTACTGTTTACTTGAGTTGAGAGAGAGGTCATGCATTCAGGTCATTTTGTCTTTTTTTGTGTGTGTTTGTATAGGTACGTGCGGACCAAGTGGATGTCTATTGACATCCGGGGACTTATATTCACTTAGTCCACATGTCACCTCCACATGGCTCAGCATTCTGGAGCTCAGTAAATCAGCTCACCTGACAGAGCACAGGTCGATATTAATATATTAACGTCTCCATAAATAATGTTATTGTAGGGATGCATGTTAATGGTGTATGACATGATGGACATGATAATGTAGAAAGTGTGCTCTATTGCGAAGGTGCACGGGGAGGGGGGTGGCAGATGAAATCCTGTACAGTGTCCTTCAATAGAAATGGTGGTGACATTGGTTTGGAAAGGCACAGAGGTGGTCACAGCTGTGTTCCCAAGCCTGAATGGCTGGAGGGGCGGGGAGGTTGTGAGTGGGTATTATGTGTGTGGTGAACTGGTGGAGGGTGAGAGAGGGAACTGGATGCAGTGGATTAATTATCATAAATCATCTCCCAGGCCACATGTTTATGGCTGGTACTCAAATTAGAGCCTGACTATCTGATATTTATCTTGACCATTTCAGTGCCTACACTGTATATATATACAGCTGCAGAGGTCCGGGGTTTAATAAAAGAATGGCTGTCCCGTTTCGTGACGATGGCCCATGTGTCATTCTGACAGAAAACATATCACTGTAATATCTTTATGTGGAGCAGAAATTCTGTAGATTTGGCATTTGCCGCAAAGAGATCGTCTTCATTAAACTGAGGAGGCGTCTGAAATGTCAACTTGTTAACTTGACCTTGTAGGCAAATCTAGGGCATCAGTCATTAGAATTTACAAAAGCCAAAGCTTCAGCGTGAAAACAAAAGCTCCCTGAGAGAAAAAAAACTAAGCTCTCCATTTCAGTTAACAGTGCAGCATGTTCTAATATGATGTTTTTGGATTTAGGGATGGTATTGGTACAGGATGTATTTAGTTATACAGTTCTGCACATTTCTTCCAAGCAACTTCTCAGCATACTCTCATTCCCATGTTCCTGTACTTTCTCATGTGTTTCCAGGATGAAATCTCAAAGTGTTAATGCTATGGTCACAATTTTCCCTTAACTTCACTCCATGCTGAATTCTACTTTACAATTTGACCAGGAATTGACTGGAAGAATTCATACCTGAAATGGGTAGTTCCCTTTTTTTTGTCTATATTGTTTGCTATTAAGAAGTTAAGAAATTTAAAAAAACAAATAGAAGATTTGCAGCAACAGAATGCTAACTAAACTTAGAAAAAAGGCAGATAATTATTAATCAGTTCTTTACTCTTAGCTGTTTGGGAGGCAACTGCAGGCACACATTATGGTAATCGTTGGATGAAGGAAAAGCTGGCTAAACACACACACACACACACATAAATACACACCTAGACACACCTATTCATATTTGTTCAAGCTGCAAATTTTACCGTTGTGGAGAATTCTGGGAAAGATTTGAACGGTGCTGTGATGTTACCTCAAATGACTGCACACAGTCATGGACACACACGTAACCACACACATGCACAACACTCCCACGCCGTGGACCAGGGGTTTTGCAAAGCCCGGATCATCCCTGCTAATCCACACTCATTAAGGATGAACTCCATGATAGTGTGCCACCACCAGCTTTCATGGCCCCTGCCCCATTTACCCCACTTTCACACGAACACACAACACACAAAAACATCGGATGAGTGGCAGATTTGATTGTGATTTTAATAAATTACTTCAGATTGTTGCATTGCGAGTTTGTTACTGCCCGACATGCTGCACCTCTTAGAGACAATCAGGCCCATCTTGATTTAAGGGACTTATCTTTTATTTCACGCAGGCAAGGTGTTTGACCAAAAGAAGTTGAGCGCTCACTCTTCACTGCACTCTTTGTTGATGCTTCTTTAAATGGAAGAGTAACTCAAGAAGAGAAAAAAATGTTGGATGAAAGAGCCAGTGAATCACTTTTCAAGTCGAAAATGTTAAAATGTTATGTTATGTTAAATGTTAAAACAAAGTTAGCATTTAATTAAGTTATTCAAAGACCTATAATGTTCCTTGGAACGGAAGATTTTTTTTTTTCTGCACTCATCAGTTTTTAGGACTGGACCATAAATAGAATGTTCATTCCCCATCCTCTCCCACATCAGAGAGAAGGTCATTTCTAAGTGGATTGTACCTGCAAGGCCCTTGAGCAGAGGGTAAAAAAAGAAAGATAATAAGGAATGAAAGAAAGCTACCACATGCTTCCTTTCTAGCTGTTTCTAAAATAACCTTCTCTCTCCTCTGTGTGGGGTTCTTAAATAAATTACAGATATGTTATCCTCCCAAGATGCAATCTCTGTTCTCTAGAAGAAATTAAAAATTTAAACCCATTTAGGTTGGCGTCCCACGTAACCTGAAACAGTGTGGTTACAAGTGATGATATCCAGCCAGAGATGTGTCACCGTGACGCTTAGAAGTGATGCTTGCTGCCCTGGGCACTTCATCCGGGAGAGAAAGCAGGGTGGCCTGATGTTAGAAGAATATCGCATGACCGTGAGGATGCAAGTTGGTCTAGCTGCTGGTTTTACCTGCAGCTATGTGTAAAGTCAAAGTGTTCGCATGCTAGATTCTGACTAGCTCACCGTGAGTCAGGCCTGGTGACATCATCTGACTCAGAAACTGGTAGCGTATTAAATGCAAATCCCACAACTTAGAAGACAACCTTCATGCTACTATATTCTTTAAGCTAAACACTAACTATATGACTATTAGTGAATATCAATGGCTTTTTAACACCTTATCTGTAATCTTCCATTAATAAGACTTAATATAGTTCAGATATATTATGACAATGAAACATTCATATCATTTAATTTCTCTATAGATTCCACACTGGCTCTGGTGGTCATGTTTGACTGAAAACAAGTCCAAAAAAATCATAGTAATTCAAATAACCGAAAATCAATTAATAAACTGAACAAATCCATTTGTCCTTATAAACATAAGGGCAGCATGCCAACAGAAACAGGATTACCACCAATCTCTAATGCTGAATTATTAGAAATAAACAGACTATTAAACATACTAGAGGATTGCTTAGAAAGGCTGCATATATGCAGAACACATCCTATTTATTTAGCGTTTTAGAAATGGGGTTAGACCGAAAAGGCTAATTAGGCAGAAACTGTACAAAGGCATTATCCTACAGAGCAGGAGACACAGTGTGGAGTAAATGTCCTCCAATCATTCAGTAGAAAAGGGGCTTATAAAAATGTGTGCGTATATGTGTGTAAAAAAGTATGTGTGCTGGTCGGGGCCATTTAATAGACTTAATCATACTATGAACCAGGAGAAAGCGTTTGTCATTTGACCTTCATTAACATCTTCTATTCATTGCTCCAACTCTGGCGATAAATCAGGAAATGGCTGCCATTGTATCTTACAGTGGCACGTAGTAAAGTATTCTCATGCACCTGACTTTCATTAACTTCTGTCCCCTCACACAATAACCAGAGTTGTAATCGAACTTAGGTTTAATGAGGTGTTTGTCTTGTGGGGACTCCACCAAAAAATACAACACGAGGCAGTTCTGCAAAGGTCTTAAAAATGAGACACAGCCCCAACGTATCTGCTGATATAAAACACTTTCATGTATATGGGACACGTAGATGAAGAGCAACACCTTTAACCCTGAACTACTTATAATCAAAAAGAGGCCCGATAAGGCCTTAGGAAAAAAAAAGAAAAAAAGTTCCTTTTTGTAGTAGGAGACTTTCCGGAGGGGGATGGCTTCCAACCATGAAGTATTGCTGGATTAACCTAATCAGAAGATTAATCAGACTTGAAACACTGGAGGCGGTGCTGGTGGCCTCTTTATCTGCCTGTGCTGGGCAGCAGAATTAGGATTGAGAGCAGGGAGATGGTGTTCCCACAACCCCTTTCTACGTTAGAGTTCTCTGTTTGCCAAAAGACCTTAGAGGCAAAAAAAGGAAAAAGAAGCTCCCAGCTAATGCAAACTGCCTGTACGGGACCAAATCACACTCTTTTGTATGTCATTACCACTCAGACAGAAGGCTGTTACATTATAATTTAATTCTACTGTTATTATTTTTGTCATGAAAAACATATATTTGATTGCATAATTCATATTATGTTTTTAAAAAAAGGGACATTCGAACAAACTGACGTTGAATAGTTATAGTTAGTAACACCAGTCTTTTTAATCTCATTGTTATCATTTTGTTTTGTGCTAAAATAGTTTTTCTTTTTGCATATTATATCATAGTGACCACGTTCTCCAGTAAATGCATAAAGTGTTACCTTTTAAAGGGCACTCAAGCATTAGCATTAAAGACACAATGATACAACTGCCACTAAAACTAGGGTTTTACATGCAAATTAGCAGGCCACAGAGTAATATTCTTGAACATATAGTAATGAATAGGGGAAATAAAAACACACAAAAGCAAAAAAAGCACAGGCAGACTGCCCTGAATAAACAATCAAAACTTAGTGTACTTATCTGTCTCCATCTGCCTTCTTAAATTATGCTGCAACTAATCTCACCTCCTAGGCTAAGCAAAAGAAAAGTAGGACTGCACATGTCCATGAGAAAATAACAACAGAAGCCTGCAGCGTGAAAAGAGACGACATCATTGATCCCAGGTCTCCAGTCGGCAGGTCATTGATTACAGCATACAGCTGTGATCCTTGGCACCCCATGCTGACTCCAACTACAACCTTAAACGTGTAGCCAAGAGCAAAGCTTTTTTCACTCTTTCTTTTCCCCCCTTCACCTCGACCGTATCATTATATAGGTGGAGGAACGCGAGGGTGCTATCCTGGCTGTCACAGTATAATTGTATAGAAATTAATTATCATTGTTACTTTGTTAGACAGCTTTTCTGAAATAGGGATTGTTAAGTTGGTGTGGCAGAAAGTTCACCTGAAGCCTCTGGGCACAGGCACATGCTGCTTGGAGGTGTACAACTGGGAGAGCAAAGTAGATGAAGAGCCCAGTTTTGATTGTTGTTTTTTCTATTCCCTTGAGATGTATTGATCGTAGAATCTCATCAAGCCTTCTTTTGGACGGTTAAGTAAACCACAGGCATCAAAGATCAACTTGTTTTTCTTTGCATCCCTCCCTCGCTAATGCCTCTCCCACGCCCACTGCTCTACTTAGAGACGTGTATCCTCCAACGTTCAATCTAGATATATTTAAAATGGCATATGTTGGGGGGATAGGACAATAAGAAAACACTTAAAGCAAGAAGAAACTGGCTGTAGCAAATGGTTGTCTGGTCATGAAGTGTTTCATGTTTGCCCATTATTTCCAAATCCAACGTATCAGACACTGAAAACATTACCAACTGCTGAATCTAGATCAGCCCTGACTTAGTCAGTATCCCACTTAGTTAGTGTTGTCAGTGTCCCATCACCTCGTCTACCGTATCCTAAAACAATTCACAGCGCATGCATTTCAAATATAAGAAGCCGATGCACAGACACTGATATCTGGAGTAGAATTACAGTTTCACTGTATGTTAGACGTCCGTCTGTCAATTCACAGCCCTTCTTGTTATTGACTCTGACAAATTCCGGGATACTACCGATAATGTCTTGACAAATGGGCCCCACTCTTCCTCTTCCCACATCCAATATATCTTCCTATGTCCTCCTGTCGGCCATCTCTATCAGATCCCATTATATGATATGATATCAAACCCTGGATAAGCACAGCCTGGAAGTGCTTGTGAGAACAGAAAAAAGCATTTCAGTATGATATGAATATCCAATGCTTTTGTGAGGAACATAAAGAGATAAAAAAAAAATCTTTAGATCACGTCCAAAGGCACAAAACATCATCAATGCAACATGCAATTGCCTGTCTGAGAAACTGAGCAAGATGCAGGACGTATCACTTGGAGCGAGAACATGATGGGTTATGTGATGAAATGATCCTGTGCTTCTTGAAATTAACTTTTGGATCCTACCCAAACTTCCACAAGGTGAAAGACAGATTACGAGTGCACTGCAAGGCCAACCTCTGAGGTCAACTGAGAGTCATCCATCCACTTTTTTTGGACAGTGGAAGGAACCCTAGGGACACAGGAAAAACCCATGCTGGGACAAAGAGAACATGCAAGCTCCTGAGGAGCGAATCTGGTTCACCGAGTAAGGGCATGGTGTCAGTGTAAGAAGACTGGGTTACAGAAAAACACACTCGAGGTTAAACTTTCATTCAACATAAACAATATGTGAACTCAAGTTCAGTTGTGGAAGAGAAATTTAAGTGTGTCCAAAATAATTTCAATGACAACAGTAAGTAAATTCAAACCGCTTACCCCAATAAATATTTGAACTATACTATGGCATTTCCCTGTGTATTATTTCACATTTGTTTTCTGAATCAAAATGCTCATCACATATCAAAGGATTTGTGATTCACCAAGAAACAAGCCCTCAGTGAAAAGCTTCACAGCTGCTATTTACAGACATAGAAAATGCAAACTGGTGAATTTTTTCTCTTTTTTTTCACAACTCTTAATCAAAGTGGTGTGATACGAACATATGTATGCAGAGTGAAGAAATAAGTACACGCCTCATGCGAATACAATTAATTCACAGTTATTTAGTTAGCAAATGATTCACACCTTCCAGACCAAATACTTTTTCATGGCTAAATGATTTACTTTAGCACATTTTAATCCTGTTAAATTTTAACATTTACATAAAAAAGGTAACACCATGCCACAATTGAGCTCAGATGAACTATCTATATTTCTATGATGTAAATACACCAAACTTCCAGTCATATATAGACCATCAAAGAATTAAAAACAGATTGTAGTGTGTATGCGTGTGTGTGTGTGTGTATACACACACATTTTCTTTCAATGATATTTTCCTTGGATTTCATCATTGTAATCTGAACTCAGTCAAATGGTGTCTGAAAGTCAAATAAAAAAAGAGAAATAAAAAAATTCAGCAGTGCAGCTTACTATGGAATGATACACCAGGGTTGAAGAAAAATGATCTATGAGGATGAGGGAAGCAGCAACAGATAAGAGGATTACTCCATTACTATCAACCCCAGGGGCTGTTACCCCAGAGCAGAGGAACACTGTTAAAAAGGGCAAGACCTTGATTTTTTCCCCTACTGACATGCTCAAATTGTGTGAGCGAAGCAAAGTCGCTACATGACATACAATCCCACTCTGAGCAGGGTAAAGGCATGTTTTCAGCCCACCCTCATATGCAGCAACCTGAGGTGTGACCTTGTTCCCCTGCCGGCCCTCATCTAAACTTCCTCCAGAGACATTAAGACATGTGATATGACGGTTGGGAATCTGAACTTTAAATAAGATTGAGACTTTTAGAAAAGTCTGTCTGGGGCAAAAAGCTTTCTCTGTAATTTATCTAAAATATATACATTCTTTTGGGATATAGGGATTTATTCATATCTGTTATCTAAACTGACTGTCGCCCCTCTGACACATACTCTGGATTTCTGATAGTTTCAAGTTGTGAACAGTCCCAGGTACCTCAGGGAGCAAGTAGCAAGACTGGATAGGCAAATATATTGTAAGATGTAAAAGCCAGTAGAGTTCACTATTGTGGGTAAAGGTTACCTTGAAAATTCCTAGGATATCCAATATCCTTTGATAAGGTTATAGAGCATTATAGAGGTTATAGAGCATTTATTGATGTTGATGAATGGTTATTTTTTGCCATTATAAATGTAAAAAAGGAAAACAATAAAATAAAATATAGCCTATATGTCATATAAATTATATATGTGTTTATATATTCTTATAGATATATACATATATATATATATACAAATTCTTGCTAATGCAAAAGCATGTTGATAGGACTTGAACGTTCTTCCCAGTGATCTGTATAGCACTTTTTTTCAGAAAAATGAACCTTTTACATATGTAAATTGCAATTTATCGAGCGGTTTCCTGTCAATAACATTGAAGACTACACACACTGGGACACTCAAGTGTTTGTGTGTGGACGACTAAAGCAGGGCTCTCACTTCGGTTTAAACAAAGACATCAGAAGTGTTTGCGTCTCCACGTCAAAACTGAAATGATAATTACTGTCATTCAAGCAGAAACCTCATAACGCAGGCGGGAATTAATATATGTCTTTATGAGATAAACTTACACCAGCTGTCTGAGGCTCATTCTTAGAAACCACTATTTGTTTCCACACCAATTTAAAGTATATTGCCTTGCATTGAAGAACTTCACAGTTCAGCAACCAACTGATGCTTCTGTAGAAATAATTGAGACAACAAAGTCAAAATATAGTTTGATAAAAGAAAAAAGGAATATGTGAAACACCATCCTTTAAAGATGAGTAACGGAATTCTTTTATCTTTAAAAAAACAAATACTAAAATGTCTTTGAATATTAATTATTGCTGATGAAAAGGGATTTTTTCCTCTTTCAATAATGACCATCAATATCTTCATAGCTGCACAGTCACCTTTCTTCCAGAACTGGGATCTTTTTTTGCAAGTTCTGAGCAAATATTTCATGCCTTACAGCCTACAACAGCGATACTGTAATCATTCTTAATGAACTATAAATAACAAAATAGTGTTAAAATTATATTAATAATGGGGTAATACTGACAATCTACAGCATGTCTTTTAGTTCATAAAGTACATTTTACACCCCTTGAAATGGAGTACCTCAGGATATATTTAGTAAAGTTACAAAAAAAAACAGACAAATGTCTCCATCTCTCTCCGTTCAAATGAATTTGAGAAATGCTTCCCTGTAAAAATGAGATCTGTATGAAAACAAAAACAAAAAATAAGGAGCTAAAATTCAAATCTGCCACAAAAATCACTCTTGAGATTATTTTCTTATTTTTTTCTAATTCAGTCATTGACAATAAGCAGATGTGGTTCCTGAAGAAAGAGACAGATGGAAAATTGAGGGAAACCCTGCTGATTGATCCTAAAATACTGTTGTGTGCAGCAGGCGAACTGTAACTGTGAAAGCTCGGAGTTCTTTTCCTAACTTTAAGAGGAGCCTATCAACAGCGAGGGAGAATCTGGAGATGGTGAAACGGGTGCATTTGATAGCATTTTACGCAGAAAAATTGGAATTATTGTTACATCTTTTACAAGGCGAGTGACCCCTGCCTTCGGGTGTCTCTCTCGTCCTATTTCTCCATTAGTAGTTGGAGACACACAGGCACAACGTTCAGACACACGCAGACATTTGCAATCTCTCTCTAAAGTAGCCCTCCAAATACACACAGCCACTCACTGTCCTGCAGTCAATATTTTTTGAAGGATGGCCTCTTTCAGGAACTAGAAGGCGATCTGAGGGGGCCCCGGCGATGAAAGGGCCCGTGATTGCATTCGACCGTAGCCTTTACAAAGATGCCGTACATCAAATGCCAACGGATAAAACGCCATCCACAAAGAGTTAATCAGCAGAGAAGCTTTCATGGTCGCACAGCAATTTGTCTCAATCTCATGAAAAGAAGACTGGCTGTCATAAAACAGGAAAGGGCCAATATAAATATATACATAGCCTAAATACGGTGCTATATTTGTTGCTTTGTGAAATACTGAGTGTGATGCTGTCTCAGACTACTCCATGGCTTCAAGTGATGCTCTGCTTTTATCTTACCATATGCCAATACTGCCTGACCTTGAGAGTGAGCCAGCCAGTTGTGCGCGTGTGTGTGCGTCTGCTTTTGTTCACTTGTCTGTGTGTAACTCGGTGCACTGACGCTCCCCCTCCCCTCTCATTCAGCTGATTCAGTTGGGTTTGAGAGCCTGACCAATTTGCGTTCTGAGTCACAGTGGAAATGTCTGCATTAGAAGCTGTTAAGCTTTTTTGCATACTTACCACCTCATACCTGATATGATACACTGCTGATTCTCACGGTGTGGCCTACCGGGTGAGAACGAGGCTTAATCACAATAGCTACTGACCCCTTATTTCTGACCTGCTTGTACGAGCCAAAGCATTTCAACCAAATTGACCCGTCTGCCCTGCCAATGCTGGAGACACAGACGAAAAGATCAATGTAGGAACAAAGTATTTAACCCAGGGAGGAAGCTTGCCAAACACTCCAAAAGGCACTGAGCCCCCTCAAAAACAAGTACCGGCCTCACAGTTTTGAGTACGATAATGGAAAGCACTCAGTTCTAAAGGTATTTTAACATTACTCTTAAAACTATACTTTCACCAGAATAAATTCAAGTTATGCACATCGCAAGCACATCACATTTATACCTAATTTTTGCATGTGACCTTTTTTGAATAGAGGACATTTGGAAAGCATGTTGAATGCAAGCCAGGGACACATTTGGCAAGACACTACATGGTGACCTAATACAAAGGAAAGACGTGATATAACATGATTGACGTGTGGGAGCAAGAATTTTACATTTTCTTCTCTGAATGAAAGAAGATCAGCAGGCACACTGAATGTTAACCAGAGAAACAGTTGGCAAGACACAAAAAATGTGACTTGATACAAAAGAGAATATTTTATGTGAGGGCTGAATATGTGATGAGCAGCATGTTGAAATTCAAGGAGCACAAGAGGCAGGATCTAAAAAATATAGGGAAAAAAAGAACATGACAGAAGACTACAGAAAGTCAGATATTAAGAAACACCCATGAACCGTTTACCAAAGCAAAAGGTGGTAGTCTAATGATTTAAACATGTTGAACAAATATTTAAAAAAAGGAGACATTTGGATGTATGTTGCATGACACAAGCAGCAACTGAAATATACCTACGAATTCAGATGCTTAGTCCTCAAATGACAGAAGCAAGCAATCTGCCAACAGATGTCCAATACTCTGTGTGCCTGCCAAGATTACCACAGTAACGAAATGCTTAAAATCGCATTAACGTCATAGGTCAATCATGTGGCGAACAAGAAAACACAGCACATGAGACATCTCCTTAAGAAAGAATCTCTATGCATAATGTATGAAAGTGAACTAGTGGATTGAAAGGAAGGACTCAGCCAAGAGCCCATTCTGACCAATTTGACAACATGCCTGCTTGAACTAAGGCATCACCTTAAAATGAACATTATATGTCTATACATGGTACAAGTCATCCTCCCTTTGAAATATTCTGATTTGAATTATCTTGTTTGCAAGGTGTGAAAGGGGCAATGAAACAGCCAGAAAATGCAGGGACACAACGACTGTCAGAACAAATATGCCTTGCCAAATAAAACCTTATCATTTATATGAATTGTCCTCCAAATATGGGCATTTTTGCTTATTGAGAAAGAGGACACATGAATAGCAGTATTTTTATTGAAAAGTCTTACACTGTGATTTTATCAGTGCAGAACAATGAAAAAGCAAGCAAAAATTATCCCATAAACCAATAGATTCATCTTGCCATTAATATTGTAAGCTTTTCTGAGTCATTATAAGCTTTGCAGCTGTGAAATTGTTTAGCATTCTTTAAGTTCAGATTAAGAACATCTTTAGCAGTCTTGCAGGAATGAGGCAAAGAAAAAAAAAAGAATCAGCAAAGATTTTCCACTGTTTTTGTTGGAAGTAATCTCAGTTAGTTGAACACAGTTTGGTATGCTATCCACATTCTAATCTTGTTTTGGCTCTCTTTGGAGCACTCCATACACTGTGACTGAAGACAGGCTCGATTATGTTCAAGGCTGAAACATCCCAAGGGGAAAATTCTTCATCTGTACCTGAAAATCTAGACGGCCGCTCTTTTGCTCGCAGGACACGTCAACACACACTGTCAGCATCGCTTGTGTCAGTCTGAACTGACATTAGCGTCTGCCAACATCCATTGACCTGTACAATGAAGGCAAGGTGCAATTCTACTGTAATTCTACTTCTGCAAGTAGACATAATGACTGATGAAAAACAAACGCACTAATTCTGAATACCAACTATCTTTTTAGCATCCAGCTTTGCATGAATGTTACTATGTTTTTTTTTCTCAAAGTTCAGCTGTGTTGCGCACTTACTTTGAGGTTTACTTTTTGGTCAGAATTCAACTGGTGAAGTTATATGTCATGAACTGATCCACGTTTAATGTCTCAAAGTTTTATGCTCTGCACTCGTGCAAACATGCACATCTTGTCACTGATCAGGTTCCGAGGGAACTGTGTCCTTGGGAGATCGAAATTTCGTCAAGCTGTACATCAGACATCTGCTAAGCGTCTAATCATGAAAGGGCTGAGGTTTATTCCCCTGCGCTTTCGTGCCAAGAACAACTGGCAGGCGCCAAGAAACCTTCTACTCTGCCACAAAGGTTAGGTGAATGACAATACTGAGTTACTGAGACTCAAAATGAGAATGGAGACATTGCAGGAGGCTGTAAAAAAAAAAAAAAAAAAATTTGCAGACTGAGGCTACAGTCACATTCCTCTTTTTCACTGAACTTTTTACTTCCACTTTTTATGTAGTTTGAAGTTGTGTCCCGAAAACTAATAGCTTCCCGACTAGTTTTGTATAAATCATATCATTTAAACATTTTTCACTCTGCAAATCTTCAAAAAACAACACTACAAAACGAGTAGTTTAACATTTTTCCTTGTCTCATCCCCTCTTGTTTCAGAAAAGATATGAGCTGATGGCGTATCTCAGCATTATGATGAAACAAACAGCACGGACATTTTAAATAACCCACAGGTAGCTCAAACAGGGCAGGTCATGAACCTAACCTAGCTATCACCCACATTCTGTCTTTTTTTTAAATCACCGCTAATCAAAAATATGAGTCTGAGGAATGTATTCCTTATCACATAAACCAGCTGATCAAAAATGAAAAGTAACAAAGAGATATACAAAGGGAAAACAAAAAACAGTCAACAGAGATTTTCTTTCCAAGTAAGCTATTGAAACTGAAGCGGCATGTGTATAATATAGTATTTGTAAACTTATCACATTCCTGATTAGGCTGCATACATATTGAGTGCAACTTTGACAAAGTTGACTGCATTTCTCTCAGGTCACAAGACCTTTACATAGTTTTATCACCATTATCAAGTTTGTGGATAACTCCACATTGATTGGCCTCATCATGGTCACTGATGACGCAGCCGTCGGAGAAGACGTGGCTGTGTGGTGTGATGTGAAAAACCTGCTGCTCAGCACGAAGAGAGCGAATGGATTATTTTTTACTTCAGAGGGAGAGGTGAAACACACCCTCCCATCCATATCAATGGTTTAATGGTGGAGTGTGTGTCCAGTATCAAATTCCCGATGACCCCAGGACATCTCAGGGGATTTAGCCTTTTACACCAACTGCTCCAACCTGGAGAAAAAAAAAAAAGTTCTGCACTGCCCCTTGTTGCTAAAGACTTGGAGTTAAAAAAAAACACCTCAGGCATCCTGAGGCATTCTAAAGCATCCTGAGGAAGTCTGGAATGGGATTTGTTAATTGAACAAATTCAATTGTTAATTAAAAAAGAAATTAAATGATAATGTTACTGACAAGTTTGCTAAAGATTTTTTCAAAAATTCAGTCTTACATGATTATTTCACATCTTTTTATTACTTACAGACAAATCCTTTGTATTATCCATGTCACATATGTAATTTATGTTTTTTCATGGAAACAGGTAAGAAGTAACATGGTGAGGGAAAATAAAGTCTGACTGCAAAGCTAAAATACTACTCGATTACAACTGCTGCGTGTAGAGAGGAAAAGATATTGTCAAATGAAAATCTGTCTTCATGAAAAATACTGAATGTCCTTTAAATAAAAAGGGTGCACACAGCTCCCAGACATCAGGCAATAGCTGTTTCTCAGAACTGTCAGTGTCCCTGTCCAGCTCTAAAACAGGGACATTGCATCCACCATCTGTGAAATACATACACCAGGAGCCACACTGTATGTCCCAAGATATATGGGCTGTAGAATAAGCTCGGGATTCCCCAAAGGGGTCTCTGGCATGTCAGTAGGCTAAAGCTTTTCCCTTACAATCCAGGGTGAGATGGACCATCCATCATGCCACAACTCACACTACATAAGGCAGGGAGGTTTGAGGGACAGAATGATTAGCGCACCCTCCATGTGATCAGAAGATACCCAAATGTGAAAGCCTTCTTACAAGAAAAAATAATAATTACAGGCATCATCATTTGGCTTCTTACACAAGTGCTTGACCAAAAACAGAGAAGTACACAAGGACCCCCATATTCAGAGCACTGTATTACAGCCAAAGGACAGTAGATGAAAAATGTCTTAGCTCAACTCTGCTCTTGGCTAACCTCCATGGTGAATAGGGGGTTATTGACTGAGGAGCGAGGCAGCCAGTCTTTATTTATAAATGGTACGGTACTGCTGAGCCAACTGCAAGCATCGCAGCACAATGAGCAAAAACACACGCACATGCTAAAACTCTCCAGAGTCACCATGCTGCAGGATCCATGACCATGACAGACCAAGCCTCATCAGGTATACGGAAATGTGATTGTGTAAATGAAATGGCAGAAACAGAAGCTTCATATAGAAAAAAGATATAAAAACATTGACATGGAAAACAATTACCTCTAATTCCAGGAATGGCATTGAGAAGCTTGGTCATGGTAACTGGTTTCCTCGTTACATCCCATAACTGGGAGGAATGATATCAGATAAATAGTTTGATGTGTAGATATATTTTTGATAGATTTTGGCCTCTATGTGCAATTACTTTTACATGTTTCGTTTTGCATTTGATGGTGAATCACAAACCAATATACAGAAGAGCTTTTCTGATTCTTCTCTAATGGTTCTCCAAGTTTTCTACTCTATTCAACTAAGTGGACACAATGGGATCTTTTCCATTGTAACGGAACAAGATAGTTATGCTATAAAGAGCAGCCACACTCAAGTGGATTCATCTTTGTCTGCCCACAAAGGATGCCAGAGAGCTTATAACCCACACATTAATATGACCACAGATCAATGAGGCCGTGAGTGGTCTGAAGGTATTGTTGATGTATTGGATGGATTTATGAGGGAGGAGAGATAGAGACACACTGTCTACTCATGTTCAGGAGCTCACATTTTTATAATGCCATTAAAATAGTATTATTCTTTTTTTATATAGTCTATTTAAAATAAATGAGATTCTAATAATAATACCAATAATAATAATATTTTGGGAAACACTATTAGATCTGTTTTTCCCTTCTTCCCCCTTTTTTTAAACACATAAAGTTGTAATTATATGACCCAATGATTTGCTGTCTCTAATGGTTGCAAAGCTAAATTAATTGCCAAGTACAATCAAATTAGATATTTTCACCCACTTTAAATGAAAAAAGACTATTACAAAGATAAACATTATTAGTTGTCAAATTAATTAAATGAGCGTATGAGTAAACATACATTTAAGCTTTATTTACAAAATTGTGACGCGGAATAAAATACTCTTTTTCTGCTTTCAGAAAAAAAATATGGAACAACTTTTGTGCTGCATCAAAAACAATGCAAATCAGTGCAATGTTTCAGGCGTTTCCACGAGATTAAAACAACATGTTAAAATCGGGTGTTTTGCGATTAACCCAGCTCAAACATCCAACTTTGACAGTGCAGTGCCTTCCATGATTGAATTGTTCTCTTGAGTAATGAGAAAAAAATAGAAGTTTAATATTAAATGCCATTGTCAATGTCTCTCATTTTGTTTCCATTTGGACTATTTATCCATTTTTGCTGCACAGCTCTTCTAAAAAATCACATGCCTGCACTGAGTCCTTTCCTACCTTAATGCATTCAACCTCTTTTTTTTCCCCCTTACTCTGCTTAGTTACAATGAATGGTTATTTAAAGCAAGGTGATGATTGGGGAGGGCTTTCAAAAAGGACTGAGTTTGAGTTATCTGAAGCAATAACGGAAAAATATACAGAGCTACCCAGGTTAGAGAGGTTTTTAGGACCATTCTGTCTGTTACTCTGTCCCGGTCTGGGCGGAGCACCTCTGGCCCAGGGCCATGGACTATCAGTCAGGCTGATGTATAGGTCCACGGGATCCAAATGAAACCTGTCACAACAAGGGTAATGATGTCAGAGTCACAATAGCTCACCATTTCAGCGGAGGGAGGGAGATGAAGGGATAAGAGGATGTGGGTTGGAGAAGAAGGTTGAGCTGAAAGAGTAAAAGTGATAGAGAAGAGGAGGAGTTGGAAAAAAAAGGGTGGCAACATGAAGTCTTAAATGTGCGGAGGGCATGAAACAGAGAGAGAGCAAAGAGATAAGTGAGAAGTAAGGAAGTAAACTTCATGCATGCATGTTAGGTCAACTGGACACTCCAAATTACCCCTCGGAGTGAATGTGAGTGTCTGGGTATTTGTCTGTGTGGCCCTTGTCCTGATTTGCATGGACGGATGGAAAAGAGGAAATGAAGAAAACATCCTACCATTATTAGTATGGCAGATAAGGCTTTGCCTTTTCATTTTTGTAAATCATCATTTATAGATTTAGTTGTAGCCAGCCATTAACATAAGACAAAATTCACAGTCCTTTTGTTTTTCCACACCACTGACCTGATTCTGAGTTTGTGAAAAATAAGGGACAACAAAGTGTTTGAGAAGTGTGTTTTCCGCAAAGGAGTACAGTAAATTACACAGACAGGTTCTTAAAATGACCTGGGCGCTCTTTGTCCTTATCATAATTTCAATATCACTTTCCTTCTATGATTCTTCCGTGTTTCCCCTTCTGTCCTCATCTTCCATTATCATTGACATCATCCTTTCCATTGCACTCTCTACACCATACCACCCTATCTGACACACATACATACACATACATGCTGTCACTGCCTTTGCCTCCCCGGCAATCTTTTCCCATCCCAAGACGTGGTCATTAATGGATTGAAAGTCTTGAGGAAGAGGCAACAGTCATTTAAAGATTAATGTCAGCCTTAGTATTCTGAAGGGCAGTCAGCCAAGTCTCCGTGTGTGTGAGTGTGCGTGTGTGTGTCCAGTAGCGGACATCTCCACCAAGATGCCCTCTTCATCATCTGCCATTAGGCAAAGACTGGAAAAAGGGAGGCAGCCAGAGAGAGTTAGCCTGTTGGACCATACAAGTACATATCACAGTTTGTCATTTCTTACTCACTTACACAGAGCCCTTAAATTTCAAGATGAACAATTACTCTAGGTGGAAGTACCAAAAATGTCAGGTTCTCTGTTGGCAGTTTTCATTGGCTCAAGCAACAATAAGCAAAAACAGATTAAAGAAAAATAACAGCTAAATTATATTAATCTAAATATAATTCTAATTTAAGCGTTGGACCAAATCTTGGCTGCTGTCTGACTAGAAAAGCCACAATGGACAGCGCACTACTGGCAGCGCTTAACATTTCTCTGATCTGTTGGAGTTAAAGTATCATAACAAATTGGCAGAGATGGGCTCACAAGGGTTATTTTTAGAACAGACAAAAAATCATTGAGCAAGACACTGAACCCCTAGCTGCCAGCTCAATCCACGTCCTTCAGAATAATAACAGCTGAAACAACAAAACCCAATCATCCTCCAAGGCCAGAGAGACTTCAATAATGAATCTAACAGCTTCTCAACTTGTAAATCCTCATCAGCATTTTATTCTAAACTTGACAGGAAAATTAACATTGGAAACTACTTCAAATTTCCAATATCAAATTTAAGAATGATATATAGTTTTCTTAACAAAAAATTGTTATATATATTTCCAGAATGGATCAAATTGTGTCATGTATAGTTAAATAAGACGGTTAGATGTGAAAATCAGTAAGAAGAGAAATAATTTGAGAAGCTAATATCCGACTGTGTTTTTATATAAATCAATATCAGAGGAGCTTATTTATTGTTCTCTCAAGCAAGTGATCATTTCAATTCCTCCTGCAGGGGAAATTAAGGGTGGACTTGCATATAAATTTTCTCATATTGAACAGCAAAGTAATCTGAGAGGCAGCCACTGGAAAAAACACACACACAGCAGGCAAAGAAATGATTATAGCTGTAAATACAGGCCAGGGACCAGGGATGCACAGGTGGAATATCACCACATACACAGGTATATGCACTGGTATCTAAAACACAAAGAAGCACATGTGCTCCAGCAATGTTCTTTTTAGCACACCCGCTCCACACATACCCCGTGTCAACTAGCAGCTTTTATTTATGTGCTCTTCAAAAATATCTGTGTACGGCTCTGCTGCAGAGGCACAGACACTTCAAATGTCTGCGGTGTGTGCCCCTGAGGACCCGGGGAGAGCGGCAGCCTGAACTCTACTAAATATTTAATGTGCCTGTCTGATGGTCATAATCGCTTTAAGAACAATAGATGAAAACAAAAGGCGCCACTGAAAAACTGCACCAGGGGTTAAAGCCACATCTCAGACTGACAGGACGAGCTGGTTAGGGGGAGGGGAGGAGGAAAAAAGGAGAGCAGGAAAAAAATAGAGAGAGAGAGAGGCTCTCAGAGGAATGAAATATACATGACAGGTGACTATCGATGATAAGAAGGATTGCTGTTTGACCTGCGAGCAGGATACTGGGTCCCATGACAGTATGCGAACATAGGGACTATTTCTGGAGTTGAAAAGCTGAATTGTGTACCTAGTGACTAGTGACTGCAGCAAAATAATACAGTAAATTATACACAATTCAGGTTGTTAGAAATCTCTTGACTTTTGAAGAATATTTTCGTGTAAAACAGGGGTCATTACTTTGGTTGACTTAATCAATAAAGCATTTTTTGTAGTTGTTGCCATATAAGCCCTTAGGTCTTGAAATGGCAGGAATAGCAGAAACTTATTCCTTATCATTTTTTTAGCACTCAACACACTTAAGAGTTAACTTGGAAAACCAATCAACTACACAATACTTGATCAAATCTGCTCAGTGTAGTTTAAATAGTAACTGTTTTTCTTTTAGAGTGTCTTTTCACTTTACGCCCTTCCTCCTATAGAACGAGCTGAGGATGGAATAACCTACTTATGACCACAATGAAATGGACAAAGTCTCTCAGAATTGAGGTGCAGTGGGGGCATGTTTCAGCTGGCTAACTTAACAAATCTACAAGGAAATATATGTGTTTCATTTTCAGGGCTGAGATGGCTAAACATGGGAAGGACGCACAGAAACAGCAATTGGACAAACTCTCGATGTAGGACTGCAGGATAAGAGGAGAAAATTCACCTCTGACTTGTCCCTGCCATGTCAGATGTCTGATATTGCTAAAGTGCACTGACAAAACATGGTTGTTTTCCACAATGGTATGATCAATTATTAAAATTTCTCAATATAGACTTTTAAATAATTCAAGATATTTGGTAGATCTATTGTTAATGAAATGCATGTAATTTAAACACGACTACACGTCTTTTGGTAATGATTCCTGAATATTTTTTTCATGAAACATAACGTGAAAATGATTGTGTGATACCATTTCTAAGGCGAAATTTCTGTATATTAGGCATGTAAATCTTGCAGAAAACTATGTCATATTTTGTAATGGATCCATGTGATTCATTTGATGTAAATTATTACTAATAATCTAACATATTGATAGTTATATATTATATTAAATGTCACTATTGTAAGTATAAAAATGGGTGTAAAAATAAAATATTTTCAGCATATCCATGTATTTAGAAATAGAACAATTCCCATTTTTTGTAAAGATTGATATTCTGGATGACCACATTGTAATACTGACATCTCTCATCTCAAAACTAGAAAAACAACTGCAAAAAACTTTTAAAGCCAGATTCAAGAAAAGAGCAGAACACCAAAGACAATATAAGACAGGGTGAGCAGCAGGGAGATGCAAATCGCTTGACTAAGGGTAAGTGGGAGGAGAACCAACACCAGAGGACACCAGTGGGGAGTAGGATGGTGTCGAAACTGAATGAGCAGAAACAGACAGAGAAACACAAAGAACAGTAGAGAAAGCCTCTGAGAACAGAGACACAGAGGAGAGAAATGATGGACAAGGAATGGAAAGAAAAAAAATTAAGCCATGACATGATACAGTGGCACGCAGAAAGATAAAAGGATTTTTTTTCTTTTCTTCATGTCAATTAAAACAGCACCTTACCAAGGTACACAGGAAGAGGAGAAAAAAAAAACAGGCTGTAGTTGAGCTGAGGTGTAAAAGAGGTCAACATTTGAGCTCACCCTGCCATTCTCCTGTCTTTTTTTTTTTTACTTTAAAGCTCGCAGCAACTGGTGTCGCACTCAACTGCCTGCGTTTTCAGACAATAGGATGCAGTGACCTGCCTCTCACGCTAAGTCACCGTCAGTGAATGGTGTGTGGTGTGTGCTGTAATGGGGGTGGGGATGGAAGGAGAAATCATGTCTTCTGTCTCTTGGAAGATGAATCAAAGTGATGAACAGGACAGCTTTGTAAAATCGACAGATCTATGTGGGGTTTGTCGACAGTCTGACTGACTTGGCAGGAAGTGTCAGCAAGAGAGATTCTCCATTTCCATGTTTCAATTTGGGATAAACAAAGCAAGATGAGAACAATTTCAAGGACGTTTTGTGTGCATTTCTTGCCCTTCTAATTCAGGCAGAGTTGTTCAAATAATAAGGGATGGGTAAAACTACTGGCTGAAAAGTAAAAGGGGTCAAAAGAGAGATTGAGGACAGAGAAGTGAAAGTGATAGGGACAAGAAGTGGATGAAAGGAGGGAGCAAATGTGAGGGAACCAGATGGAGGATAAGAGGCAGATAGGTTCACCTCTCATTAGCTTGCCTGCCACACACTATGCCACAAAAGCAATGCACCTCCCAAGGACATGAATTAAATAGAGAGCCAACTACCTCAGAGAAAAAGAAGCCCTGCCAGCACTTAGCCAAGCCTCATAAACAACCAGCTCACATTTGTCACTTCCTCTTCACCCAACAAAGCGACAGCGGAAATAAATTACTCTTAAGTAGACCTCACTCCTCCTCTACCTCAGCATCCTGTTCTTGCCTCACCAGCTGGTTTGAGTAAAATGTTGGGCAACAAGAAGGTAAAAGTCATCAACACCACTCAATCAACCCACTGAGACCTTAGCCAACACAAAAGTCTGAATACCTATAAACAAACAAGCACCCAAGCAGTGCTACAGCAAAAAAAATATAAATATGTCTGCTGAAGATGAGAGGAACTAGGAAGAGTAAATTGACTTCATTTGACAAATTCTATATTATGCACAGACTTGACTGTACTGCCCTGCAAGACTGGCCACCTGTCCAGTGAGCCCCGCCTCTCGCCCAGTATCTGCTGGGATAGGCTCCAGCCCCCCTGTGATCTTACAACGAAAATACACTATGGATGGATGGACTTTACTGTACAGAAGAAAAACGCAGTTCACACCCTGTCATCAACACAAGTGTTCATTGTGACAGCTCACAATGTATCTCTGACGGCTCACTGTGAATTTCCCCAAAGCTAAATTCAGAGAGAAGACAAGCTGTTGCCATAGTAAGGGGAAAATGGCAGAAGAAGTCACAAATGAACAGTGAAACGCTGTATAGATATCAACAGCTATGAAGGAACATTTGTAAATTTGAGTTATGCACAAGAGCGCTCGCCTCCAACATCTACTTGCTAAAATCCCTCAGATTAAAATCATGACAGGAAACTGTGATCTGTCCGTTACCCTCTTCCAATTTCCATCATCTGTCTGTACATCAGGAGCTTCTCACCGCCTCACTTGATATCTGTGAAGCCTTTCTCAAAAGAGAGTAAATATGAAAAGGAAATAGCAGGCTGCTAAAATTCCTTACATATCTGTGATATCATGACTTGAACAGCCACCCATGCATCTGTCATTAATCACATCGCAGGGTACTGGAGAGCACCCAAAACAAACAAAAGCACCTGAGTGCATCAGCTGGAGGGACCACCCACGTCCGGTGAGTTACATATGGAACAACATCCTGAGCACCCTCATCTTATTTAATGAGCTTAGATGTCCTGTTGGTGTGGAAAAGGCCCCCACTTGACATCAATATGAGTAAATGGAAGTTTTCCTTTCCCTTGTCTTCCTCTCCCTTGGCTTAATTGCTATAGTAATGCACTGTTTGTTGGGACTGAAAGTTTGCTTGGGCTTTTCCCATTAACGGTTGTTATTGAGTGGGCCACTAGAGAAAACACAGGTTTGTTAATCAAGCAAATGCACAACAATTACTAGAATCCTATAATCATTTTGTCTGTGTACCAACAATAAATCCTTAGTGGCAGCTTGGAAGAGCGATAAATGGTGGGGAACAGGATTTTACTAATTGAAGAGAAATCTACTGGTATGCCACCGCTAGTTAACAGCTTTAGTGTTTCACCATTTAGCCCATCTGATTAAGCTGTCTTGGCTTGGCTTGCGTAATTTCCCCTTTTCTCACACTGCATGCTGTCCTAATAACTACCTGGAGAAAGGTTGAAATCCCTGGCGGACTTTTCAAAGTTTCCCCTCCCTTTGTTGGCTATGAGTACATGTGATGCAATGTAAACTGATTGGGAACACTGAGACAGATCAATTAGAGTATTTTCTGATACCAATTTGGAGTCATTGCACTGGATACTATTAAAAATATACCATTTATACAAGGAACATTTCCCAACAAGAAAAACTATATATACATAAATACACATACATAAACAGGAGACTACATTCATGAGAACAGTGTGTGCTTCCTAATGCGGAATATACAGTAAATGACAACAACAAGTAAACAAAATAGCAATAAATGATATCTTACTTGAAACTAAGTTAGATGTTGCCCAGAAGCATCTTGTTTTATGTAATATCTTGAAAACCTATTAAACGATGCTGTCATCCTGCATTATATCATGTTAACTGCCTTTGTCCTGCTCTATACAACTGACTGGACGGCTGCTGTGGACCTTTGAGAACAGAGCATGAGCTAGCAGAACTGATGATCAACTGAGCGCTTCAGGCAGTCATGCTGGCTTGTCTCTATTTAGCACAATAGCAACCATAACTCTGTAATGATCAATAGATGTTCATGACTTGCTTTAAAAAGGCCCCATTTGCCACCCTCTACCATCCATCTATTCGTGCCTCCATTCCAGTCTTCTTTTTCCTCCTGCGTTGACTTTACATTTACCTCTCACGGTTCCTCACCTCATAAAGAGAATCGGTTCTCTACTACTCTTACAGCTTTCTCTTTTGACACTTGTCATCTTTATTATTGCTTTGCATCTTTTCAACTTAAGTCCACCTCTACTCTGATGCAGTTTCTTCTTTCATCTGCTTACCACATTTTGCTTCCCATGTAATCCCCTTTATGACGGTTATCTTTTCCTTGCAATCCTTCTCCTCTCTTTCACTTCTACTTCCCTCAGTAACTCTCCTCCTTCTTGCTTCTCTTACAAACATGAACTCTTATTTCCTTTCTTATCTTTGCTCCCCCTGTCACCTGGTTCCTTATCTGTCATTTTTCAAACTATTCCCTTCCATTTCATTCTCAGCTCTCTCCATCCTTTTCACGTGGGCCTCTTGGTTTCCTTTCACCACCTTTGATTTTCTCACCGTCTAGTCCGAGGCTTCCATCTGCCCTTCCTCATTCTCCAAGCTCAATGTCTCCCCTGCTCTTTTGCGATCTGCAGTTCACAGGTTTCACAGGGCACATTGTTGCATCCCAACGGAAGCTTGAGCAGCATTCTTTCATAAATAATTGAAGAGGCCCCACATGGCCAGGCACACTCAGTCTAAATGGATTATTCTGGGAGAGATCAATGCAGGCCTGTGAGGGTTTTATTAGAGCCTGTAGATGAAATGTACAAGGCCACTCCAATGCACTCCTCTCTCTGTCTTAATTCTGTCCAGCCATCATGTGGTATTTTGTCCATCACCTCTCTCTTCACCTGTACCTTAAACCACCCACCTACTCCTGGTAATGACCAAACTCAAAATATGAATGTTTTATGTCATTATTTCCTTGTCTATGTTGTAAAACAAAACTGTTGAAACAGCATTTTGTCAGTATTGTCGTCCCAACTCGTGCGGTTCACTGATCCACACCTGTGTCAGCCACCACAACAATATCTGGCGGCGTTCCACTGGAATATCATGGCCAAGATAATGAGGGAAGTGAAATGCTACAATGACCTTCAATAATGACAACACCTCAGGAGGGGATAGCAGGAGCAATGGCACATAAGCCTGTGCAAAACAGTCCCCAAAAGGAAATGTACATCTTTTTCATTCAGTGAGAGAAACTTTAATAGTATGCTTTCCAGGAAAAATCCTTCCCAACAGGAAGCCAGGGTGTGCTGGCTACCATTCCAGATCCACTGGGTTCCAATGATGAACAGTTGTTTAAATATGATATAAAGTCCTCTTTTGAGACTTTTATTATCTTAATGTAGTAGGCTACTTGCATCCCTATTTTTTATCCTTGCCATAGCCTTTATGTTTAGCAATAAATGGGTTCAACTTTCAGGCTGCATTTGAATAAAGTCAAAGCAGAACAAGACATTTTTTTGGTACTCCTAGTAATCGTTTAAAGTATGCAATGATAATTTATTCTTAACTATAACTAACTGACATCCTATGTTTCCTTTAGACTTCTCAAATAAAAAAATAACATCTCAAGACCAGCATACAAACAATATCTGCAGTCACTTAACCTTTTCATATCTAATTATTGGAAACCAGATGGGGCGCACAAATAAAAGAATGAGCTCCTATTTTCCTCTATTGTTGCTGCTTTTACAAATCCAATACAGATTAGATCTGTTGCAATTCATGTTGCCTTCAACACATAAAACAGTTTATTTGAAACGAGTCGAACTGTTTTAAAATCCTGCTTTGCCCAGTTAATTTGAATGAATATAAAACCGAAAGAGAAGACTAAATTGTAATTGTGGGGATTCCCTGACATCCACTGAAAGAATTTCTATACAATTCCAGAGGGATTGAAAAATATGGCTATAGTAAAATGTGGACAGCTGTCAACCCTGATTGCAAACATGGCAATGGATGTTTGGTGAGATACATTGAATGTTAAACATTTAAGAGTAAAACATGAATTGGCAGGACTGCATGGGAAGAAGTGTAGTGTAGCAAAATAATGAGCCCGCAACATCTTTCAAATCTAGTTTCGTTTTTTATTCATCTAACCTGCCCAGAGAGGTAGATTTATTTACTCTAATGAGAGACCTACACCTGGGGCAAGTGACTCAAACAGACCAAGAATAAGTCAATAAAACCAGTCTGCACAGATAAAAAAAACAAGGGTTCTTTCATCCAATTGCTTTTCTGATATAGTTGAAAATAAAGACTAACCTGAAGGCCACAGACTGCAGTTGTAATGGTCATTTAAAATGAAGCCACAGTTCCCCATCCACTGATCTCTCACCTTTAACTTTATACTTGATCTAAGAACAGCATTTGTTGTCCTTACATGAACATTAACAATTCAGTCATCCGTAAAAAGAACATTTCAGTGCTTAACATGCGGTTTTAACCTGAACTATGACACCTAGTGACACACCATGGTGTGTTAAATTTACCAGTAAAATTTAACTATGACAAGGTTACAATTTTCCCTCCAGTCTACAAGATTTTGTGATTACTATGAAAGTGACATAATCAAACATTCGTGGAAGGTACTTCTTTCTACCACTTAAAAACGCATAATGTTTCTTTTGCAACTGAGATTTGCAGAGGCGAACAGACGTTACTGTATGGAAGTGTTTTTGAATTAAGCTTTACCCATTACACACAAAGTAAAGAGCCCAAAGACTCTTAACCCCATCCTGCACTCAATTCTTTTCTTTCTTGGGCACAGAGAAATTTTTTTAATGCATTTCAAGACAACCCAACTTCTTCGTTCCTGTCATCTTGGCATGTACCAAGAAAAAAAACTACATATCAAGGCCATTAAAGTGTCAAGCTTCTGGGTGGGCTCAAACCAGGTCAGAATCCTCATGGAAAAATGATGTATTTTGCCCCCATTCTGACAGTCAACACTTTTTTTCTGAAGAGCTTATGAAAGAGCCATTCAAAACAACAATCCAGTGTTCAAAGATACAAAGACAATTTCTGTATAAGCTCTTAGAACATTCAGATGCGATTTGCATACAATTTGAGGACCATATGCTTCTTGACAAGATTCGCAGTACAATATGGCGCTTTATACAACCTGTTTTTGCTTTTCTAGATGTTATATTTGTCATAAACTGCATTCTTTCACTAGATTCCCATTTACCCTGATCATTCACATGTACTGAACATCTATCCATCCATTTTGTGAACCGCTTATTCCCAAATGGGGTTGCATGGGGACTGGAGAGGCAGGGTACACCCTGGACGGTCTGCCAGTCCATCGCAGATGTAATGAACACACATGACATTAATGAACATGCGGTTGAAGGCGTAGGGGAGAGGTAGGTACGGGACTCTCTGAAATTGGCATTCTGCTACTTAGAATTTCAAAATGTCCTAAAGACTGTGGAAACAGATGAAAGAGTGGGAAAAAACAGCCCACTGTTTATCTGGAGGTGACAACTAACAAGCGCTCTCCTGGTAATTAGACTGCCGCAGTGCACATGGACGGAACTCTCCATAAAGTGTGCTCATGATTAAATATTTTTTTCTCCCCCTCTCATTTCTGTGTTGAGGTTCCCTTACACAGCTCTGTCAGACATCTGCATCAATTTCCATTTTGACTGCATTAACGACATGGCTAAAACACTTAGGCTTGGTGGCATGTAATGAGACTGTACAATGTGTGACTTATGGCTCATCTTGTATATGTAATATACCTATCCGTGTGTGTCTGTGTGTGTGTGTGTGCAAGCAGGTGCACATCTGTCACTATTTTTCACAACACTGGCTGTAACATGCCTGGAAGAGTTGACAGGTAGAGCATGATTAAAGTATATTTATACTGGGGCAAACAAGGGATGCTTGGACATGCCATCCAATCAACCATCTCATACATACAGAGAAGCAGATTGATTGATGTCAACCTGTAAAGTATACATATACATATGTGTATGTGTGTTTGTGTATGAATGTGTTACCAACATCTACCTGTCTAAAATTTCTTTGGCCAACATCTGGTTTGTTATTTTTGACATGTCCAAGGGCTGGCGGGGTCCAAAAAAGGAGGAAAGAAATTGCATATCACTTTGCTCTGACCTACCCAGGAACCAAGCAACCACTGATTTTTTATAAAACCTTTCAATATAGAGAAATAAATAATAAATAAACTCTACACAGACCTTTGTGGAACAGGTAGCGGACCACTATGTTGGTGTGCTATTGCCGTGAGGTCACTATTCAGATCGGCCTACTGCTATGTGAACAAATGGTTTCCTCAGAAATGCTTTATAAAATGAGTCTTACCCATTGAGGAAAGGACTTCTGGGCTGTGCTCCTTCTGAATTGTTGGTTGTGATAGCAGACAGACATTACAACTGGTAATTTAACATTTAGGGGATTAGGGATATAATTAAAGCCATCATATTCACCACATTCACACTTCAAACAGTAGCCTTACTTTCTGTGTCTGCAGTCAACCATAAAAAAGATAATATTGTATTATATTGCAATGATGAGCAGGAACACAATCTGAACCCTAACCTCTCCTGGTGGTATTTTGAACACCAATTGATGCATTACATCATTTGTTTCGTCACTCTTCGCTCCACAAGTTTTAATGTTACTGATGCCTAAACTTTCCTGAGGATTTACATTAATGGCATATAATATGAAAACAAATCTCAACAAGTGCTAGAGTCATTCTGTGACGACATTAGTCAAAATATAATTTCCAAAGGGTTGTGGGCTATTTCCATAAAGGCTTGACGGTAGGGGTGTGTTCCTACCACACACACACACACACACGTTTTTTTGCTCAAACTGTCTTGTTCTGATATACCAGGGAATTCTACCGCGCGTGTGTGAAATATGAAGGGAAGCTAGGGTGGAGGAAGTCACTCCAAATTTCTCATGTGACGGAGCATAACAGGGAATTGTAATACACAGCAACATCATAAATTTGATTACATTACATAGCTGTGCACGCCTGTAAGCCATTTCCAGGCACAATAAAAACGCTATAACTAAGTTACCACGGGTAGAGAGAAAAATGAATAAAGCCATTTTCTTTTAACAGCCCTGGCGCGGGGCGAGATATTGTTCTCTCCTCTGGCTTTTATGAGCTTTCTACTCCCGCGATGCGCTCAGTGCGATCGAAGAGGACTCGAAGGAAGAAGGGAAATGCACAACTTTCAGAGGATGCTCGTCAGATTTGCTTTCGAAAAATCAATCGAACGATTTACACTATACATGAAAAGCGCGTATCACTCGTTTTTAGAAACAATGCAAACATATTTGACATATTATCTGTAAAACTTTAATTTGCAATCCTTCAGACAAGGAGTTAAGGCAGAACTGTGTGGCATTAAAATAGCAAGGGACACATTATTATGAAAAAATACAAAGAAGAGATCATGGAAACAGCGGTATTTCATGCACAGGAGTGAATTGATTTTTTTTTTTTGTTCGGACTTTCAAGCTTTTTACAAGGGCATCATATGCAGGGGGGGAAAAACTGTCTCTTTGCCTCTGACTCCACCTCGTTGAGGCTGTGGAATGCTCGACTGGCGCACCTCGACATGAGCTCCTTTCCAAACGCTGCCGTTAACGTGGTGCGCTAAAACCAACCCTTCACATGGGTGTAGACCCAAAAAGCACTCTTTAAAAGTCAAACATGTATGGCCCTGCCTTACGGTCGTCTTCGTGATACCATCAAACAGCCAGTTGCAACTTCCGAACACTCAGACAGGGGGAGAAAGAGAGAAACAATTAAATATCACTTGCGATTGAAAACTGAAATAGGCACTGAGCGTGTCGTGGTCTAGTGGTAAGACGATATCAGAATTCGAGTGCAGAGCATCTCACGACTGACTTGGTGAATGAGAAACCCTCCTGTGGAGATGAGCTTGGCAGATGGAGAGCATCGTGAACCCTTAACGCATGCATATACACTAGATAAATCAGATATGTGATCCCCATCTGAAGCTTTATCGAATCCAGAGTAAGGGAATCATCAATCAGCCTCGTTCATGTGCCTGCTACGGTATCACGATGATTCCCCTGCATATGGAGGATCAAGATTGCAATAAACTCTTCGTAACGGAAGGGAAAAAGAATCCCTGTCTGTTCAATGGACGTTTAGACCGTTTGGAATATGTGTTTGGCTGGAGCAGCAGGCATGCCCTCCGCCAGAAGAAGCAGCAGCTTTGCGGTGGTGGAGTCGGATCTCCCGCTGACTCCGGCACTTTCGGGCATTTCGCCCCACCACAAAGCTCCGTTTCAGCTTGCACGAAGCTCCTTGCAGTATTTTTGAAAAGCGTATCCTCCGTTGGTCACAGTGTTTTTTTTTCCTGGTCCACACTTTTGTCCGTGCGGGTACCAAGGCGGCACAATAGCGCGCGCCTCGTGCGCTCAGAAACCAACTACCCACATGCCATTTTAAGCTGTAGGAAGAAAAATCCGTGCTTCAAAATAGCTCACAATAAGGTAGAAGTACAGTAGCCGTCAAAAAGAGAGAGAATAGGGAAGTCTGCCTACCTTTTGGTCTGCCTCAGAGTTCCAGCTTCTTTCCTTTAAGCTTATAAACCCCTCACATCTTCATGTTTAAAACGAGCAATAATCCCCTTGGTTTGTGATAAAGGAGTGTGTCCCTGCAGCAGGTCCAGTGAGGAGCTGTAGACGAGATCCCCTACGGGGTTTAATAATGTTTTTAAAATCCACCCCAAGAGCGCAGGTTGGTCAGGACGCGCTTGGGTTCGACAGAAGGAGTCGCTCCCTCAGAGGCAGCCGCCGTGCGCACTTGGAGAAACCAAAGCTCTGTCCGCGCAGAGAAGCTGAGGGAATGATGTCATGCGTCCGGCCCTCCCTCTCCAGCCACCCTTCAACTAACGACTCTCCATCCTTTCGTTCCCTTCTGTTCTTCTACCCCCTGCTCGTTATTTCATGGCGTTTAATTATTTTTGTTTCCTTTTCCATATTTTTATGTGGGCTGGGGTTGGGGGATGTGGAGAACGTTTTAGTTATGATGATTTGTTTTCTTGTCTACTTCATAGATTTTTTAAAAATAACCAAGCATTTTCCAAATTTGAATGCCCTATGATTAATTGGAATAACACTCTACCATATATGGCAAGCAGTGAAACTGTGTGTTAAAATAAGCTTTTCGACGGGATCACAGCTTGTTTTGGCAGGTGCGTTTTTGCAGTGCTCCACTTGACATGATGAAGTCATGCCGCTATCTCCCGCCTCACTAACGCTATCGCCCAGTAGCATCGTCAGCCTGCCTTTTGCCGGGATAAGAAGGGATGTAAGAAAGCATGAAACAGACCAATGCTCGCAGAGCACTGTGTCAAGACTGCCTCCCCCTCCCGCAGTAGGAGTCACATCTTAAAGATAAAGCATCACACCTTATCAAAATTAAAAGAGGTTCTGGGCAAGCAAACAACTTGAACAAAAAATTTCGAGTAGGATACGATTATTATTAACTATTCATATTGCATGAGGATTATGTACAGATTATGTACAGATTAAGGACCGTGACAATCTATATATTCTGTAGTCAAATTCCTCTCAAACGTTAAAAAAATGAGAACATTTTATTTTCTGCATCCTGATTTTTCTGGCAGCTGCTTTTTTTTAGAAAAGAAAATGCAAACAAGACCACAAGGGCATTTAATCAATTAGTCTTAGATGCAGGTTTTACTTAACAAAATCTTTAAAGTGGCAGGGCCGCTTCCCTCACCTCGTGGAGTGGTGCTCAATTGATTACTCAGGGACAAGCTGGACTGTGTGGGTTCCCAGGAGGCTGCGGTCATCCTTCCTTCCTTCCCATAATGCATGAAGCTGCTTATTTAGTGAGAAAGACTGAAAACACACGCCCGCACAGGTAGTGTGCTTCACATTTTACAGCCAACCGAACATGTTTGAAGTTATAAACATATACGTATACTGTCCTGAGGACATCAGTTTTATATTTATTGTTATATCTAAAATGCAGCACAAGGAGAAATGGACCCTTAGAGGGTGTATGAGAATTGTTTATCTGTTTGTTGGCCCTGTGATAACCTGGCGACCATCAAGGGTGGTCATCACCTAACCCTAACATTTGTATCAATGACAGCGAGAATGCTCCCCATCTCGCTAGAAATGCATTATAAAACAAATATTGTAGAATGAAATTAGAATGTCATGTAAAAATACCAAATGTTTCACAAAGTTAAATTAGCTTTGGACTGAGTTCATTATATTTACAACTCGATTACTGGATTTTTTTTTTTGTTTTTGTTTGTATGGTCTTGGTACGGGCTGTACTGGAAGTTGATTTCTCCTTGTGAGATCAATAAAGTACTCAATAAATCAATCAATCAATCAATCAATCAATCAATCAATAAGCACCAATAACTAAGTACATCGAACTGATGATTGCTTTTTTGTATGCTAGCACGTAACGTTTTGAATATGGCTGATTTGTGTGTAATGGAGTGGTGGGAGAATACAAATCAAGGATGCCCAAAATAACAAGCGAAAAGCACCCCGGGAGAGCCAACAAGTTCATCATTTGCCGTCCCAGAAGGGATCAAATTCCTGACCTTGGAAGAGCTGATGCCTCTCTCTACCCACTGAGCTAGACCGAAGTATCTGTGACCTTTAAGACAAACTAAAGCCTTCAAGTTCCTAGGACTGATAATTTGATTGTCCTTCGCTTTTTTTTTTTGCCTTTACTCCAGATAATTGGACATTCCTTTGGAAATGCGTCTTTGTGTCAGTAAGGGGGCACCGGACACGGCCTAAAGTCAGCAGGGTAGGCAAATGAATGTTATTTTCATTTGTCTCTTCACATTTTACTGCAGTCAAGATACGTAGAGTACCACAGTAAAACCAGTCTTTAGAAAATTAAACAAAAGAGATATTCTTTGGAAATATGCTGTATGTTGTGTGAACTTATCTGACTTTAAAGACAGATGAATCAGATAACATCACAGTCAGAAGGAAAGCTCACTAACACAAAGTATCAATTAGCCGGTCTATGTCTGCTGCAGGAGTTTTATTTCAGGATAAACTAATTGATAGTCTGAGAGACGCTGGTTTCCTCTGCAAGTGTTTTGCAGTTAATTTCAGAATGAGAGGCACATGATCGTTTAATGTAGCAGAGTCAATCAACTTGTCAATCTTGAAATCATTGTGATGAACCGGCATGCTCTCTGGTTTTCCACTATGAGACAAACCCCACGTTACCTCTAACAGATCAAACCTTGTGTTTGCCAAAGTAAAACCAAGAACAGAAAATCTCACAGCACAAGATAAAGTACAATGGACTAGCTCAGACTGACATTTGGCCAAAGCTTTGCTGATTTATGTCAAGTTACCGTCAGTGAAAGCGTTTGATGGGTTTGGAGGAATGTGCTGTTTAATTTTGTCTTATGGACTCAAATTATTTAGAAAAGTCAGATGGTCTACAAGAGCTGACCTGTTTTGTGCACTTGATTGAGTGTGCCGAGGATAAAAAAGTCATAACTATGAAATCATGAGCGTCGGTGTCTGTTTGTTCATGAAGTGACTCATAGCCTGGACTTTATCATCCAAACATTTCCTCTGGCACCTGTCAGCTTTCTCTCTGTCCTAATAAAGATAAAAGAAGCTGTCCACTCAGTACACTGCACCTTTTCTCAGATTTTCTCACAGCAATTCTCTGCTCTTCCCATGTCAGAAGCTCTTTGTCTTATCACCCCCTCCTCTTTCTCAGTCACACCATCCCTTTGCCTCCACCGATTCTCCTCATATGTTGACCTCACCTCTTTGTAACTTCTTCTTTATTCTTTTCTTTTACATGTAAGCTAGTGTGTGGGAAAAAGACGCCAATCAGAGTGACTGGATGAGCGGTTTAATTAAAGAAGAAGCAGTGTTCTGTCACTTTGCACTGAGCACCGGCAATCAAGAGCCAGTGACTGGAAGAAAAGTCAGACAAGGCCATTCATTGATTGGCGATTTCAGCAGAGTGACTTAGTCTACATGATACACAGTCAGAGCTTTGACTTAGATTAGAGATAAAGATAATTCACCAAAGGGGGATTTTATGTGACCGAGCAAGAGATATTTTCCTCAGTTCCACTCAGTTTAGTTTTTCCAGTTTAACCAGTTTATCAACATGAGTCTGTGAAATAATGCTGAATTTCACAACTAAAAAAAACTAAATCTAGCTGTTTTTTCACTTAAAAGTATTTAGTTAATGTCTGCAAAGAGGACTTCAGCAAGGATACATTTTCAAACATCTTTTTGAAGAAAATCCTTAATTTCATATTTAATTGTTTAAATGATGCGGCTAAAATCAAACAAAAGGCTTTTTGAGTAGTTTGCACAATGATTGATGAATGAAGAATGAATGATCTCACATCTCTTCAGGAGTTCAGTTTTTGTAAAGGTTAATGTGAAGGATACCATATTTACCATTTGCACAGCACTTAGTTTTAATATAAATGTATATAAGAATACTTCAGTTAAGTGTTTTTAACAGCCTTTCAGCTATATATCATTGTTGCATAAATAATAATAGATCAGAAAAAAAAAATCACGCAGATATTTTCTGATGGAAAAATTAAAATTATTAATGTTACTGATTTCAAAAGTAATTAACTAATCTTCTGTGCATCCTAACGGCTTCACTGTCTTACTGACACTGCCTATGATCAATTCCTAACAGGCTGCCACGCTAAAGTGCTCATCATGCCCAATCGCTTTTTGGATAAAGTGTTCTACAAATGGCATATGGACTTTCCAGCTGCCCGGATTGCACTCGATCAGATTCATGCTTTAAGTAAATGTGAACAGTTTGGATATTATACGCAAGACAGAATATTTTATTTGAACTAAGTTTCATTTCTTGAATTAAGAAATAAACTTAGATGAACAAATTGTACTTTGTTTGGCATTCAATTCTTGTTTGTATTGATTGAATAATGTCAGAGAAACTATTAAATGGACAAGTTCCCTCAGAGAAGGAGGCCCAAAAAAATCTATATATTTTGAGATTATGGCACACAGAAATTGAGGACAAAACTGAGGATGGGAAAGAGGTAGAGAGAAACTGAATCAAGCTACAGAGAGAGCCCATGCTCAGCATAAAGAAACAGACATAGAATGAGAATGCAAATACACCAAAACATTGTTACAATTTTCTGTGAGTCATTTGTAACCAGAGACATAGTTACAGCTCAGAGCTTCTGTTTAACTGGACCACTAACCTTTTGAAATTTTACATTGACAGCAGCATAATTAAGTTCACTGACCAAAGTTGTCAGGCACCACAAAGCTTTGGACCATTGTGTAAGACCATTTGTAACAATTCCCCTGATCTTAGTAAAAAAAAACAACTGTTACTAAATACGTTCGGCATACACTGTTTAACTTTTATCTGTGAAAATTCTTTTATCAAAATGTTATAAAAAATAACCATTACCCCACACACGCTTTATGCCAAATCAGTCACCTGTATTTTGTTTATCAATCACACAATTCACAAACAATCCACTTCTTTCCCCACATTTTTTCAATAGTCTTTGTCAAAATCACCATCAGTATTAACCGCTCCCTCCCCCCAAAGTCACTCCATAGTGTAAATCCAACACCGGTCCTCTTGCGAAAATACAAAAAGAAAACCCCCACAAAATTATACACAATAAGTCGAAAAATCAGTCTTCAGCAATGCATTACACAAAAAAAAAAAATTTGAAGGCCAAACTTAGTAAACTAGATGGATCTCACCAGCACATCCAGCGGAAAAAAAATCCTCCAGGCTTCGACTTCTTTTTCTTTGCTTTGAAAGTCCTTATTTCCCCAAATATTGTCCAGTGGGCTGATTTTTCCCTTTTTCTTCAACCCCCTGGCAGGACTCTTTGCAGCCTCCTCATTCAAACAACCTCCTCCCAAATCATGCCACCTGCCACACCTTTCAAACATTTTTCATCATTACCTCTTTCCCAGGTGCTCCCTGGATAGCTCTACCCCTATTTTCCTTAAAGAGGCACACTACCCCTTTAAGGTAAGACACAGGGTATGACAATAAATGCCCATGAATTATAGAGGCTGATACATATATTGATAAAACCCCACCAGGCCAATGTCAATTTTACCTGAGCCTCCAATTTTCAAAGACCCTAACTTATGAGACAACATACACAGAAAAAACACCATCCAACTTAATGTGGCAGGGTCACACATTGTGCTTGTAAGCCTAGTCAAATGCCCTTCTTATTTGATTTTTCTATAGTAACAAAATTTACTGGATTTTATCAGAGCTGAGTGACAGTTTGTAAATACAATAGGTGACGCAGGCTAATTTTAAGTCAAAACACATTTTGTCATCCTACGTATATGGTTAAAAAAATCGAGAGACAAAGTACATTTTTATCTTTAATTTAGGTGTGTATAGAAAGACAGACACTCTTTAAAAAAGATGACACTTTGGAGCATGTGCAGCAGATAGATAGCCCATACCTTTTTAGAACTTGATTAGGTCCAGAGAAAGGTCATGGGTTGTGTTTAAATACTCACACAAGAGGCATCACTCTGTGAACGAGCACATGGTAGGGATATCAGTCCCATGCCACCAATAGGCCCAAATCTTTGCAGCTCTGGCACAGTGTTTTATAGAAAGAAACCACGGACCCATTGGCATCTCCTGTAGCATCAGGAAAATCTCTTTCCCGTTGAGAAAGTTGGTGCGCGGTAACACGACAGCATGAAGGTTTCAGGTCATGATAACAGAGAAATAGAAATAGAAATGGCGTGTTCAGGGCGATAAATTGTCGCCCTGTAAGGCAGACCTATAATGGCTGTGAGACAGTGCTGCTGTATTGCAGAAGCCAGTGAGAGGCACTTGGCTCATTAGTTTGAGGTACTGAGGGGATGAGTATGTGGGAGCAAGTGAATATATGACACGACAAGGCTTTGATGCGTTGACAGGTAGAGAGCTCATTCTCCTGCTCTTCCCTTGTCATCATTCCCTCTTTTCACTTCTCACACTTTCTCTCATTCTTGATAAACTCACTACCAGATGGATTATTCTCCCCCTTTTGGTGTCTTCACTGTTTCACTCTTTGTAAGCTCTCTCTGCTTCCTGACTCCATCTCTTTTCAGCGTCATCTCTTCACTTTTCTGCTTTAACTTTTTCTTGACTTCTCCCCCTCACTGTTCTCTCTGTGGATATCTATAGCAGACGGCTGACAGGATATTCCGTGGGGTAAAAGTGTGATCATCCTTAATTGGAAAAAAATACCGGCCATTTTATTTGAGGACCTACAGGATCCTCATAAATTTGGATCCATAGGAAACCACACGGAATGCCATCATTGTAAATGATATGTAGAGTAATGGTTGATTCAAATAGCTGTGGGCGGACTTGTTTGGATTCATAAATCTACAAACAGGAAATTGGATAAATAATAAATATGTACCTGCTATGGCTGCATGCTGGATTTGGCCCTCTTGAGGAGTTCCAATTTTGAATCTGTCATTGGACACCAGGGCTTTGCTTTTTTCAGGAGAATGTTGGATATGATAGAAGGCAGTGTTAATAGGTGATTTTGCCAGATAAATGTTGTAATTTTGCCACTCAGTGTTTTGGAAATTTCGATCATACTTCAGTCACAGTAAGATGTCATAATGCCAATTCCAGAGATTGATCAGAAAACTTTGCTGCTCATGAATACCACAGTAGTTTAAATTCTGTACTACTGTGAAGAATACCTTCACTGAAAACACGAGGACCTTTACACATAGTATCTCACTGAATGAGACTGCTATGCTGTGTCTCAATCTTTTGGATATAAGATTCATAGCAGTATACAACTTTCTTAAACTGTTCTCATATCTAAGTTATTTTTCAACTGACTTTTGATCTTATACAGCCTGGAGCAAAAGCTGTAAAGGTGACATTATTCCTATTTCTCTGCAGGAGTGAGCAAGAATATTTTCATCCCTTATTCTTTTTTGCTACCTTTTTCTGACAGTAAACAAAAAAATATATTTTGGAAAAGAGGGGCAATCCGCGACAATTTCTTGCTGGAATAAAATCGGTCATGCCACAAGATATGTTGCTTCCTTCCAAAGAGACAGAACAAATTATGAGGTGTGCCTATATTTTATCGTTAACTGAGCAATTTAGGGGCAACACAGATGTATTTATATACTTGCATACGAACATGATTAATTTGAATCACCTGGTTGGGCTTCCAAGCTCAGGATGAATCCAAACCTCCCCCAAAAAAGCATATCATTTTGACAGAATCCCACTAAATGACAGATTTTTGACAGGTTGTGTCTGCTCTTTAGATCAACATTGCCTACATTCAACTTTTAACATTCCTCGTACGTGAGTAGCTAAGAATCTGTAGTCAACTCCACAATGTCAAATTAATTTGCATAAAATGGCTGGCTGCAAACACAGAAAATAAAAACACCTGTGACCCAAGTTTGCAAAAGCCATTCCGACAGAGACTAAAATGTACACTGAAGATTAAATAAAACAACACCAAGCAGAAAACCAAAACGCTTTGCCATCGCTGTCTTTTTTGCTAGAACTGCCTGCAAGACAGTAGCTCTTTCACACTACTGCGTTGATAAGATCTGACTTAACCTTGGTGAGGTGCATCACCTCCAACATCACAGTACCTTGTCACAACTAGAGAACATCACCTTAAGGGGATAAGGGTACCATTAAGAGAGGAATAAAGGCTGTAGATTAGGCTGTATTTTTGTTTTAGGCTTGCACGTAGCATGCAGTACTTAGTTCGGCATCGTTTCCTTTTCACGGTCTTATGTGAATGTTCAGTCAGTCAAAGCCTGCAGACAGGAAACTGTTTATTTTTTACAACAGGTACTGAGATTCACACAGAAAAAACAACTAATAATTCTTTGAATTGTTGTTGAATACATTTTTTTGTTTTTCAGTTCAGATTTAACGTGGGGTGATTTTTAGTAATTAATTTAAACTTTTATATCTGTTCCTGTGTTTTAGTTATTTTCTGCAGAAACAACACTCCTCAGCTCCTGAACCAGTCGTATATATGTGGGACCAGCTCTATTAAGCGGCCCCACATGCCTTGAGTTCCTTAAACACAAGGTCAGGGCCCTTCTCTATGACTTTGGTGAACCCCTAATTATTAATTTACTGCACATATGAAGCTGAAATGTTATTAAAATGTGAAAACTCAACCACTAGCAGTGATATTTTACACAATAATTAATGTTCCCCTCAGGTAAATTCCAATTAGTATGATAATCCCTGACCTTTCTCCTCATGCCATTTTTTGACTGGATTTTTTGGTTTAGTATTTCAATTTTTGGGGGGAATATGACAAAGTTACAGCAGTATTAATGTTGCTTTCATCACCCTCATCAGTAGTTTCTAGATTTAAATCCTTAGTACTCAAAATGTAATAAGATGGATTTCTTTTTAAGGCTCTTGAACATGTTTCACCTCTCATTTAAAGGTTTCCTTAGCTGTAACCAAATGACAAAGAGTTTCAGGCTAATATGTTTTGTTGGGACATTTATACAAGAAAAAAAAATCAAAAGTGTGTTATTGACCCACCAACATTTTTGTGGATTGTTAACATCAGTTTGTTGTAACTGCTTGGCCAACATGTGAGATGTTAAGGTCTCCTCATTCATTTTTAGTACTAGGATTTAGTTCAGAGAAACCCAAAGGCCACCCCTGATGTATTAAGTTGTCTTCCCTGTCCAGAAGTTGTGCATTACCATCCTATAAAATGTCCCCTTTCTTAGAGACTTAGGTGGACACATGTCTAGAATTTAAGAGCCAGTAAAGACTCAGCAGTGACTCAGTGGTAAGTTTTATACAGCGTGGTGGCAAAATAAATCAAGTTATTAAGTCTAATTTGCATTGTTATTCAATTTTCATTACATCTACATTTGCTAATCTTTTTTGAACTCCTTTGCTTCCAATTCTAGCCTACAAGTTCCCCACCAAGCTGTGTGTCTTGGTCTAACAAGTAATGATAAAATGGGTTAAGCTATTATCCAAGGTTTTCATAACAGATGAAATCCTCAATAATTAAAAATTAAAAGGATCCCCTTTAGTGGGTACAGTAATTAAAAGTTAATGGAAAAATTGTCAGAGTACAGACACAGCAGCAGTTGTCAGCTGGAACGCACCACAGAATAATAATTCACTCTGGGTTGCCAGAGGTCGCAGCGGAGCATTCTAAAGGTGTCTCAATATGTTTAACATGTGCAGGCTCTTCCCTCTGATAACACTGATATACTCTCTGCTCTCTGATCAACATCAAATATACATCCATGTCATATTTATAAAGAAATACTCAAACTGTTCGGTTTTATATCCTTGACAATACACTGCTATACACTATGAATATGGTACATATGCAGGAGAAAGATTATGGTATTCATTATAAGCCAACATCCCCATGGAAGATAAAAAATGGGTGAAGTATAAACATATATCCATGGTTTCTGTATTGCATAAAAATCTGACATTCACAATCAAAAAACAGTAAAGACAAAATTACCAATTAAAGATAGTTTTCAGCTTCATATGCAAAATAAATAGTCTTTGCTTTGAGACGCTGGTGGCATGTCTGATGATGGGGCTTACAGATAAATCTTTTACCTGCTTAAATGAACCAGATTAACAGGGAAAGACAGAAATGAATTCATGACTACTTAAATGTGGAATAACCAATACACAAGGCACGTATAATTTAGTTTAATCAACTCCTTCCTGAGAATTATACTACTAAAACTGTAATTTCTAAAGCAGCTCAGTCCTACAGTTCCTACAGGATTTTCTTAGCAGGTCCAAAACTCTTTTGACCTTGGTGGCTTGGCACATAATCACTGACACATCCTCCCATGACACATTTCCTGCCATTAGGCTTGCCAAAGTGCTATTCATTTAATATCTCAATACATATGGTAACCCCTTTTCCTCACTTTCTGATACTCAGAAGACTGCTGCATATCTTCGTCTGTCCTTCAGCAGTGCTGACGCACTGGCTGTGAAGAAATACTCTATTGTACTTCCTTATCAACAAATATTTCTTCTCCACCCATTGTAAATACACGGTTGAAGTTAGGTAGAATAAAACATGTCTTATTGTAGAATGCTTTGCCATAATATTTTTCTTGCCATGACAAGGTATCCCAAGTATCTCTGTTCAGGAATCCCTGCATGTCCAAATAATTCTACATAAAGACAATAGCAATGTGTCTGCCACTGAACTTCCAAATATTGTGGATAAAGTAATATTTCCCAAATGTCCTTTTGTTTCTCCCCTGGAAAGAAATGGATATGTGCAATGCTTCAAGGATGTGGATTTGATCCAACGTGAGTGTCTATTACAGAGTTTTTAAAATGTTGATATGGATATTATTTTTTTGTTTGTTTGTTTTGTTTTTTATGAGATCATCTAAAAGGAAAAAATGTATTTATTTCAATTTATGCACCACACTGCTGTTGCTATGAAACTGTCAATTACTCTTTTTTCCTTTACTGGCCACACACTGTGATATATCTGTATTTAAACTTACTAAGACATGTTCGTAAGGATAGCCAAAAGATAAGAACAATAAAACCTCATCCAGTATCTTTGTTTTTTCTTTCAGTTTTACAGTACATTCAGCTTATGTGACAGAAATACATATAATAAGGTTTATGCAAATTAAATCAAGATGGATAAATAAATAATGCAAATGACATCAAGATGTCATAACTGCTAATGGTTTTTGTTGCTAGGCGACAGTGCCTGGTTAGACACACAAGATGAAAACACTTGTGGCTTGAGAGCAGCTTTATTGTGTCAGGCAACTTTATTGTAACCAGTAGCGAAATAACATGCACTGCAGGCCCACTGATGAGGCCGAGTTGGTTTCTCTGTGAATTATGCGGAAAGATTGTAAGCTTGATTGTGGTAGTTCCATTCCCTTCGCATTACTACATTTCTTTCATCACGTTATTGCTGTTTTGGTTTATCATCATTTTACATTATGAATTGTAGTTTTAAAAAAAATAGCAGATTTGACTTCTGTATTTAACTAATTAGCTAAATATTTTATTAACTCTTGCTGAAAAATGTTTAGTTTTTAGCAAATATTTTATATTCTAGAGAAATCTAGTCCCTGTTGACTTTGATATATCTATAAGTTATTTTTATTTTTTAAAAAGACTGACATTATATTGCCTTCAATTGCAGTGCAATCCCAAATTGACAGATTGATTCCTTCAACTGTTGACCCAAAAAGTATACTCCCTAGTCAACCATCTTTTTGAATTTTTCATGTAAGTCTGCATTAAACCTACTTCTGTTCAGTCTGATTTCTATTCTTTTCAGACGTTCTAAACATCAGGGCCACAATTCTGACATCACAACAGAGTCAGTGTGTTTGTCTCGGTGGGATATGAAAAGTCCGTGAGGCCAAAATCTTATCATCCACATGTATAAACACCCAAAAGAAACTGCTTTCAGCCCAAATATGGGGGGAATACTTGGCAGAATACACACACACACATACCTCTGGTTGGCACATCACCAAGAGATCTTACAAAGTACACAAATGCAACAAAGAATCATCAAAAGTGAACAACTTTACTCCTTTCTTTGAGACCCTCTGAGAGGTATCTGACACGACGGTGGATTTATTTGCCCGGGCTCCCCCTCAGATATTGCATGCCTGACATGAATCCTTTTATCCTAAGATTCAACTTAATCAGAACTGTATTCTGGCAGTGAATCAAAGAGGGGAGGCAGTTGCTCATCAGTCACTGAACTTGTGTGGGTCAACTGAAATACCATCCAGGGGGTTCAGTTTAAACCTTTTATACCTGGTGACTGAAAAGCATGCAGTACATTACAGTTATCAATAAAAACATATTAAAACTTTGGAGGCCACTCATATAAACTGGTTTCACTTTTCATCTGAAACATTCTTCATCATACAATCGACTTCAACGCGCCAAAAAGCTTCACCAAAAGCTTTTGATACACTTTAGTTCTTACAAGCCACACCTTCCTTAAAAAAACAAATGAAGCAAAAGATTGGTGTTTGTGAATAAGGATTCCTGAGCTCCCTTACTGTATCTTTTTTAAATAACATTACTTCAAATCTGTTGTTTTAAAGTAAACTTTGATCCTAGTCGCGGTTATAAGATCCATGATAAAAATAAAAAACACTGCTGACAGATTATGTGGCTCAGTATGGTGCATATCAGTGAAGTTGCTTAATTTCCTTTTCTTTGTGCAATTTAATAATGAATACACAGCATAGGGACTCGTCTGAAGAGATTCCCCCATTAAACCAACCCAAATAAAAAGACACCCTCCACACATCTATTAAACATCTTTTTATGTTGTACTAAATGAAAAATAAGAGAGAAAGGAAATAAAAAAAATATATGAAAAAACAATAACAGCAATTTTAGAACTTACACGCTCCTTAGTCAACTAAAGTGGTTTATTTATCAGCGTGTTTTGAAAGTGTGCTCTGAGCAAGCAACAAATTCTGATGCAGAACCACTGGCTTGTGTCTAAGGTTAGAATGACTTTCTGTGCATCTCCACATCTCATTGTTATCCTGGAATATGATTTCAGAGGCTAGTGGAGACACAAGCGCTGCCAGCGAGTGTGTTTGGGCTATCGCCACAGTCTATTTTACACCTCACTAGCTTTGGATGAACCCATAAAATTGCTGTGTCGGTCCGGCCCCAGCTTGGTAAATCTGGCAATGGCAACGCTCTCTTGTGGTTCATTGCTGTGGGAACTCCGATAAATTCACGACCTCTTCTCTTCCGTCTGTGCCATGGAGAAACACAAACCTCTCTGTTGCCTTAACAACAAGATTCCCTGAATATCGTCATTTAACGATATTGAATTAGTACTTTACTTGATAATGTTTCCAAGAGGTTTTTAAATCAAATGTGAATAAAGATGAAGTGTGTTGGAAAGTGACTTTACTAATGATGTTGCTAATTTGATAGACATGCACATTGATGGTGGAAGGGTTGAGATGGAAGGGTTGTTGGGAACATCACAAACACTTAATTTATTCATGCAGTTTTAATTAGTTGTCCTATTTTATCTCATTATTCACTGGCCACCTGAGATGTCTGCTGGCAAAGACTATAAATAACACACACATCCATAACTAATCCTTATACTCCAATTGGAGATTAGATTTCAACTGCTTGGCTGTGTCTTTAACAGAAGAAATCCAGGGAAGGTAAGGATGGGGAGGAACCATCTTAGATGGATAAACCTTTATAAAGCATGTACCACAGAATATGGAAGATGTGGCCGACATTGAGAAGTTCTTTCAATGGCCACAAAAGGCTTGTCTGACAGGCACCAAAGAGTCGCTAATAATGTCAAGTGTAAGATGGCAAGAACAGGCCCCGAGAATGATGGCAACAGAGAGTGAGGTATCCCAAACCAGAGTGGATCCAGATGCAGTTTTTGCAAGGAGGCCTTTCTAGGTTACTTGTTTTAACTAGTTAACACAAGTACATCGAAAAAGCAGGAGATTCTGTGTAATTTTCTTGATTCAGATTGAAATTCTGTGTTCACTTGTAGTTATGGAATATTGACCTATTCAGAATAATTATCTTACACCTATAAGTGATATAATCTAATATTTATATATTTTTTGTATATGTACTATCACTGCTTTATATATAATTGATTAGTATGTGTTACCGTACAATCTCGAGGTAGTATTTACATGGCTAACAAATCATAAAATGGGGTGAAGCAGACTTAATTTGTTATTTAGCTTAACACCAAATAATTACATATCAAAATCTAAAGAGAAAAGTACATAAATAGATGACACTAGCATTTCCATGGACAAAGTATATGGAAAAATAACACTTTCTTTTGTTGATGTTTACGTGACAAACATATTATGTCAATTTATCCAAAACGTAATTGTCAGTTACGGAACTATACATAAAAAGAACTGTAATGTGACTGTGTTGTTGCCTCTTTACATGTGGAAACACTAAGAAATGTCACTGTTGTCTTATTCATCCTCAGGCAAGTTTAACTAATCTCCATGGGTTTTTGGATGTGGTGTAAATGCCAAGAGGATTTGTATAAACTGCCAGGTTCATAGGGCTAATAGTTAATTAATATGGTAAATGAAACCGATAACTGGGCATTTCACAACTTCTGATCTGCATCGTGGAGATAGCCGGGTGCCCTTTGTTTTTCTGGGGAGAAGCTTTTGAAATGGTTTCATGTGAGAATGAAGTGTCCACTTTAAAAAGCTGTGCTCTGGCCATAAATGGACATGTGCATGCCATCCTACCAAGTAGTGCTTCACAGAATAAAATAAAAGTTAAACAAGAGGTTTGTGCTAAAGACGTATTTCAATTAAACGTTTTTGCTGCCACAACTGTTCTGTGCCGTTGAATTCCTGCTTATGAATGTTTAGTTAAATTTGATACAAGTGTCAAACTTGTGCAGTATTACAAATTACTGTTCAATCTATTGATAACAACATTTCACAGTAAAGCACAGAGGACCACACAATGTACCAATTCACCCCAGGGAAAGAAATAGTTGGTTAAAAATACATTTTGTACTATCATATCCATGGAGACAGTTAATAATCTCTCTCGATAAATTACTTGTGTCAAAATGCCCTGAAATGAACAAGGAAATAAAAATGTCTAAATAGAGACTGGAAGAAACAGACGTTTCAGGAGATTATTGTTTAATTAACTAGTTCTGATGTGCCTGTTGAGTGAAAATCCAATCATCCTCGCCTTTATGTATAAGAGAAACAACTGGAGCCAGAATTCAATCAGTTGCAACATAAATCAATTAACTTTTGCAATCATTACTTGTTACTACAGGGAGGATTGCAGAGCTTTGGAAAAGCAGACATTTTCCAATATGGAGTTTCTGTGTTTTCTTCTGTGGTTTAAGTCTTAATAATCTCTTGTTCAATCTAAAATGTGAGTTGTGATTGCAAGCCTCTGATAAATTGGTGCACCTTTCCTCCCCTCTTGTTTCAATGTAAATGTGATTTGATTCTGGTAAGGACATGACAAAGGGACAGCAGACATCCAGCTAACCCTTTACATTCTAGCTGCCTTTGTAGGGTGTTTAAAGTATTGTCTAGTCACAAATGGGTTGTAATTACAGCGCTGTCACTTCTGGGCAGCCTTCATCTGACAGCCTTCAAATGGATTCTGCTACGGTGCATTGGCAAACACCTGTCAGCGACTGGACAAAGAGAGCACGGCCTGCCTCATCCTTCTGTATTTCAGTCATTATTTCATTACTCATGCTGTGCTTACATTTCTGTCTTGCCTCAGGCATCCCATAAGCACCCCACTAACACCACCACCACCACACACACTCTCTTGTTCTTTCATCTTTAGAGTAAAGAATGAATGTGGTATGAAAAATGAATAACGGGTGTGTGGGGGAGCAGATACTAAGGAATACACACAGAAAAAGAGCAAGTAAAACACAGCAAACAGAAAGAGGAAGCGTGTACCAAACAGGCAGGTTTGAGTCTGGCCTCATGTACTCCCAAGTTAGCATATAACACCAGGACACCAAGGGTCAAAAATCTGTTTGGAGTGCACCTAATGTACTGGGTAAACTTGGTAAATGATGTGTATCATAGTTACACAAAGTAATCAAGTAATTTAAATGCTGTAACTAATGTGAGGGCTACCCCAGAGTGGTCTCAAACTCTTGTTCCAATAGGTCCTCCGGATTAATCCACCAGTACAACCCCTCCAACCTCATTATACTGACTTTTTTGATAAGGGAACATTTTAAAATGGCATTGAACTGTTTGCCCTTGGCCTCTTTAACTCATGTAGCCCCATTTCTTCCTTGCTTTTCATCAAATGGTATCCTCTGAGGCGTAGTTTATGCTCCTTATTTGAACCAAAATAATTTTGTTATACTGAGATTCAAAGCAAACTCAAGCATACAACCATACTGGACTCTGAAATCAATGTGAAAGCATATACAGTACGTACATACGCACACATGTATGTATTTATTTTGTTTAGTCTCATAGCAGGTGGAAACTGCATGGCAGAGACCTGAAAAAACGGTTGAGAGTTTAGACAAGCAAAAACTTCTTCTGTGTAAGACAGAAGATGGATGGTTACACATGTCAGGTAAACATCCCGCGGCATGTAACAGAAGATGCATCGCATTCATATCTGAATAAGCATAGAGCTAATTTGTCAGTACACTAAAATAAGGCTTTGAGACTTTATGCCACAGTAATATTTTCAACATGAACAAGTCAAATTACAACACGTTACGTCATACCATATTATCATGACAAATCAGAAGATTTTAAATGGAGATATTTACTCTGCTGGATTATATGTTACACAAACATTTAAATCACACCTATTACTTTTTTTCAAGACAATTGCTGGCATTCTTGGTGTATCACAGAATCAGCGCCAAAGGCTACATATTACAGATTTCTAAAACATTCAACACAGAAAAAGACAAGCTTTTGACACCTTCAGATAAGTTGAAGGTTGAATCTCTCCACAATGGAAAAACAAGGGAGCTTAACAGGCCTTCAACCTCTCCAGAGGACAAATTACAGCTGCCTTCATTGAGCTACACTGGCTGCCTGAGACCGCTAAGTTCAAATACAAATCACTGACACGAACCCACAAAGTGATCCCACTTACCTCAATATTCTCACACAGCTAAAATTGTCTGGTGTTGTCACTCCAGACTGTTCTTGTTCAAAGTGCATGTAACCTACTTGAAGTTCTGCTGTCCACCCCAGACAGACTCACGATAAAAATAATTATTTACCGTAAATTTCTATCTAAAATGTATTTGATATTCCCATGTCCTTGCAAGTCGCTTTGGATAAAAATGACTGCTGAATAGATAAATGGAAATAAAACTAAGGATTCCATGTTCAAAGAATTATATATGTGAAAAATGGTTGTCATAGTTGTTTTTAGTCTTGAAACAATAAAGCAAACCAAGTAACTCCATATCAAAGACTGCTAATGTCTACACTCAGTGCTAAAATACATACTTAATCTTTGACATGTTATTGAAGCAAATCAGATCAAACATTTCCAACCATAAATGACTATTCTGCTGTGACATTATATTTTGTTTCCCATCATCCAATTTAATTTTACACATTCATGCTAAACTGTGATGGATTGAATTCAACTACAGTGCTCCCCTTTCTTACTGTAACCATGGTGCCGAGCTGGTATTAATGCCTGAAGATGACATAGCCAAACAGCAAGCAATTGTGCAGCCCTCAGGCTAAACTAGTGCTTATATGTTTAATTGTGTTCCTGCACAGTACTGGACCAGCATGCCAATTGACTCTCCTCAAATGACGAAATGATATTTTATCTGCTTTCAAATATGGATATTCCTGCATGAACGTTCGTCTTTCTGTAGAACAAGTTTAAGCGTGAAAACGATTTATTTTCTTCTTATTTTTTTGTTTTAAACAAATTGGAAGTGTACAGAAACTTGACAGAAATTCAAAAAAGTGACAGGCAGTATCATGGCAGTATAGAAAGATACCGGATAATCTACACTCGTGCCATTTTAACTCACTGAACAGATTTTACAACATATCTCATGACGTACTGCGTGGTTTGACTATCACAGCACTGCCATAAGCCAAATTACAGGTGAGGTTTAATGACATAGACAGAAAAAAGTAATCATTAACTCCTTGCTGTCTCTCCTTCGTGGGCTTCCACATGTTAGGCAGAATCAGCTAAGTGTCGACTGCGTTTTAGAACGGCTTGCTCCGTGCAGCCAGCTTATCATTACACACATTGCCTGTTGCATACTGGTTAACAACTCTATTGCTGATTCTGAGGTGTATCAGTGGCATTTATCTCCTACCCACCGTCACAATGTTACTGCATGGAGAGATAGTCGAAAAAACTAATTTCTAACACTGTCCCATTGTGGGAACAATTCATCAGATGCCGTTTTGTACAACACAAGGTAGCACTATACTCTAAAACCCAAAAGCCAAAATATTAAAACCATCTGACCACTTTGGGTTCCCCCTTGCCTTCCTCTGTCACGGAATCACCTTTAATCAGACCAGATGGGATTTGGGCAAAATTAGAAGTACATTCTCTGAGAGTTTTGGGATGGAAAAAAAAAAACATCAATTGGATTTGTTTTAAGCACATCTTGTTTAGTAAACAAATAGGAATATGGGTTTTGAGACTGGGTCAACAGCTTGAGCTTTTTGGTCTAAGTGGTAAGCTAAACTCGAGCAGTTTATGCAATACAGACCATCAATATAGTGATGGAATTCCTGCAAAACTGGGCATGTGCTTGTTGTTCAAAATTGACTCAGGTGCTTTTCCTGTGGAATGTTGTAACCAGATTATTAAACTTAATGTAATTTCTTTTAAAGTATAGCTACATCTGTGTCATAAAAAAGGACTTGTAATGGCCATTGAGTCCTTTGTAGAATTTTAACCAAATTCCAGTGTTGCTGTGCTGATATGGTGATGGTATGAAACACTTGACATGTAAGCTTGTTATTCACCAGCTCAGACTCTTTTACCCCCTTGATTTAAATATATCAGAACAGACAGCCTTGCATTACACTTGCACTTGCACAGGCTTGCAATAAGTTGTCTGTTGGAAAACTAACATCCATTCATTTAAGCTTCTGTTTACACACAGATTTGTACTTGTGAACGCAACCATATTTACATGCAAGATTTATCAATATGTATCTAATATACATTACAATTAACCACATACTTGAAAAGTTGTAGTAGTAGACATATGAATGTGCAAAGTACTTAGAAACACAAACACTGTCATGCAGACCACAATGCACAAAAGCCTCCCTTAAATGCATGCATGCATTTAAACAAATTCACATGCTAGTTCGCTATTTTTTTCTTTCACTTTTCTTTCAGAAATCACCTCTGAGGCATAATCAGCCTCTCTAATCCATTCCCCTACATTAAGTGCTGCTTCCTCCCCCGTTTGGCCTCCAGCACTCGCTGCTCTAGCTGATGACAGCACTGTTGTTTTCCTCAGAAAACCCTCTCCCAGTCGTGGTGGGGAGATGTAAAGGAAAGAGATCCCTCCGGCACTTCTTCGTAGATGTCCTCACATTTTGTTTCGCCCCTCAAAGAAGATAGGCTTCTTTTTTAGCTTTTGTTTGAAAAATGTAATTGAACAAAACAAGCAAGTAGTGCAAGCCTCTCTGCCTTTGGAGTGGAGTTATTTCGACTGTTGGATTGGAGGAGGGATTGTTTTATGGGTTCTTAGAATTTCCTCTGAGTAGGAATGTTGCTACATGTAGCAAACACCGACACACTAGACAAACTGCAATGGAAGTAACACAAAATCATTTGATTAACGGTAGTTTTTTTTCTTTTTCTTTTGAAATTACTTGGTTTTTGGTACTTTACATTGTCATTACATTACTTTTAAGATCATGGCAAAAAACTGTACTTAGTTTTTCCTAATGAAAAACCTGAATTTAGTTTTTTTTTGTGTGTGCTGATGAGACACTGGTGCCACACAGCTCTGGTGGATAGAGTGTTTCAAGATAGCAGTCTCAGTTTATTTACCATTCTTCAATAAGTGAAAACAATTGTGAATGATCTAGAACCCTAATCATGCGATACCTGCCGCACATCTGCATCTGGTAACCAATCAGTATTTGATCTTTTTCAGATTTGATTTGTTTAGCTCTTTGATTCAGTGGAAACACATCCAGATGGTATCAAGTCATTTTTTTCGCTGGTGTTGTATTTGAGTACAGAGGGATGTTATACCATTGATAGGCAGGGATGTAGCTGCTGGCTTGATTTAATATTGTTTCAGTTATTGCAAAAAAGCTATGGCTTTAAACAGAGATGGCTGCACAGATTGTGGACTGTTATGTCCATGTGAATGCATGAAATGAGTGTGTTCATCAGTGGTGTAAGCATATTATAGTCCACAAAAAACAGCCAGTTTTCAGCAGGCAATTTTGAAATTCATAGCCAGAATAAATTGCTCTTGTGACCATTAAAAGTGGGAAATTAATCTGCTGCAATCAGAGATTGTTTTGAGATTTGTTAGAAATTTGTTTTGGATGTAGAACATACCCCAAGTCATCATTCTGGGAAAATGAGAGATTCTCAACACCAATGCCCTGAATTAGAAGAGAGAGAGCCCCATCTTCACGCAAATGATATGGCGTGGGATTCTTGTTTCATTACGCTGAGAGTCAAATAAACAACCTAGCTGTGAGGCGATGGCTGACACCACTTATAGGTGATTTTTGTTACATGATCAAATTGACCTATTTGCTGAAAATGAATCGGACAAATATGGTGGTAAGAGAACCTGAATATCCTACTTTAGGTGAAAAAAAGAAAACAATTTACGAAATACATATCCTTTAGGATATATAACACCTGTCCTGCTTGATCCATGATGTCAGCCTCATTTGGTAAATTAGTCAATTGATAAATTGGTCTTCATTGTAATCTTTGTACATGTTAATAATCATATCGTTATATTTTGATAACTCTCCCTTGTAAATTACTTTTATTTACTTTATTGAGTTGATAATAACCTTTATTCATGTGTCAACTGCGCTTGCGCTTTTTCCCTTTTTCTGCTGTAACTTGTAAATTTCCCTACTGTGGGATCAATGAAACATTCTATTCTATTCTATTCTATTGAATTTTTCATCCAGATCCGTTTTTTAAAATAAGATTACCCATGGCAACGTTTTTAACTTCAGCAGACTACATGTAAGAATAGAAAGGCATCATTAGCTAGGTGTAGGTCATGATTCTTGGTCTCAGGTGTGTGTCACATAGGTGATACAGGAGTTTTAATATGAGTTGATGTGTTTTCAAAGCACCCTTAGCAATGAAAGTTTAATATTTCCAGATCTCCATTAAACAGTTTTTCCTGTCACACTGCATGTTACCTATGTTCCTAACAAATAATCCATTAGTGTTATTATGCTTTAGAGGTGTTCTTGCCAAACAGGCCTTAGGGACCATGATGTCCTGTGAACAGAATTGCTTTCAGTGTTTTTGCTGTAAGCTAGTTTGTAACAAAGTTAAAGGAAGATGGATCTCAGTTAACTCATTTAAAGCGTCATAAAGTTTAATAAAATGAGAGATTTTTTTCTCCAATGCTTTGACATAGAGTTTTTTTAATCCAAAGACTGGATGTTGGGAGTGTTTTAAAAGTGCAAAATTATGTGCTGCTGTTTAGCTCTGTGGGTTAAATGTGAAAAAGATGTTGACATGTTTTCCTAAATGATCAAGGATTATACCAAGCCTTGATTTGTTTTTAATGTTCACACTTATCGTGGTAAATCACAACAAAGATGTAGATGGTTGCATGCTTTCTGTTAAAAATGTTCGATAGAGTGATTTTTTTACTTGATTGTGAATTTTTCTAAATATTTAAGACATTTTGTATGATTTCTTTATTACTCTTATTACACATCCCTTTTCTTATCCTTTGTTGTTTTTCTGGCAACAATTATGCAGATGTATAGTTAGTGTATATCTATTTACTGATCACTGAAAGAAAGGCTGTGGCATAAATTGACTTTTCCCTGCTCCTTTGTAAGCTTCTGCAGTGGGCCTCAGTGATATGAATCTGCTCTGAATGAGAACTTATTACATAAAGCTTTAGTGATATTAATAATTTACATTAATCACAATATGTTTTATTAATATATAACTAATTTATCATAAATGGCAACTATATAGAACTGTCATACCTAATTGTAATGGAAATTGTACAATTTAAATAAACAACATAGCTCTTCGGCCAACTACATCAAGGCACTACTGCAGCTCTTTCAACTTTACACTTTGGATTTTCTTGAAATAGATATTCTTCTAGTTACTGATTTGTTTATTTATTTCTTGCCACCCACTTGAATTGTGAGAACATCCAAAAGCCCAAATCTTTTGGTTTTGAGGATATGCCAGTGAGACATGTGGGTGGTGATTAAAACAACATTGATTTTCAGAAAGGCACCAAGTGGTAATGAATTAGTGCTCACATTCAAGTTAGCAATTGTCAGCAAGTCTTATGTTAAAGGTATAATATGTGTTTGAGTTTCACTTTTGAAAACAGTGCTTATTATGTTATGTGCCTTAAACATAGTGTGTTTGCTTGATGACCTTTGCTCTAAAAACAAAGCCTGAAACCTTATTAAACTCATATACTGTATGTAATTTAAAAACTGTGCAAACCTGCCTGTCAACCTCCTGTGGTTGTGTTATTTTTGTACAGACAATTAACCTGTGACTAATCAGATGTCAAGGTGATACTTCAAGAAACAATGTTCAACATTCAGAAACACTTGATTCCTAAGACGTTTTAGCTTTGGTGTACAATGCACTAGAGTAGGTGAGCAGGTTATTTTTATACCACATAAACTGATAGCTAATCGATCGCTACTTCAGTGTACATTTGTAGAGACAAATATGTTCTTTGGGAGAGCTGGCAGAAGTGGCAGGGGAGAGGGAAGTCTGGGTTTCCCTGCTCAGGCTGCTGCCCCTGTGACCTAAGCGGTGGACAATGGACGGATGGATGGATGGATGTATAGTTAGAAAGATCAAGACAAAATGAAAAAATACCCATTCTCACTTGGTTGCAATAGTTACACTGTAATTCAGTAAAATATCCATCCAACGTTAACCCTCAGTGGGGGAAAAAAATGTTTTAGGTACGATCAAGACAGGTGATGAGTCTCTGTTCTGCTTTTTCTAATCTCATCTTTAATCCATCTGATCTGGCTGCTAAATTCAAAAACGAAGTTTTAGCTACTCAGGGAAAGTAAATATTCCATTTGCTCCAGACCTTTTAGAACTGTTGAACCTCACAATGTGCAGCAGGCCAGACATGGATTAGCGGGCCATGAATTATTTATTGAATCTCACGATAGGCTGTGTTAGAAGAATATGAATACCAGGAAAATTTGGACACAGGCTTTTTTGCTGATGTTGGAAGTAACTGTCTGGATGTATACCGTTTGAATGTTTTTGTTTATTTTTCATGGACAAAGTTATTTTTGAGACATTTTTATGTCTATAATTTTCTTCTAAATTCATTGTGTGATGGCAGCTGGGAAATTTTAGTCTTTTTTATTTTACCTAATTGTGTGCCCCTGAAATGAATGATAATTTCAATACTGATTATTACAAAGTAGAGTTGAAATTTTTAAATATTTTATTGTGGTTCATTCCGAAAAAAAAAAATTCTGAAAGAGTCATCCCTCTTACCAATTGCTGTAATTATTCATTTACAAGTTGTCTTTTCGCATCACTGCCAAGGAGTTAGAATGTGATGTCAAGGGGTTGTGATCGAGCTTTGATTTGTAAGAGAGCAGCGACACTGAGGAAATATAGATTAAACAGGGGACCTCAATTTCCAGTTCTCACAGTTTAGTTCTATCTATCCCCAATAATAAACTTTAAAAACATGGGAGCATTCGTGCTTCACTGCAGTGTTGCAGGTTTGTTGCTTTACTCCCTAAGGAGAATTCTTTGATCTTTTTTTTTTTTTTTTTCCGGACTGGACAGTCAGTTTTACACACACATGAAAGAGATGAGAAAGACTGGGAGGAAGGGTGATGTAAGAACTGTCCCATGTGACTAATGTTTTCTGTATGATGAAAAATATGCAGTTATTTTTGATACGGGCCGGAAGAAAGGCGTAATAGTTACGATAATAATAATGACAATAATCTCAAGATCGTTGAATAACTTTTGCACTGGTTCAGTTTCATTCTGTTGACCTTTGCCGGCGCGCGGCTGAACTGATTGAGAGTTGAAATAATTACCCTTGAAAAGAGGGGTAAGCTCTTCATTTGAAATGGGAGCGTGTTGTTCTCTGAACCATGTAAAGATCCTGCCACAATCTCAGAACTGACACATTGATAATTACACTCTGCTTTCATCAAGATCTCTCACATTTGGAAGCTGTTGTGATCCGCAGCAACAAAAGAGAAATGCGGCATGGAGAAGAATAAATAGTGGTGCTTAGACAGATTGCTGCTCCACGTACTTCATGCACCGATAAACTCAATTATAAACTACCCCAGCAAATCTGGCTTGAAGAGAAAAAAAGATGTAAACTCAATGCAAAAGCCTTGACATGTATACAAACTTTATAGGTATGCCATGTATGTTTTTCATTAATCTGCCCACAGACTATCAAAGAAACAAAGTTATTATTACTTCTAAGTTAGTAATTGAAATATGCACTAAAAAGTTTAGGTAAGGTGTAATTGGTATTCATACTCTGCTCAAAATAGTACCTCATACCTTGTTTTCATTCTCCTCAATGAGTATGGCAGGTTTGTGGCAGGTTTTTACTGCTATGATTCTTTTTCATTAATTAACCACAAATAACTAATTGGTTATTCAGTTATAATTGTCTGTTTTGTTTTATAGAATCTTTAGGTCTTTAAAACTCAACCCAGCATCAAGAACCAGCAGTGAACCCATTCTGTCTCTCTTCAAATATTCCAAGTACCGGAGCAGAGTGGAATATTAAAGAAATGGCTATATAAATTATAAAACTTTGTAAGATGACACAATTTCTAACATGCCGTCTAGAAAAGAAGAACAGTGGTGGATAAATAAAGTAAAAAAATAAAGCAATGTTTTTGGGAAATCAGGTTATTATTTCTTGAGCTTCTGTTAATTGTCACATTTCTATCTCATTTTGGTGTTTTAGTGCCTTTTTGGCTTGGTGTTAACCCTAAACTAACATATTCAGTGATACTTTTCTGAACGTATGCTTTCACGAAAGCAGTCAACCTTCCTTTAATAAAAAATGGTACAATTAACATACTACACAGTTCATTTGACAAGCTCAACGACATTTTTCCAATCTCGCTAAATGGGGTTGGCACTGAAAAGAGTCAACAGGGTCCGATAGAAACTAACATTGCATTACATACTAAATGGTGACGAAATCCAAAGCAGCCAAAATGTTTCCTGGGATTGACTTTGCTTGATACATTCAGCTCTTCCATTTTCTCTTCTCAGGCCTAATCCTTGGGTACCTTATCCTGTCCTTACAAGTAGCTTGTTTAACAAGCTTGAGGGTGTATGTAGAGTAGAATTCTCAAATGGTAGTTCTTTCTTATTGGCTTATGTTATCCAAACACCACACTTAATTTTGGTGCACTAGATATGCATTTATTTACTTGCATAATTTAAGTCCTCAAAAAACAAACAGAACACCAAGACTATGAAGCCTGTGGGTGGGTTTCATCACATACAGTAGCTTTTCCGTGGTAACTTCGAACTTTACAATATATGGGCATTTCTCACCACCTGATCCGTCTGGGGCAAGGGAGCCTGCAGTGAATGACTCACTGCAGAGAGACTTTTAGAGATGAAGGCAATGAGTGCCCGAAACTGATGAAAGGAGGGTTAATAGCAATACAGTGGGAAAAGAGAGAGACATGAAAGAAATGCAGAAGATGAAAAGAGTCTGACAAATAGGGGCAGTATATGGGATGAGCATGAGAAACATGGGAACATCTAGAGGAAAAAATAAAAAATAAAAAGCTGGATTGAAAACATTTTGGACCAAATTTTCCCGTCATATGTCAAGACGATGACATGGATATATAATCTGAGACATGCATCCGAGACATCTGTTATTACATAAGCTGTTTTCATCTTTAAATTTGTTGTGGCTTGTTTTTCGTTTTGGCGAGGTTCCAACTCAAGAACACACAGTTTTTTTTTTCTGTTTACAAAGGATGGAAGAAGGTAGCAGAAATCAAAACGTAAAATTCCTGATCAATGCTTTTCATCAGGTTGGGTCTGTTGGATGTTTTGTATTAAAACTGATCTCAAATTTAAAACCATCTCAGACAAACTTCTTCATAATATTTTTGCAGGTCACATTGAATTGGATTTTTAAACTTTACAGGACCTAACTTCTTTGTAATGCTGTTGCAGTTCGATGGAAACTCATGCTTGGACAATCATGAAGTAACATCATCTTGAAAAATACTGCAGCAAAATGACAGGAAATATGCTGCTAATAATATGTTAATGCTGCTAAGGGTTACACACGCCATTCTAGAGTTAATTTAAAAACTACAAATGTAGCAAAGTGTTGTCATTTGAAAAAAAAAAAAACTGTCAGGGATGATCAGAAACTATTCAGTCTGGCAGTGACAATCATTAGCAAAGTATTTAAATGTAGTTGTAAACTAAAGTGTTTTTTTTTTCCCGAAAGCCAAAATCAAATAAAGAACATCTCTCTTTTAAATAATAATAAATAAAACAAATAGATGAAGGCAGAGGATGGAGGTATTCTGGAAAGATGGTGACACAGCACTTCAGCTCTGGAAAATAAAATGTGACAGAACATTTCACTGACAATATTCAGATTTCACTAAGAGACACATCGCTTTTGGCAAATCCCTCAGCAGTATTGCTCCATTATTGACATCTAGATCTCAAAATAAATGCAATTCATTACCATACGCTGAAAATCTTGAGAGATTTTCTTTAGTTGATGGGATATTTGCTCAGCTAAATGTTGACTATTTCAAATATGTCTAATCCTTAATAAGACTATTCAGATTCCTCCAGAAGTGGTTAGCACTGCAGATGGCACTCACCATTAGAAATGTAATCCTCTCAGAACCAGCAGCTGTTTGTCCTTACATGGCTTCTTGGAATGGCAGAACAAACTTATAGGCTCTGTTTGGTGCTGAGAATTTTCATGAAAACACAACTGGATCATTTGGGGAAAAAATGGGGACAGAATATAGTAATAACTCCAAAAATGTCTCTGTCTTTAAACCTTTATTCAGTGAGGCACTTGTATGTATCTTGTATGTTTGTGTATTTCTTGTAGAATGGTACATTCGAAAGTGACAGAATGGAGGAAAATGAAAGAAAATCTATGATTTATTCTTTGTTTTTGTGTAGAATGTCATGCTTATTGAGTTATTTTGGATAAAAAACAAAAACAAAGAACGCCTCCAAAATGTTTCGGCAAACTCTCATCTATTTAAAATTATGGTAGTTTTTGTATGGATATACTGTGTTCGGCAAGTGTGAAAGCCAAAAACATGGACTTGAATATTGTCCTTAACAGCAAAACAGGTATCAAATCAAAATAGGCATTGAGCACGCAATCTTGTGGTTGCATCATGCAAACTGAGAAAAATGATGTATATCTTGACCAGGCATCAGCATCCTAAGTAATGCCAAACATAATGTGAATGTGACGGCCTCCACAAAGTAGCTGATTGCTTTATGGTTTTGCTATGCAGCTGGCAGCTGCTTCCTGACAAAATTATGATCGAAAACTCTTTGCGCTCCACTCCAGAATAGTCAGTTAACAGCAAGGAAATACAGTGATGATCGTTGCAACACAGATGCTGAAGACAAAAATGACAAACTGGGAAGGAGGCAGCTTTCGCCCTGATTGGAATTTACAAAGTCACTTCTCTTAAAAGGTATGAGACTTTAGAGAAAACAATTATTGTAATTAGCCTTGGATAATGGAGTCAAGTATGATTACACACCTGATGTATGTATAGTTAAAAAATAGCCACTAATTATTATTGCATGAGGAAAATCAATATTTGCTCTCAGACAATATTTGTCTGAGAGCATTGCTTTTGTGTCCTTCTCATTACTTGTTGTGGGGACAATAACACACTCATAAATCCTTTAATTTATTATTTAGTTGAAAAAAATGTATCTGTACTTTTCATTAACCTATGTCTAAAAATAATTTACCTCTGCCACTGCAGTTGTAATGCAGTTATTGTTCAAATTTAAAGATATTTTCCAGTAAAGGCCGACACCTATGAACCATGTTTTCAGACATTCTCATGGACCCTGCCTCTTGCCCATTGACAAGTGGGATGGGCTCCAGTTCTCCCCGTGACCCCTCCGCGATGGAGGAATTGTCACTGGTCTGATGTGTCATTGATAAGGGTTATCGATTTTGGCCGAAACATTCTTATTTTAAGTATTAGAGTGCCAAACAATCACTCCGATTCAAGGTCATGAGTAGTCTTTTTTTTATTTTAAATTGGCAGAACATGAATGGTGCCCAATCCATGATGGATGACCAGATGTTGCTTCCTTTGTCATCTCTTAGCTGCATTGGTGATTTTAGATTTTGCTCCATTAACCAATTGCAGAGAATGCTTGCGTCTGCCAGAGGCCCCGTGATCCCAGGGGCTCTTCGGAGCCGTGCAGTTGACATTATATGCTGCTCACTGGGTCTCGGGCTCCATCTGTGGCAGTTTCTCCCACTGGGTGCCCTGTACCTAACTGATTGCCAGTCTCACCCCATCCCCAGTGCCAAAACTAAACTTTTATGCATCTGCTCCCCTTCATGTGCTCGGAAACATGAAACAACATGCAACCCATTTGATCCAATGTCTGACAGATAATTCTTGTTTACCCTTTTCTTGCACTTTGCTGCATCTCGTCAGTGACAGAGAATCCGGCTTTGATGCCAAAGAAATGTGAACCTAGATTGAAGTCTGTAGTGAGAACATTTCTTTATAGTAAAGGGAAGTTAGAGGAAAGGCAAACAACGTTTTTTTACAATGAGTTTTTACAAAGCTGAATTATGAATCACATTGTTTTTGATGAATAATCAAAAAGAATCTATCTTTTCATTGACATCTCTAATCACCTATGAAGAGATTGATAAAAAGGGTCTGAGAAAATATATACTTTGTCTTTCAAGTTTCATTGTTACAGTTCTGGAGAATTGTTGAAATGTATTTTACTGTATGGGCAACTGTCTATTACAATAAAAACTACATATAATAACTTTTCCCAAAAAGGCATAAAATGCTGGCAAACACAATACTTATTTCTTACTTATTGATTAAGCCTCTGCTTAATTTTGACCAGACATACAACATCCTCAAACTTGCTACAAAGTCATGCTCTCCACTTCACAAATCATATGTGTTCAGTTGGCCACAAATGCTTATGGGGAGGAAAAGGGAGGACAGTGGAGGGTGCTGATTTGTTGACCTTCATAGGAGAGATTGCTTGTTCCTGCTCACTGTGTTCCACAAATGATGCACTCTACACCCCTCCCTTGTGGTTCTTTTGTTTTCTACATTCACCTGTGAATGTTTGGGGTTAGGAGTTAAAAGCCAGGGTTAGAAACAGTGCACAGAGTTTGGTCTGTGCATTTGGAAAAGTAAAACTTTCTCACCCATACTGGTTTCTGCTTAATTGTCAATACAGATTTTCATTAAAATTATGCATTTAAAGCTTGTAATCCAAGCTGTAAAAAAGACTGTAAAATAGGTTTGCTTGAACAGAGATTGAACAAAGCTGCACAGCTGTTTAAAACAACAGCCATTTGAAACAGAGGCAGAGGAAGAAATGTGCAGATTATGACAGAGAGGCTGAACACGCAGTGTAGCAAAGTGTTGTTACTGTTTTAAATGTCACAAATTATGCCCTGATTGTGTTCATTGTTCCCATTCATACTCAAGGTCTCTGCATGCAAGCATATAGCGAGGCCGTGGCTTTTTTATCTGACCAGATTCCCTCCGTTTTTTGTATTTTTTTCAGTTCCTTGCCATTACACAAACTCTGCCATTCCTCAGTAATTTAATATACTACAACATACAGGTATATTTAAAACTGTTTTCTCCAAAATGTCAGCTTTTTTGCGATTCAAGCCAAGAGTCACGGAACCTTCATTGTTACTGTTCCTTTTGGTATCTTCTATGGCTTTTTGTTTTCTTTTTTTCATTTGATAAGGAAAAGGGGTTCAAAACTGTGAGTCTTTTTTGGGGGGGTTAAACATCATCAAATGAAAATGTCAAAGGTATCGAGACACATGGCTTGACAGCATAAAAGAAAGCTTTTATTTGTTTTGTTTTTTCCGTTAAACATTTCAATACATCTCGTGCTGTTCAGATCTGACCAATGCACCACGGCCTTTGACAACTGGCAAACAAAACTTTCCCTGTTGTCTAGAAGGCCAAAGCATTTAATGTTGACATCAGTCACCATTAGTTACATCACAGCTGGGCCTTGTCTCAACGGTTGCATCATACAGGACACATCTTGGCATCCAGCCTTCTTTCAAGCCCTTATATTATCAAGGGGAACGGATGTGATCCTGACAGGATTGAGAAAACTCTGAACCTTCCCTCGTTTCAAACTCTGAGATATCCGGGCAATACAACGCAAAACAGTCATTACAGGGCGCACGGATTTAGCTCCAGACTTGAGGGGAAGCAAAGTCAATCCCATAGTTCTCTTTTTGGCACAGTGAAGATCACTGTAGCAGCTGGGAAACGCTGACAGCTGGGAACATCCTCCATCTCCAGCAGACCCCAGATGTCCCCTCCCAATCCTATCCAGCTCTTCCAGTTTCTTGTCCCATGTGGGGGCAAAAAGAAAAAAAAAAAAAAAGCAAAGCTGTGTTCTAGTTGTGAAATTGTTATTCTCGCCAATTGCATCTCCCTTTTCCCACATGTAACAAAATTTATAAAATTGTCACACTTATGCAAATAGGTTAGAAGTCCGGGAAGCTTGGTAGTGAAAAATTGTTATTTGGATTAGCCTTGCGTCTGAATTGTTCTCTTGTCAATTTGTGAGGTTGGCAACTAAAGATTCTCTATTTAGTACTTTCAAATTAGCAAAATATAGGATGACAGTCTAAATTTGCCTTTGGAATGAGGAGACAGAGCAATGGTAAAAAAAAATTCCATCTATTGTCTTAATCAGTGTTTTGAAAAAATAAATAAATAAAAGAAGTCCGCAACGTACACTGCTGAACACAAATGACAAATATTTTCAAGATTGTAACCAAACTTTGAAAACTTAGAAAAAACCTCTAAAGAATTTAGATTTTCAGTGTTGTGTTCAGAATTGACACGAGGTTACAATACAGAATCAATAAAGTCCAACAACTGTGGTTCAGTCAAGAATGCCTGCTTGGAACTAATAAATCATATTAGATACAAATATAACACTTTACAGAACAGTGGTGTCATCATATAATTTATTTTCTCATGCAACTGCTACCATGACCTTGAGATAATTCAATATACTTTCTTTCATATCAAACTTGCAACTTTCAAATGGGCACATTTGTTGAGAAAAAGTCTAAAATGGTAAGATTAAAGATGATAAATGTGCCTTATTTCCCAGTTTTTGTGGGCCACGTCATCAAGAGATCTTGTGAAATTTTTTAACTTTTGAGGGATTATTTCACAAGAGTCAGACTGTGTATATAAAAAGACTATATGAGATAAAAGTGCACAGAGTATAGAAGAAACTCAATAATCAATCCAAAGAGCATAAAGACAGTTTAAAGGTGTACTGGAACCTATTTTCCATGAACATAAGGATGCGTGTGCTCACAAACTGAAAACCTCCACTTATGATTGGAAATAGTAAAATACACCTTTAGAAACATTGCTTGATGTAAAAACACAATGAATTCTGAACTGACTAAATTTATTCCTTTACCCAAGTAGAACATATACATATAAACTAAATGAAAAAAAGTTAAAAAAGCTATGGATACCCAGTTGCTGTCACTGTCAGGTGAATGAGTGTCTAAGGATTACCTACTACATTTGTTGGAACCCAAAAGCAGTCTGAGGGCTAGGTGAGTGAGGTTTAAACTTGGAATGTAGAAACAAGGAATGTGGAGAAGCACAATTTGAGTATATTAGAGTGTCTCTGGTAAAGAATGGAGCTCCAATAGATCCTTATGAAGCCAGCTCCAAATGAGAGCAAATAAAACTGCAAATTTCCTGGAAAGAGCCATCCAGACTCCGACCAGGACTTTCTGCAGACCTGCTTAGTCCTGCCGGGAACTGAGAACCACACAAAAACACCACGACCATGTGCAACCATGACAGTGAGATTGTTTAAGCGGAGGCGTCCCGCTCTATGGTTCACTTCCAGCGTTTTTCATTTAGGATGTCTGTCTCCTAGATAACTTGATTAGTCCAATGGTGTTCTGGAGCCATGCATATAAAACCATAGTACTGAGGTTCTGGGTTACAGTCTATTTAGCAGCATCACAACAACAATAACTCTTAACAGAATCCTTCTGATTGAATTTATTTTCTTAATTTGACTTCACTTTAAACTAATGATTTTGTATTATTCCATCAATCTAAACTTTTATGGTGAGTGTGAAGACATTTTAGAGAATTGTTAAAAATAATACCACATTGGCTCCAGAGTTAACTGTCTGCTTAACGTGTTGATTAAGCCTCTGCTTAGTGGAGAGCATGACTTTGTAGCAAGTTTGAGGATGTTGTATGTCTGGTCAAAATTAAGCAGAGTTATCAACACACACATAGTTCAATTTAGGTGCATATATATTGGACAAAGCTCTGGAACTGCACAAAGTGTCTTAGGGGTACGACTGCTTTTGTTTCTTTTTTTTCCTGTGAACATTGAATCATGAAGCTCAAAAACTTGAGCTTCATGATTGAGTCCAGTTCCATATCAATAACTTCTCAACTGACATTAAAACACTTGAAGTTATTGTTCTGATCTCAAAGGCATGAGAGAAACTATCTTGATTGGACTCAATATAATAAACCTTGTTGTGCCCTGTTTAAAAATAAGCTAGTGAAATAGCAATAGCACTAAAAAGTGTCACATATTTAGTGCCATATATGTCAGAATCCAACTTTATATGGAACTGGGTCTATATATATATATGGAACTAACATTTAAATGTTTTAGCAAGGCCCTTCTGATAAATTAAAAAAGAAAGAACGCGCTGCACGACAAGGAGCACTGTATGCATACACAGGGGAACGGATAACACAACACCGTCTCTGCCTGGAGCGAGACCTGTGATCCCAGAGGAGATCAGGAAGAGGTGCCGCGGGTGCAGAGTAGGAAAAGAGAAAAAGTGAAAGCACAGAGAAGAGAAGAGGTTTAACCCGTCTTTGACAAATGTAGGCAACGTGTTTCCCAGAGACATGGCTGTTTATGGAGCACCACGCCTCGTCTGAGGGCAGTGGAGGCACACGGGGAGATAGCAGTGAAAACAAAATGGATTGCACTGTTCATAAATGAAAAGATGACCTAGAATGACAGGACATTGGACTTTACTACTTTTTCCAAGTATTATTGTGTTTGGTCCGTGATAAAGCAACTCTGACCCGTAGTATTCAGGGAATAACTTATGGTAATAACTACTTATTTGTTTTGGATGAGGCAACATCTTTATTGAGCTTGAAATCAGTGTTTTTAACCCTGGCCTTTAGCTCCTAACCCCAAGTATTAGGTACCCACTGGAGTGGAGGACCCTTTTTGTATGTCAACTATTTAACATAATGGGGGGGAAGGGGGATGATTACACTTTGAATTGATCTTTTCCTAGTCTGTGGTGACTTTCCAGGGTCTACATGGAAAGCAGCATCAGTAACAGAGATCCCAGCATGCTCAACAAACTCATCCATTGAGTCATTAATAAATTGTTATTGGACAGAAAACAGAAACATTTGCTCTTATATACATTTATTAATTAGAAAATGAATACGGTTAGCACCGTAGCCTCACAGAAAGATGGTTCTGGGTTTGAGGCTCTCGCCCATTGACCACTGGGATAAGCTCTAGTTCTCCCCGTGACCCCATTGGGGAATAAGCGGTAGCGATAATGGATGGATGGATGGATGAAAGTGAACATCAATAACAACATGGAGAATGTAAACATCTGTAATTGGTCTCTATATATGATGTTTACAAAGAAAACTAAAAATCATGAAAATTAATTACTCTTCTTGAGTAAAAGGAAAGTGAGATGCATTTTCAATTCAATCTGTAAATAACTCAAACATTTTTTTATTGAGACTCAAACATTTCTTTATTGTGGGGGACATCATACTGGCAATGGTTGGTTACATTTAATCTGATCACATACAATCACGATCTACGTGTTTTTATTTAATATTATCGTACAATAAAAAAAAAAATTGGTGTGATGTTATTACATTTGATAGGTAATCAATGAAAAGGCCAGGTGTTAGACAGTCCAAGGCAGGGGGGGGGTACTTCCAGGTAGACAGCAGGGAGTCATGGAAAGATGAGAAAAATAAATCATCTTTATGTAATCACAAAAAGTGTGGGGTATATTCCGTTATTGTTTTTTTTAATAAAAAGTTTTCATTTAATTAAATCTAGAGAATATGTTGTTTGGTTTTCATGTCACTATTTCTTATTTTGCACTGATCAAAATTAGTTTAAAAGTTTACTCAATTGTCCTGTATTTTAGTCAATATCAGGGAGAAACACAGATTTTTCTGGAACTATTTTTTTTTTTGGAAAAAGAAGAAAAATAGGTGGAAGAGTTCGACCTAAAGAAAATAATCTTTGCAAGTTCTGAATCAGTGAAGTCAAATGTGAAATGTCACTTAAAATGTGTACAACATAAAACTTCCTGAGCCGAGTTGATCGTGTTTGGAGGTTTGGATATAAAGATACTGTAGCCACCATGTTAGCAATGGTAGCTGCTATCCAACAGCTAACTGAGAATTTTCACATATATATGAAAATACAGAATGCAAGAGAAGAAGCTGTGATACAGGAGGCTGTTAATCATTCTAAAGCAATACACTCCCTCCATCTGCCCATCCATCTGCCTCTCTTGTGTGCTTCAAAGCTCCCTTTTCTTTTGTCCGTCTCTTAACTGTTAATTTCTCTCCTTATAGTTCCGCTTTCATTCTCATCCACCCATCTCTTTTTTTCCAATATTTTGACAAAGAGTGGCATGTGTTATACGGTGTGCACATCTTCAGGCTGTCGCACGTTGTCACCTCACACACAGAGGTCCAATCCTCTTTACCTGACCCATCACAGTTCACCTTATTTTAATTAATCCTCTTCTCGCTTCACATTGTCCTCAATAACCTCTCATCTCTGGCCACTAACCTGACAAACCTGTTCCGAACACCCACTGGCAATTTATCTATCCATCTCCTCTTCCCTGCTTCATCCTGCCTGTGATGGATGTTCTCTGTGGGAGGTTGTCAGGACCAGTCAGCTCATAGTGCCTGGTGGTAATGGTTGCAATAGGACAGGCAGACCAAACAACCCTGCAGGTCCAGATTAGCATCGCCTGACCACAGTATGGAAAGAGATGCTTGGGCATGCACACACCTATGAATTAATACTAAGAGTAGGGAAAAAGCACCTTTAAATGTTGAGGTGTGTCTCAAAAGTTTGAAGACAGTACAAGGTGCAACTCGTCCTAAAATGACAGCCTCTCTAAATTGAAGATCAATTAATTTGTCAAAGAGAAGTGCATTTTTGCATTTTGTGGAGATTATAAGTCATAATTTCATAATATATATATATATATATATATATATACACCAGTATGCCAGTTTTCTCAACAACAACAGCCACTCCCCGGCAAGGCAGTTTCCAATAGCAACCACACTTAATTGCGGCATGCCCCTAGAGGGTTTCACATTTGTCTAATTCATACTATCGTACTTATGGTTTTGCTGTGCCTACATGACTTGTTTAATCTTTTTTTCATTTATTTATCTATTATTGATTACATTTCCAGTGAACATGTTTTGTTGCAATACCTAAAGCATTAAGTTACATGTTTACTATGATAATTTATAATTACATCAATTGAAATCTTTCAAGATTTGACTGTAATATTGTACTCTCATGTGTATATATATACACATAAATAGTTACTGATAGAAAAAAATATTTTAGATGCAATAAAAACAACATCCCAGGACAAGACGGATGTGTTTACCTAATGGTTTGTGTCTTAAAACCTGTTTTGTTTTGACTGCATATTTATTTGTTTTGTTATTTGAATTCAGACAGGGGTTGTTATCAGGTAGGATGATAATAGAGCTGTAAACTTCATGACTGCACATACATCTGCAGTATCCGGCATTTTTCTGTATAGTGCTTTGGCTAAGAAAGAAGGAATACTCAGAGGAAAAAGATTTTCTTTTACCCCCTCTCCTGAAGTAACTGCAATGCCCCCTGCCTTTTTCTATCTTGCCAGTTTCCTGAAATCCATTGAATAACACCCAGCTATTTTCACTCCCCAGCATGTATGAGAACAGTATGAGAAAAAAGGAATTCTCTTTTCATCTTGAGGGAGACATAGCATTGGAGGGCTTCTATTTGACTTCTTTTTACCTTATATCTTTCATTTGTCAAAGAACTGGATTTGGTGAGGTCTACAAGACCTCCTGTTTTTGTGTTTTCTTTTCAGCGATTGTGTCTCATATAGTTTCTTTACTTTAGTTACTGCAGAATGGGCCGCTCTCAGTTGCACTAGATCACCATGAGATTAATTCTGCTAACATGACTGCAAACACACTGTTCAGTAGCTTATGTTGACATATTTTGTCCCATGGTTTAATGTAAATGTGACCAGATGAGTTTTGTCAACAATGATTAAAATGAAAACAGTGGAAAACACCTTGCATAAGATAGAAAATGGCCAAGATCAACTCAAAGTTTGTTTGTATGATTTTTCTACTATGGAGACAAAGTGTTGGGCATGGTTTGGAATAAATGCAAGCTTGGACAGTTGAACACAATAAAATATTTGTGTGAACAATGCATTCAGATTTCTTACCGCCAGAGTGAAAGTAAATAAGTGGAGGTGACATAACAAGGAAAATATTAAACACAGTTCTGAGAAGCAAAACAATAGACAGCCTTCATCCCTCCCGTCTAAGTATAACTTTGGTTCACTGCAACATGTACTTGAGAAACTAACATTGAGTAAAAAGATTAAATCAGTGAATGATTACACATCCATACCTTTTCCACAAATGTTAGACGACCATTGTAGAGCACAAGAGTACAGGTGATGTGCAGGAGATAGACTGTATATAGGTGTCAGGACACAGGCTGCTTGTGTGTGTGTGTCTGCGTGTGTGTGTGGGTGTGTGCGCGTGCAAACAGGTATGAATGAACAGACTCAAACAGACAGACCTATAAAATAAGCTAGTGTCTGGGCTGTTGAAGAAAGCAACAAATGGACAAACTTCAAGAGTGTGAGGGAGGTGCGGGCTGTCACAGATGGATGACTAAAAGGAAGGAACAGAAAAAGGTGGATGTGAGGCGGGTGAGAAGTGGCATGGAAGAACAAGCATGACTGGATGACTGGAGAAAATAAGGATAAATGACAGCAAAAGACAGATGTGCAGCTGGCTCAGTAACATTTCCGAAAGGATTGGGTGCTGGTTTCTCAAAGGGAGTTAACCGCAGATATGCAAACATGATCAGCAGTCGAACAATTGTGTCTTTATACAGCAATTTAGAACCACTGGCTGATTTGCAGCTGCAGTAATCAGGATTGGATTTGGAAAAAAAAAAGACATCAGCACAAATTTTTAAAAATATCCTCATGTGGACAGATGTTATCCAAGGAGTGACAAAATAACACTCACGGAAAATTGTGAAAGTGTGCATCAGCCACGACTTCATCTGAAGGACAGGTGATTTTACAGTCGGTCTAGTCGAATAACTCATGTGATGCCAGTGCATATGGTCTCTGCAGATGTGACCATGTGAAACATCTGGTATGTAAATGTGTGCATGAGAAAACTGGAGGTACAAAAAAAGAGCCACTGGGTCCTGTGACTTTGGTGACATCACTGGATCAGATATGACAGTTGTGAAGTTTGATGACATCTGCAACGAGGGTGTTTGTGGGAGTCACGGAAACGTCAGTGGATGCAGATGGTAACAGACACCACTGAGAGATGACTGTGTCAAGGTTCCACATTATGCATCTCCATCTCCATCTCCAATAAATAAATAAAAATAAATTTTGCTGAGTACGTGTGGTTTCTTCCACATTAATGTAACATATTACTGGCTGAGATCAATTCTGACATAAACTCAAAGTGAATGCTTTTTTTTTCAATACTGCCTCTGCATTTATAAACATATGAGGCCGACATTCATCTTCAGTCCATGGGGTTTTTAAAGGGAAGAATATTTGAGCTCAGTCTGGGGAGGGTGAGAAGTTGTCTTCTGCTGTCTGCTTTGTCTTTAGCAATTTTTGTCAGGATGTTGAAAGACCAATATCCTGTGAGATCCTTCAAGAAGCGTTGTATTCCCCTTTTCCTGCCGGTAAAAAATATATATTTTTCATTTATTTTCTATTATACATAGGCTGTAAAATGGGTTTGCCAGTGTGCTCTCTAAATGGATTTTTCATTGTTTCATCTGGTTTGTGTAAGCTGTGTAGTTTCTCAACTTGTCTGTTCAGGTTGTGCACCACTACTTCCCTCTTCTAAACATTTTTCACATCAGAAGATGTAGGTTGGGGTTTCATGTATGTATGCTCATTTTAAATGTTCAACAGTTCATATTGACATATTTTATAAAACATAGACTTGCAATGTTGGGGCCCAAAATAATATTGTTTATAGGTAAACATGCAATCATTTAGTCAATTTTGAGTGTAGGCTTGGTCAAAGACAGGATAGAAAGTGTTTATGAGTATTTAAGTAATGCCAAAACACTTGTCAGGTAGGGTGAAAAAGTCATATAGATATATATAAAATACAAATGTTGATGTTCCACTCCACCAAAAAGTCTCCATGCAGCACAGGAGGACATTTTGAAAGCGTTGTTTGTCATTAGTTTGTGAATACAAAACAAAATCCTATATTTGGAATTATTCTCACAGCATTTATATGCAACACCCATGAGACTGTATTTATCTATAAATTTGTTTTGACCCCCATGTTAATTCATTGCAAGCTGTTACTCAAACACTATTTTGATCCTTTGTTTAGGAAATTCAAACGTTCAAATGTGTTGGGATTTGCTCTGGCTGTGCACATGACCATGCAGACCAAAAAATAACAGAATAATCTCCATGGTCAAACAAACTGGTTTGTAGCAGAGAATATTTTTCACAGTCTGAGTACACATGATATGACTGGGCATTATGGCTTTGCTGGTGCCCCTTGGCCTGGTCACCTGCATGGCCCTTAATCTTACTTGTGTTTGGAACAAAACGAGGTTTGCAATGATGCTTTGCCTCATCGGCATAGAATTTCCATTTAAACTTGCAACATGAAACTGCTGTTGATAAATGTACAGGTACACTTTTACATGCATTCACACCAACTGATGATAGTTCACAGAACTCAACCGTAATGATTCTGTTTTATTTTTTGCAGCTTATCTCTCAGTTCCATGTTTTTGCTTTGGTCCGTTGTTCTTAACCTTGCGTTTCTTGCTCATCATCCCATAGGTTCCTCAGTATCCACTTGCCCTCGTCATCAGCTTTTCTGCCTTCACTTTTTTTCATTATTCGCGGCTGCACTCACTCACTTATCACTCTCCCCGCACTAGTTCAGTACCTTATTTTCCTTTTTTGCTTAACACACATCATTCTCTTCATTTCCTTTTGTGTTTTTGGTAGTCTGTTTATTGATTTTATTCCGTAATTCCTTCCTTTATTTGAAAATGACACTCTGCTGATCAGGAACACGACTACACTTGACAATTTTGTGGCAAATAGTGACAATAAATCACCAGATGTAGAAGTTGGCAGACAGTTTATTTGTTGATGAAAGGAGGAACAATGTCAAGTCAGTATTGCCAGTACAAAATTAATACTGTTTTTAATGGAAAATGTGAATTTGAATGGTTTTAGAATACATGACAAATGGATTAAATTGATGTACTAACATATTCAACAAGATCATGTTTAAGTCATCAAAACGTTTTATGTTTATCTATACACCCCTGATGCTACCAAAAAAGCAATGAAAATGCTGAATTGCATTACTATGAATATGATGACCCTCCTGACCCTTGACTCTGTTATAGCATCTGCCTAACAAATGTCCTGACACAGACACAAACACTTCCTGGATATCTGTATTTAGCAGGAAGTGGACACTTTCTTATAATGACAGAAGAGTTTGGTCCCAGGTGAGGTAACAAATCGTGTGGGGAATCTATAACTTTAGCTGACATTACAGTCCATCTGGTGGGCAGAGTCATTCACCCTTACACCATTAAATATAGGATAAGATGATTTATGCTTAAAACCTCTATGGGTGACAGTTTTGTCAAGGGGACAGAACATTTTATTTTCAGTTCCTCAGCACCTGCATTGAGGGATCCCTGCACAGCTACAATGTCACATTGGGAGATTTTATTTAGTTCCTGCTAGATGGACGACACCTTTTTGTCATTCTTTTCCTATTTTTTTTAATATCCCATACTGATGTAGAAATTGATGTCAAAGATTTATTGTAAATCAATAATTTAAAATATAAAAGCTCTTCTCAATCACTGTAGAAAGTCAGTTTATCAAGAAATGAGTAATGTGTCCATAGCTAACTTTAGTTCCTTATTAGAACGTTTGTTTCTGCAGTCTTGGCAGCACCATAACTTCTTGTTTTTGTGTCTTCATCTGCCCCAGAAGTCTTGTCTGTATGTCAAGGAACATGAACCTTGAAATGGAAATGGCTTTGATTCTTATTTATAATAACATATATTATATACATGTCTAAATATCCTCAGGTCTGTACTGGTTAGATCGAGTTTACACATGTTCCTACAGACTTCACCCAGAAAGATCTGATAAGAAAGTACCAATGGAATTTTTTATTTAAAACAATTATGAAATTGCAAGCTTTCTGCCTTTACCTTTGCAATATTAAGTCCTGCGTTTTTCTTTTATAGATATGGATTGCTATATTTAAAAACCAAAAACTGTCAGCTTTTTGTCAAATATGTCAGGTTATGATGGAGATATAGCAATCTATAAAAAAATGGCCACCAAAAAACATTCTGTTAATCATTATAATAGTTCTGATGTGCTCCTGAATGAAAGAAAGATAGGAGCTACATGTTAACATTGTGCCTTTACCTAGTGCTTCAGAGCATCTGTACCATGAAAAATGCCAACACATCCATATATTACCTTCCATTGCAGCACACCAATGAGGTTCCAGCTGTGCTTTTCTCCATTTACCTAAATCATTGGGAGATTCCCTGTGAATATTTTATGGAATGTAAATTAACTGAGCTGCAGCACTACATTAAAATTAATGTCATGTTTGTGGCTGCCACATATTTTCACCCAAACGATTGTAATGGAAATGATCATGCACCTAAGCCTGTGTATGAAGAGCAAAGCTGCTCTACCTCTTAGTGTCCAGGGTACTAATGGATTGATGTATTATGGTCTGACAGACACATACACTATATTGCCAAAAGTATTTGCTCACCTGCCTTGACTCACATATGAGCTTAAGTGACATCCAGTTCCTAATCCATAGGGTTCAATATGACGTCGGTCCACCCTTTGCAGCTAGAACAGCTTCAACTCTTCTGGGAAGGCTGTCCACAAGGTTTAGGAGTGTGTTTATGGGAATTTTTGACCATTCTTCCAGAAGCGCATTTGTGAGGTCGCACACTGATGTTTGACGAGAAGGCCTGACTCTCAGTCTCCGCTCTAATTCATCCCAAAGGTGTTCTATCGGGTTGAGGTCAGGACTCTGTGCAGGCCAGTCAAGTTCATCCACACCAGACTCTGTCATCCATGTCTTTATGGACCTTGCTTTATGCACTGGTGCACAGTCATGTTGGAAGAGGAAGGGGCCAGCTCCAAACTGTTCCCACAAAGTTGGGAGCATGGAATTGTCCAAAATGTCTTGGTATGCTGAAGCATTCAGAGTTCCTTTCACTGGAACTAAGGGGCCAAGCCCAGCTCCTGAAAAACAACCCCACACCATAATCCCCCCTCCACCAAACTTTACACTTGGCACAATGCAGTCAGACAAGTACCGTTCTCCTGGCAACCGCCAAACCCAGACCCGTCCATCAGATTGCCAGATGGAGAAGCGCGATTCGTCACTCCAGAGAACGCGTCTCCACTGCTCTAGAGTCCAGTGGCGGCGTGCTTTACACCACCGCATCCGACGCTTTGCATTGCACTTGGTGATGTATGGCTTGGATGCAGCTGCTCGACCATGGAAACCCATTCCATGAAGCTCTCTGCGCACTGTTCTTGAGCTAATCTGAAGGCCACATGAAGTTTGGAGGTCTGTAGTGATTGACTCTGCAGAAAGTTGGCGACCTCTTCGCACTATGCGCGTCAGCATCCGCTGACCCCGCTCCGTCAGTTTACGTGGCCTACCACTTCGTGGCTGAGTTGCTGTCGTTCCCAAACACTTCCATTTTCTTATAATACAGCTGACAGTTGACTGTGGAATATTTAGGAGCGAGGAAATTTCACGACTGGATTTGTTGCACAGGTGGCATCCTATCACAGTTCCACGCTGGAATTCACTGAGCTCCTGAGAGCGACCCATTCTTTCACAAATGTTTGTAAAAACAGTCTGCATGCCTAGGTGCTTGAATTTATACACCTGTGGCCATGGAAGTGATTGGAACACCTGATTCCGATAATTTGGATGGGTGAGCAAATACTTTTGGCAATATAGTGTATATGATCCAGAGGGCAAAGCTGGAGCAACTGAACACTATCTGATAATGGTATAAATGAAAATAATTAGTTTGGTCTTCAGATGTTTTAGGGAGATAGAAAATATCAACAAATACAATACCTAACCCAGTCACTGAAAGTTAGTTTCCTTAATTATCTTTTCCAATAAAGGTTGTGTAACAAAATCATAGAAATGACTACTAATATATATATATATATATATATATATACATATATATACATACATATCACACTGAAGTGTGACGTATGTGTGGAGGTACAACTGAAACTGTGACCTTTGTTCTGAAACACAGATGGGCTAAGAAAAGGTCACTCTTTTGCTTGACATCCAGCACCCTAGGATGTGGTGGGAGTGACAGTAGAGAGTAAAAGAGATGAGAGGATTTCTATCTACTCAGTGCATGATGGAAGGTCCCTCAGAAGGCTAGGCCTAAAGCAGAAAAAAGAGGGGATTGTTGCACGCTTCTACGCATGAAGACTGGGGAGTAACAGCAGTTTGTGCGGATGAATTAGAAGGTGTGCCACACACTCACAGATCCCAAAGCCTCATATATCACTAACTAAATAGCAAACATAGCAAAATAGTCCCCACCCACACTATTGAACTGCACATCACCACTCTAATTGTCTTCCCTCTGAGATGCTGACGAACTTTCCAGCAAAGTGGGGAGGCATGTTCAGCGATGACAACCATATGGCTGTTATTATTGAATGAATACACAGTAGCGCCTCATTAAACACAAACCCAGCAGTCTTTTGTCACCGTAGCTAACAGGGGCTGCCTGTCGACATCATGGGTCGGGCCGAGCAGGGGTGTGCTGCCTTTCCTGGCAGGACGCTCCATCAAGAAGGGAGAAAGCAGATGGAAAAGCGGTGGAGGAACAACAGAGGTCACAGGGCTCGAATTAGGTACAGACATGTGGGGAGAGACATGTAGTTGTAGTCACGTGATATGAAAATAGTCAAAGATGGGATCCTCATTACTACTTGGCGACTGGTTTTTTAGATATATTACACAATTTCCCCTTATTCAGATTTGCCTTGATGTGACTAGTTGACTGTATTTTCAAGGACACGTACTAAAAAGGACATGTATACAAAATACAAAATGCACAGATTTTTACATTGCCATTTCATTTCCAACCAACAATATCAGCAGAAAGTCACTGACGTGGCAGTTCCATCGTAAAAGGCTGCCTTTTTGCATTTTGCACCTACTACGCAGCCGTCACAAGCTTCTCGATCTCTTTGTTCCTCTGACTTTGTTGTGATTGGGATTTATTTCCTTATATGATTTTATTTTCAACTTATTAGAAAAAGTAGGATTTCACAAAACAATCCGACATGAGAGAAAAACCTTGCAATGACCATGAATATGAAAAATTAAAAACAGGTAGCGTGACATATGGACAGAGGTAATGTATACATGTACAACAGGTGTGAAGCCACCACCAAACTGAGATCTGGTGTGAAAAACATTGACAAGCCATTCAAATCACAATGTACCAGGGAAATAAAGCCCTACAATACAAAACCAGAAGCCAAGCTTAGCAAAGAACTAGAAAATACTTCTTACAGAATATCGCTTTGCTATTATAGGGATCCCTGAATTTTGGAAAATACTAAACAAACATGTGAGACAGAAATTTACAAAAAACAACCATCAACAAAAACAACAATCCATGTGGTTTTGTCTAGAATGCTTAAAGAATTATTTCTTGCTGAAGTCATTTTGTAGTCAAACAGGTATTTCTAAAGGAATTTAAAAAAAGAAATTGGCTTTAAGTGTTTTTTTTCTCTTTTGGCCCTCTGGCAGCATCAACAGGTTTTCACCCACCTCTCGCCACCTGCTTACTTATGGATCTTTTTCAACTCCCCAGAAACTGGAGAAGGTGGAAATTGAAAATAAACAAAGAGTTCAGGCTGTTCTTCCCTTCTTTCCTGTTCTATGTGGATGTCATGATCCAAGGACTGACTCTGGTGCAGGCCCAAATCACTAACCAGACGGAGTGAAGGTGAAAGTTTTATTTTCGCTTTGAGAGCGAGATGACTAGCGTGGAGGCGCGTGAACGGAGGGAGGTCTGGGACAGACGAGCAGAGAGGACTGACAGGGGTGAGTCCACAGGACTGGAGCCTGAGAGGGAGTGAGTGGTACGAGGAGAATAGTTTCACGGCGGTCCTGATCTAGACAGAATGATAGAGAGTGAGCGGGAAGGCCAATAGTCCAGAGAGGAAACCAGAAACTTCGAGGAGGACTGACTTAGAGAAAACAATGAGGATTGAAAGAGGACAAAAAGTTTAGTTTTCTCTCTGGTGGACAGATATTCCTTGGAGCTGTGGCGCTAACTGGTAAGTTACCAACTGCATGGAAATGAGCAAACTGGCGTCAGCTACGGGGAACACGTCCCTCTAAATACTTTCTCATGATTGTAGCAATTGGTAACAGCTGGGGGTTCGCCTTGCCCGAACACACCCTGAGGAGGAGAAAGGTAGGAAGCACTCGAAGTTATAGCAGGCCACCCAGTGGCCCCAACAGTGGAGACGTTTGTTTGTGCTGTCCACATAGTCACAGTCAAAATGGCAATTTTGGGGCTTTTGTGGAAGTGCTTATTTGTGCCGAAGACAGAAATTACTGTGTAATGTTTGGCAAAAGTCATTTATTATACCTCAACCAGATGTGGTTAAACTCTTGACATAACTACCACTCTTTCAGGAAGAGCACAGGAATAGGTTGACACAACCAGTCTGAATTGCATTCGGAAACACAAAACATTGCGTTTGCATACAGAAACCTAAAATTATCCAAGATTATGGAAACTCCATGCAGTGACACAGCAGAGCAAAACCAAGTCATTCGAAGTCCCACTAGATTTGGACTTTTAAGAATTGTGTGCACTGTAAAAATGTGATCATATGTATTCTTTACTGACAAGCAGAGAACAACTGCACAGATAAACATTGTGGGGGCTGAGGTTTGTCGAAAAAACAACACATTTTTTATTTCTTTTACGTCAACCTACATTGCTTTGTCTTTTCTGTATGAAACACCCTCCCTCTGCGGTGGGGTCTGAGATTTATTTAGCCCATTTTTGGTCAGTGAAGAATAGATAGAGCAAAGCCCAACATTTATCTTGACTCCTAAAGGTTGAGCTACCCTTACAAAACATCACAGCGAACGACACTTGGGACAAAAATGTTTTTAATAGCTTACAAATTTAAGTAAAACAAGTTTTAGTGGAAAACGATTTTTAACCAATTAATTGAAACAAAAAAGGCATCAAGATTTTCTTTCCATGTTTAGAAAATCTTGAGGCACTATATCCAAGGGTTCGTTAGCTGAAACACACACTTCACCTGGAGCTGGCAGGTTGGGTAATTAGAGTATCGCACAACACGTCTGCTGTAGAGAAGCCATGGTTTACTTGTTATGTCTTCAAACAAATAAGAAAGAAAGGTATGAATTTTTGTTCACTTAAACATTATCTTTCTAATGGCCCCAACGTTTGCTGTTCCATACAGCATTTTAATTTCAAAATGAAATGTTTAGCATGCAGTCTAAAAGGGACCAGCGTCTGCTTAAATTAAATGTATATTCTGTTGCACTACACACAAATCAGCAGCTAAACATGTATGCACCTTGCACTCGAGTCACAGCTTCAGAAAACTATCTGAAATGAAGGTGTTCCCATTTTTAATCAGTCGGGAAATTCAGAAAAAGTTATTTCTTTCTTTTTTCCTTCTTTTTTTAAAACTTGCCTGGGAGGCAGTGCAGCACTGATGGCAGAAAAAGGTAATTAATAACTTCGCCCCACAACAGCTACCCTTTCCATAAATTAAAAAAAATACTGCAATCTACAATAAAATGCTTCCTCCAGACATGAAAACACACTCTTACCCACATGTTCACCAAAGAAATAAACTCCCAATCCAAAATAATTGTTTTCATTCCATACAAAAAGTGCAGAACTCACAAAATCCCTTTACTTACTGGAATGTTTAATTAAACATTCGTTGGTACTCGTGTAATATATTGCTGAATAAAAGCATCCAATTACCATGTTTACTTTTCCAACATAATTACTCATGACGTATTTCGTATATTGTCGGTTAAAGTCCTGACAGTTCGTCAGGTGTTATATTATGGATGTGTTTCACAATGAAATAGATGAGGCTAACCGACTAGGTAATGCCAAATATTCTAAGTGCCTCTTTAATTACCTGTCCTTGACTTGTGATAAATGAGTATCAGTGCAACACATGCACATTTTGATCATTTTCATGGCCATTGGCATAAGATCCAATTTTATAAACCATTTGTTTGGATGTTAAAGACATGTCAAAGCAGAGACTTTACAGTATGGATGCAAAATTTAGAGATAGCTTGCAAAATCAACAACTAGTCAAATGTAAGAAAAAAATAATTTCTTGTGAATCAGTGCCCGGCAGATCCACTGATGTAGATAGAAAGCCAATCATTCTGTTGTAAGAACAAAGAAAATCATTATTCTATTACAGATCTTTGACAGTACACTATTATTAAAATGCACAGCTTTACCATTGCTGCCCATCTGGGACTTTCTTTTTAGATGTTTGCTTACTGACTTTTGAGATGCCTTCACTTTTCTATGAAATATGCCAGTGTAGTAAAGTGTGTGTTTGTAATTTACATTTTGCAGCGCTTAGTTTCACACTTAGTTACTTTCACACCACTCGTCAGATGTGTTAAATCATGTGTTAACACGTAATTTTGCTACGCCTCATGTGGAGTTTTGAATTAATGAAAAAGAAAAGCAACCTGTATACGTGTACATTACACTGATGTTTCATTTCCAAAACATTTTTTTTCATTATAGTTCTTTTTTTTTTTTTTTTATTGCATCTCATTTTCACTGACATGTTTCACCAGTACTCGTCTTAGCTTCTCAACTTGTGCATCATACCGAAGTGACCGAAAGGGATTTACCAGTGAATTAACAACAGCAATGTGTATCACTACTCCCGAGTTGAAAGTATGGAACTCTCAAAAAACAAACAAAAAAAACAACAAAAAAACATTTCAGGTCATTTTTCAAATCTTGGACTCTAGACAAAGAGCCACTGGGAACCACATGTACCCACCGATGCAAAGGACAATTTCCGGTATGTAAATCAAAATGGAAAAAAGAAAAATGTACCACTGAACATTTTGCCAGACAACACTGATTCCTGTGATATGTCTTTTTTATTCTTCAACACGAACAGCAGTGAGGATAAAGCACGAAAGCTTCTTTTGTTGGTGTCATTTTTCCTATGACAAATGTTCCAATGGCATGTGTTATTCACAACCCATTTCCTCCCGTTATGGCTGATATATTCATAGGAATATATGAAGGATCATTTAGTATGTCGGGGATGCTTTAAATAGCGCTCACTTTTGGCTTTTTTAACTGAATTCATTGATTGACAGTGAGTCTTTGATATACAACTGTATGAAATGTTACGACAAAATGTAATTGGAACCAAATCCAGAACCAAAATCAGATTGATATTTCAACTCTTAGTGAGATTTTGAATGACTGAAAGTGTGTCTACTCAGCTGTCACATTATACATGTATGAAAAAGGAAAAAATACCTACAAAGCATTTTAAATTCATTTGAGCCTTAGCCGTTCTCATAATACCTTCCTGTGAGGTGGTTTTTGTCTGTTCTCCACCTCCACAACTGCTTAATTTGTACCTTCATTTATATTTTCTTACTTTTTTGGTATGACAACTTTAGAAAATGAGTCACCAGATGCTGCGCTGATTCAGAGTAGATGGATTAGTCTCTCATTTTAATGAAATCTCAGATCATTTTCACACTGCTGCTATGGTTTGAAACTGAAGAAAAATAGCTAAATGTTATTTCCCCCCCATTTAGTTTGCACCCTGTGAAAATTTCTGGGAATTTTTTTTTTCATATAACCATTGACTTTTGTAGAACGGATGAATTTAGTGAAAAAATAATTTATCGCAAAACATTAAAGATATAGTGTGATGAGTTTGATTAATTTTTCTGCAGAATGAATTAATAAACATGACCGTAACTGTTTGGTAGTGCTTAAAAAATAGGCAAATGACAAATTCCCCATGGAAAAAAAAAATTGTCCGAATTAATTTATTTACGGAATCAGATAACACTATTCATTTGCCAAGTCCGTCTGTAATTCTAAAGCCATAACTATAATTGAATATGATCCCTTGTAGGACAGAAGCATACAAAGCATAAGGATGAGTTAGACCATATGATTAATTCAATAAAAATTTGTTTTTTTTCTTTTACACACAGTCAAATTTATGCCACACACATCTGTATAAATAAAAAAACACATTCATGACATATGTTAAATCATCTTATATCATCTTAAATGGCTGCAGGTAAACTTGATACATGATCTTTGCATGATAGGTCAGCTCTCACTTCTGACATAATTCATATTCTCTAATGCAAAACAACCTTCTGTGTTGTGCATTACATGTACAGCATGCATATTTATGAAAAAGTGTCCACAAGGTGTTTAAGTTTGCCTTTAGTCAAACTTGCCAAATTAATCTAAATTTTAATTAGGTTTAATAATTCCTCATACTCAATGAAAGAGAAACTGAAATAATAATTTTGCTGTGTAGAAGGACACACCAAGTATGCAAACATAATAACAACACACTGGACGCAGCCCTTCCGTGTCAGATTTTGTCATTAAAAGGAAGGATAAGTTAAAGTGGGTAATACAATTCAATGGATAGACCAAGAGACAGACAGGAGGGCAGTCAGATAGGAAGGAAATTTGACTTAAAAAATGAATTATTGAACACTGGGCTGATGACACAGCTTCCTGTGCTGCACGCTGACCTTCAGAGAGAAGTTGACTTGCTCAGATCAAACCATGCAACACAAACCCCTCTGGATAGTCTAATGATCTAGGTAATCAGGTTAAGAAATGTGTTTAAATAAGCCCTTTAATATATTAAAATATTCAATGCACATTCCTCATTTCATTTGAAATAATGAGAGACAACGAGAGAGGGGAAAGGCGGTTGTGGGGGGGGCGGGGGCTGGATAAACTGTAGGAGAACAGCCAAGAATGAATCAAGAGACGACAAAATGTAATTTGTTAGCCCATTCAGACAGCCGGAGCCTGAAATGAGAATTAACAGAGAATGTAAAGGAGTGCACTTTAATTGGACAAGGCCACTTTTGACATTTCAAAGACTATCTTCGGTGACAGTGACAGAGAGAATGTGTCAAAACTACAAACGATTCCCTTCATCACTGGTGCTGATGAAGATTTGTGGATACCAACACATTTTAATTTCCCAATCTTTATATCCATGTATAAATCCATATGTATATCTGTGCTTACGAATAACTTGAGCAATTAGCAACACATTGTCCACTATGGTGACTGATTGTGTTCTAGCCCCCAATGATCAATTTGATCTAAAGTACAGTGCAGAACTCTGATCTGGTTATGCGTTTCTTCATCTCAACAGGAAGTAAAATCTCTTCTAGGGAAAAGTGTTATCTTTACTCTGATGTGGAAAAAAGGAGGATCGTGTGTCTTGTGGCATATCTCCTCTGCAATACCTTCCAGGATGTTACTTTGGTCCATATTTAGTGGCTGTGAATATTTAAAGTGGGACAGAGCAGGTTGACAAGAAACTTAGTTTGAACCCTCAGGACAATATTGGATTGATACGTGCAATATTAAATGAGCCCAATTAGTTTATGCAGATGCATTTCAAAATAAACCAAAGAACCACAGAATTGACAGATAATTTATAAAACAGCACTTTTTCATCGAGTCCCTCTTCATTTTCAGCTGTGTCATCACTTTTGGGACCATGTCAAACCTTCCCATTCTGCAGCAGAATCTTTGACTGATATTGATGCCATATTGTTTTCTGATTTCTCCATAGGAAGAGAAGTGGTTAGAAATTTAATTGCATAATTAAAGAATGGAATAATTCATCTCCGTCAGACCCCAGACGAAGCCAATTGCTGAGGGAGCAGAGTAAAATTTTATTCTTACATGTTCTCAATTGGTTGAGATGATTTATGTTGTTTGTTTTTGGTTCTCTTAATTGTTTCATAAACCTTTTGCGAGTTTTATCAGTAGATATATTGGTTAAAAAGTTACATTCTTATATCTTTCGGTGTCTTTCCTACAGACCGACACATACAGGGAGAAGAAAATGACAGTGAGTGGAAATTCCATCACTTCAGGGACAGTTGACTGCACATTTTAGATTTTTGTAAAGTTTGATTAAGTCTATAAACCAATTATTTCTCAGTTTCCAATGTAAGTATCCTGTCTAAAAACAGTTTTATACTCCCATCTCTCATTCAGCACTTTACTCTGATTTGGAAAAGTCTCCTTTCAATCTGTTGAATGAATGAATAGATTTATTTATTTTTTTCCTGTAATTTTTTTTCTGGGGGGGGTGGGGGGCTTATAAAATGTAAATCTTTTGTTGGAGATAATTTATACATTTAGCTAAGCCTATAAACCTTGATTTCAATATTGCTTCAGAACCCTAAAATTCATGCTATTTTAGATCATCCGATGGAATGTCTGCCAACTGGCTTCAAAGACCATGTCTCAGCGTCTCCTTGGCAATACACTAAGGACCATATTCTGATCCAATGTGGTTACTTTTTGTGTGTAAAACCAAAAGACAGCATTGCCTGTGGTACTTGTGTGTATGTGTGTGTGGTTTGTCATGTGAAGGTTCGAGAGGTAGTATAAGTAGCAAAACGGAAAACACAAAATAAATACAGCTCATTTATTATTTTTCCATCACAACACTTGCGCAACCTGTCAATTGGAAACATTGGATAATCCATCTGTTTTATGAATTAGTGGGATATTGAATACAATACGTGTGTAATTACATACTGTCCGAGTGTCCGCAGGACTGGTAACTTCCCACCTCTGTTCAACTTCCCCCTCTCAACCATTGGTATTATATAAGCCTCTTGTGTTCCTTGAGATAGACATTACCGTTGTTTTAAATTTCTTTGGTCACAGCTGCCTTCTTCTGCAGTTTTTTGAACAACACAACGATCATCAGCTCCTTTTCAGTCACAGTTTCTCAGCTTTGTCCCTCCCCAGCATCTTTGCAGTTATCATCCCCTCACAGCCCTGCATGAACCTTCCATCCTGTAATTATGTCCTAGACTCTCTTGGAGGTCTTTTTATGCACAGTCTGGAGACATGCTGTCTGTTGAGGCAGGCCACTATTGCCCTAGAGTTCAGAGCCTGTTCTCTGTCAACATTAGTGTCTCTGTTGTCTTCAGGCCAACTAAACACATTTCTTAAGCTGATTACTTCCCGGCTACTGCAAGGGGCTGCTGTACGCTCTCTTCAGTTTGTTTGTGGTACAGGATGTACAGGATTCTTCTTCCGTGTTGGTTCCTACTCTTCCTCCTCCATCACACTGGGCTTCAGGTGCCGGAGGCATTCACTTAGCAGTTCATCACTAGGGCCCATCTTATAAAAGCACTCCTTTCTCTCTGGTAGTATCTCTGATGCTTACAAGGCCTGACCTCTCTCTTTCCACTTAGTGTACATTCACAAGGAGCTGGACCTGGGTTGAATGCCTCCATGAATTTTTAGATGTTTTCTTGTCTTTTTTACATGACCTTCTTTGGCCAGGCCAGTAGATAACAGACATATGCTAATGGATGGCATGCATAATGATGGCTCGGGCTTTGTTATTGCCACATATCAGGGCCTGGCGCACCCTTTTTCTGGCCTGGGGCTGTGTGCACATACAGGTTTTTATATTAGGTAAGCCTTTTTTTAATATACCTTTTAAATCTGGCTTTTTTCATAATATACTGTATGTCTGACTTTTTTTGTAAAAAAAAAGTTTATTTATATATAAACATGTATTTGCAATCTTCTTATTTTATTACATTTGTTATCCCATTTGTTCTCTTTCTTATTTGAGCTCATCTTCTTATCTTTTGGTTCGCTCTGAACTGTTTGTACTTACCCTTGTCATTGCACATTGTACACATGGTGCAGATACTTTCTATACTCATACATATTCATCGCCGCAGATGGCCATATATAGTTAGACATATTTAGCAAGCGACAAATACTATAACAGCTGGGATCTCACTATCACACCTCCACTTAAGCAGTAAAGTGCATTGTGCATGTGTAGAGGTGTCAGCTCCACAAAGTCACTTTGTTTATTGCATACATTTTTTGTGATAGCATTGGTCTATTTTTTTCAAACACTGTAACCAGCATGTCATACAAACAAACAGTCCTGTTAATGCGCTCAAAAATTCATACAATCCTGTTCCTACTTTAGCAGTAGGTTACTGACATGCCAAATCTTATTTTATTAAAAGAGAAACTGATAACAGTTTATATCCCATTACAGGTCAGATACTTGGTAACAATTTGTTGAAATGCTTTTAAACTGATGTTTGGTTTTTATTTTTCTCCTACCTCCCCATGTCTTTTAACCAAGTGCAGCACCAGGCAAGAGATGCAATTTAGTCCTCTTCTGTTAAGATCTGGTTTGGCTGTGCTATGTGTGTGGTGTTTAAGGGAGTCACAGGTTGGGCTGAGCAGGTTCTGCAGTGCTCCTGGGCAAAGTCTGGGTCCCTCCTGCTCCCACAGCCGAAGATCATCAGGACTCATTATCTTTCCTTCTTAAGTTGTAGCAGGCCAACCAGCCTTTGCCAGATTGTTGTACGTCGTCTGTGGTAGAGAGACCAACTCCGGCTAAAACCCTCCACTGCAGTCTCTGCCAAGATTAGAATTGTTTATCTCTTCTTTAGTATGTGCGCTCAGATTCATGACATCTTGTTCCTGGACCTTCCTGTTCCACTTTGCAACCAAGTGTGTCACTCTTGCCTATTCAACTTCCACTAACTCCAAGCCGCCGTGCCACAGCCAGCAGCCTCAGCACTCTGGATTCCACTCAGCCCGAGGTTGGAATATCCTGCTAACTGCTTATTCCTGTTGTCCAGCACCAGCCTTGCTCCGGTCCTCAGTACCAGCTTCACGGCCATCCAGAATTTCCCTTTTTTTCCCCCTTATTCTATTTTTTTCCCCTTATTTTACTATAAACACTGTTTGCATTCTCAAAAGAGCCTTTGTATTGGGTCAATCCATGTTCTGGTTCAGCCACATGTGACATATACTGAACTGTCATCTTCTATTCCAGAATGCATTAAATGATATGCCTGCATTATCCAACGTCTTTATAAAGTTTTACACACATCAAATGGAAAAGCTAATTGACATACAATTGCACACAACTGTTATCCATGCTTGAGTGCAACTGTTTGTTTTCAGGCAGCTCTTTAAGTGGAGGAATTAGATGTTGATTACAAGAATCTGTCTGCTTATCAGTCTCAGGATAGACATGAGACATACAAGACATCTGAAAAAGTCATCTTCAAATGGAGAAAAAGTCTTTTGTATAAGAAAATAAAAACTGAAGGATTAGATTAACTACAGCCACACAGCAGGTGGTTTTGCCTCCTCAGATCATGGAGCATGTTTATAGTCTTTATCCTGGCATGCCAAGTGTAGATGTGGCATTGTTTTCTCTGAGGTTTCTTCACTGATGTCTCAGATTAAGCTGAGTCATGCTTAATCTAGACAGATGGCTGGTGGTGGTTTGCCATCAGTGTGAGCATTCTAGGGATTGGTGCAGTCTCCCCTTTCAAATGCCGTTGTCTGTCCACCTTGATTGATTCTTGTCTGAGGAATCAAAGTTTGATAGTCATGATGCACCTTGCACCCAATGTCGGCAGGGATAAACTTCAGCATCTGCAAACAGGCAGAGAAAATCAATGTCCCCTCAAAAGCAACACCTTAAATCTTATCCAACAACAGTCTTAATGTGATGAACATTAACTCTTCAGGTTCACACTCCAAGCTACAGCAAAAGGTCAGCAAATTGCAAAGAAAAAAATCCTAAAATACAGTTTTTAGTATAATCACATTATTAGCCAAGAGTTGCATCTGAATTACAGCAGGCTGACTTTGGTATTTCAATGAGAGCGCAAGTTGAAATGGCAGCTGATTAACCAAATATTTACTCTGAATGGGTGGACTGATAATGTCAAGCTCTCCCTCCTGTGGGACAACTAATCATAAGCTATTTGAACAGTTTTTGAATGACTGAAAGAGGAGTCTTCCAATCTGTTGTTAATCAAGCAGCTGCCTGTGACGATGAGATGTTGGCAGTTCATTAGCAGTTTGATTCTTGTTAGAGGTAACTGCCACACAAAATTCTCATGAGAGCTGAATAAGATACTTAAAAATTAGGCATGTAAGGCAGGATTGCAGGATGCATTTTAAGATGGATTGTGTTAAGTCGGTAATAGATATCTGGCAACAAATAGGATTTCCAATTCAAAAATGTTTACCCAAGTTGAGAGGACAGTAATATTTTCTAGAAGAAAAAAAATTTAACACATTCCAATGTTTTATCTTACATCCGAGCAGTTTGGTTGGGTTAAAGAAAAGTCCCCCTTTTCTTTTATTACTACACTTCAGTTAGGCTGGTTTAAGATCCACAAATGGAAAATAAACACTGCTCAAATATGTTCCATTATTTTTCATCTATATTTAAAAATATATAACTTTGTCACTCTAAATTAATAATTCAAATGATAATAGAGAAGACTCACAGATCATCATCAAATGATCCTCGATTACATCAAAACATTTGGTTTCAGTTTCTTTTGTTGCTTTAACACAAGATGGTTTTTGGATACATTAGTACCAAGTTAACAATCCCCACACTAAACTCATGGAACAGGCAATACATGAAATATTGGCGCTTTGATTAATTGATTTCAATCTGAGACCATCTGCTATTAAAAATGCCCAGTTGACCGAATGCCAATGGGTTCCGGGTGCTTCTGTGTTCACTGATCAGCTTTGTCCAATTGTCCAATTCTAGATGGAAATGCATACAAAACATATATATATATATATATATATAT
>JABUIW010000023.1:4508188-4532667 GCA_013363375.1 Menidia beryllina
TATCTATCTATCTATCTATCTATCTATCTATCTATCTATCTATCTATGAGAAACTAATTTCTTATAATGACTAATCTATATTAAGTGTGGTCAATCTTTTGTGCATAGGCAAGACATTTGCATTTTCCATCCACGGGATCTTATTATATTTATATCATTAGTCGTATTTAATTTATCCCCCAGAGACATCAATCATCTAATCCAATTTTAGCAATAATGCTCATCTTCATTGTGTTAATAATCTTGATCCAGATGTTGGATGTGCTGGCCATTGTGAATTGTGTGAATCACCAGATGTTAGTCTGTGCATTGTTAACTCCTAATTAAAAACAATGCTTTCAGTCAGATATTTTTATTTTTGTTTCCCAACGCAAACTGGGTAAATCCCATAAACAACCTAGCTTGTTCCTTTGAGTGATCCAAGAAACCTATTTATATGCATATGCTAGACTTCCGTCTGCATTGTGTTAATTTTGCTATCAAAGTCTATTTGACAGTGTTCTCATTTTCTCCATAATATCCCGGACAACGTAAAACAGAAAAAGCTGACTCAACAGGGATCACAGAATCCCACTGAGACTCTGTAACATCTGCTGAAAACCCTCCTACAGCGTTCAAGGCTCAAAGAATCAAAGCATTCTACCAACTATTTAACCTTTTTTTTTCCTGAGCTGTGTGGAATATAACAATTGACAAATGACAAGAACAACATGTAAGAAAAAAGCATAATGCTCATAACCGCCCAAAGTAAATGTTTGCTGGTCTTGTGGAACCTTGGATGTTGAACGGCAGAATATACACTATATTGCCAAAAGTATTTGCTCACCTGCCTTGACTCACATATGAGCTTAAGTGACATCCCGTTCCTAATCCATAGGGTTCAATATGACGTCGGTCCACCCTTTGTAGCTAGAACAGCTTCAACTCTTCTGGGAAGGCTGTCCACAAGGTTTAGGAGTGTGTTTATGGGAATTTTTGACCATTCTTCCAGAAGCGCATTTGTGAGGTCGCACACTGATGTTGGACGAGAAGGCCTGGCTCTCAGTCTCCGCTCTAATTCATCCCAAAGGTGTTCTATCGGGTTGAGGTCAGGACTCTGTGCAGGCCAGTCAAGTTCATCCACACCAGACTCTGTCATCCATGTCTTTATGGACCTTGCTTTGTGCACTGGTGCACAGTCATGTTGGAAGAGGAAGGGGCCAGCTCCAAACTGTTCCCACAAAGTTGGGAGCATGGAATTGTCCAAAATGTCTTGGTATGCTGAAGCATTCAGAGTTCCTTTCACTGGAACTAAGGGGCCAAGCCCAGCTCCTGAAAAACAACCCCACACCATAATCCCCCCTCCACCAAACTTTACACTTGGCACAATGCAGTCAGACAAGTACCGTTCTCCTGGCAACCGCCAAACCCAGACCCGTCCATCAGATTGCCAGATGGAGAAGCGCGATTCGTCACTCCAGAGAACGCGTCTCCACTGCTCTAGAGTCCAGTGGCGGCGTGCTTTACACCACCGCATCCGACGCTTTGCATTGCACTTGGTGATGTATGGCTTGGATGCAGCTGCTCGACCATGGAAACCCATTCCATGAAGCTCTCTGCGCACTGTTCTTGAGCTAATCTGAAGGCCACATGAAGTTTGGAGGTCTGTAGTGATTGACTCTGCAGAAAGTTGGCGACCTCTTCGCACTATGCGCGTCAGCATCCGCTGACCCCGCTCCGTCAGTTTACGTGGCCTACCACTTCGTGGCTGAGTTGCTGTCGTTCCCAAACACTTCCATTTTCTTATAATACAGCTGACAGTTGACTGTGGAATATTTAGGAGCGAGGAAATTTCACGACTGGATTTGTTGCACAGGTGGCATCCTATCACAGTTCCACGCTGGAATTCACTGAGCTCCTGAGAGCGACCCATTCTTTCACAAATGTTTGTAAAAACAGTCTGCATGCCTAGGTGCTTGAATTTATACACCTGTGGCCATGGAAGTGATTGGAACACCTGATTCCGATAATTTGGATGGGTGAGCAAATACTTTTGGCAATATAGTGTATATTAAATGCAGAACAGTGTTTTGTATCTCTCATAATGACATCATCCATCTTTGCCCTTCACAAAATGGGATGTTGGTAATTATATAGATCACACAATTAGTTGCATTACTATATTGTCATGAATAAAGTTAACTCAGAATACTTTCACTTAATCAAAGATGAAGACATTTTTTCCAATTATATGCTGTTTCTTCACTTGATAATAATCAGTACATCAACATGTAATCATCAATAATCTCAGCCACTGCATGGCTTTTGTCAGTTTTCGCATTTCCTGATTTACCTGATATTTCATTAACAGGGATACCATCACATGATAGGCAGAGCACACCCTGGAGCGGTTGTCAGTCCATGTCCAATAACCAAGCACGAGCACATATATTCAATATTCCAAACTTCACAGAAAAAGAGGATATTTAAATGGGGAGCATTGTCTCTGTGACGTGACAGGGCTAACCACCGTTACAGCTTGGACCGTGATGAAATTTGTAGCCGATTACTTAGTGTATTATTTTCATCATTACTAGAGTGGGAAGTCTCACCAGAGAACCAAAGTCTGTCCTGCAAAGGATATCTAGCAATCAAGTCATATGATTGCACTGACTTCTGCCTGAAAAGGTGGTTGAACATCACTTAAAGTGACAACTGTGGATTTGTATCTTTTCAGTGGTTTAATTACCAGGAGCAACTCTGAGTAAGTATAAAACCAAACCCGAAAAACAAACCATCCGAGTATAATAGCACCACTATCAGCTTTTTGGTGTTCCCAGCAGTGTTCCCGTGCTATCCTCTTCTTTAACATTCCTAAGTTTATCCCTGGATCGATTGGTAAACTCATGCCCACTTCACTGTACGTTTTTGCCCACTCAGCTCCTCTGAAAGGCAGACATCAACAGTATTACTTTATCATGATTCCTGAGAGATTCACTCTGCTAAAATAATTCTACTTTGATCAGTGAAACACTTTATTATTGTATCGACGCAGCCAGTTGAATCTTTGAAGTTGCTGTCTTTCCTTTGCGGCCAGAAAGTTAAACTCTGGGAAGTTGAATATCTACAGCTTGGTGTAGTGGTGAAGCAGGCCAGGGGCTTCGCGCCATACATGTCTGTTAAACTTTTATCCTTTCACTATGAAATAAACAAGTGAACAAATGCCTTTGGTCTATGTTTCTCGTTCATGTGGTTGGGATCCAGAATTTTGTCTGATCTATTGACATACTTCTCAAGAACCAATTAATGTGAGCTGGTTCTGATTAGCCCTGATTGTTATTGATAACCAGATCTAGACAATGTTTGCATATTTTCCACATGCAGTAAAATATCCACTTATGACCCATGTTTCATGGAAAAACTGGTGATACACACCAATCTTCAAACTTTCTTACAATGTTTAAAGTTTAATCATATAGAGTAGGTTTAGCTGTTTGTATAACCTCAGACAATTTATTTAATGAAAGATCCTGACCTAAATTACTTTATATTTCCAAAAACGGGACAGAAAAAACAAATTTTTCTTGAGTTTGAGTCTTCAATATGGATATAAATCAAGGGACAACTCTTTTTTTTTTGTTTTTCATAATGCAGCTCCATTGTGTTGCCTCAGCCTGCTCATCAAGTCCAGTAAACGTCCGTCGTTACCTCAGAGCAACTCATAGCCACCAGTGCACCGTCCACTGAATGATGCAATATTGGGTGTGTAACATCAGATATCTGTAGCGTTCAGCTGTGTGCCAAAGACAGAAATATTCAGAGACTCTAAGTTTGATGTGTTAATGTGATCTACTGCAACATCAAGAGAACTACACGGTAACATCAGAGTATGACAGACATCAAGAGAATGAGAGGCAGAGGTTGGCCGGGTTTGACAGAATCGGGGGTTTGGAAAGGCTTCTTAAATCTTTGTTTCCTGTTGTGGGTGTCATTGTTTCTGGATAATATTTATGGGGTAATATTTTAACTGGGTATTTGCACATATTTGATTTGATTAATTCTTCCCTTGATTAGAGAATTGTGCCTGTGCCACTTACAAGACAGGTCCTTGGCATGATTAATAAAGGAATAAATAAAAAAATACTGATTCCCGAAATGATTTTACCCAAAATGTTCTTTTGCACCATGCTGACAAAGCAGACCCATTCCCTTTCTCCATCTCACTGTAAATAAGAACAATTTGTACTGATTGGTGATGGAGAGTATTTTTAGAGTGTTTAATTTTTCTCTGCCAATAAATTCTCCTTAGAAAAATAGCCTGGTGTTTAATAAACTTCATAGATGTCATGAATTATAAAAGATTTACCTGCTATTTTCCTAACCTGAAATGGATGCAAATGGAACAAGTTATCTAAATCTACCCTTAGGCAGAGTAGAAGAAAGTGTTAGAGGAAGGTTAAATAAATACAAGTGATGATTGGAAAACTAATCGGAGAGCTAAATAAGTTATTTTAGGAGAAAAGAGGAGGTAGAGGAAAGATATTAAGAAATGTCATCCATCCGGTTGTGCTGTGAACCACATATTTTCTCTGAAACGAGTTAAGATCAGTATAGCAATCAAGCTCACACACAAGGCTTTTAACAGCCAGTCTCCCTTTGCAAAAAAAAAGCCCATACATTGAGCTTCACCTTCAGGTGCTATTCTTGCAGTAATTCTAATCGGCAGTGGTGAACTATATATAACTGTTAGGATGTTGCGTGAGAAGCAGCCATTAATCTCAATTCTAACCACCCTTCTCTTTTGAGTAAAAAGCTCAAGAAAACCGATAGACTGTCTAGCATTGAAAATAACCACCTTTCCCCCCCCTTTTTAAGCATGTTTCTGATGTTTCTTTGAGCAGTAGTAACGGAGCATGTATTTGTCATACATTTATTAATTTGTATTTGCAAAAAAAGGAGATCTCTTAGGAAGGTATTGTGAGACTCCTGTTAATCTTTTGCTTACATCTCCCACAAGCAGAGATACTGTCTGTAGTCAGACCTTGGACTTCGCGCTACAGTGTTGATTAATTCTAATTTTAAGACAATGCCCCTGCCACCAAATCAATGTGCCATTTTTAATTGGAGTTTCTTGGCTTTCGTGTTAATTTCCCCCTCCAGCTCTAATTGGGTGCTGACAGGCTTTGTATCGTTGTGGCTCAAACCCCAGGCTGAGGTTGGCTCTTTATTGTCTGTATGTTGTTAATGAAGGGATAAAATATCTGCTTGCAGAAAACATGTTTAAACATGTAACTTGTATATTTTCTTGCTGAAGAAGTGATAGACAATGGATAACTGATTTACTGAAAATACATCAATTTAAATATGTGAGGCAAGGATACAAATTGACAACACTGGATTTCATGTTCCCCTTTATACTTTTTGCATTTAATTGCAACGCTGAAGACCTCGTGCTTGTTCAACCAACGTGAACCTTTTTTCTGTGTATCCTCTGATTACTTGGTGAGGTATTGGGTCCACCTCTGAACTCTGTTTTCCCAACTCAGGTGCACTGCACAATAAGAAAATTACATGTGTAGCAGGCAACATTGTTGCCTGAAAATTACATCCCAGCATAACTTAATTGTAGCCGCAAACATGCGTTTGGCACCACCAGAGCACAGTGATTATCCTGCAAGGGATTATTTGTCTATTCCTATTTTAAGATAAAGTAGTCATTAAATGCTTTAATGTACAACAATCAGTACACTAAAATAAAGACAATTATGAGTAAATAATCTCACTTGTTGCATTAGGTATTATGGATAGAAATAAAGACTTTCATTTACAGTTCTTGCAGAGATTATCATTGAGCATGATTACAGCTGAGCTGCAGCTCAACGGATCCGATCCATCAGACCTCCATACTTGTAGCAGCTGACGTGTGCACGATAGCACAGGCTTTTGGTCAGACTAACATGTTTAAACGTTTTTTTATCGCGCCGTTTTGATAGGACAAGCGCAACAAATTGTTCACTTCAAGTGTTGTGTGACATGCCTATTTCATGGTATCAGTATTCATTGCATGCATCAGAACAATTATCGAAAGAGGTAGCATGTAACTTGCAAAGAACATCAGGCTACAAACAAACAAACAAAAAAAAATATAATTAATATTGTGATACTTACTATTTCATTTGCGTTTTTAAATAAGGACTTAACAGCCTTTGATACACACTGTGGGATAGTAAATTACCCACAGGCCCTGCCTACCCCTCATGCCAAAGCAGGTGTCAGTGTTTACAGCCTCAATGAGGAATTACTTGTGCTTTCCCTGACCATTAAAACAGAGGCGAAAAAAACACTAATTGCTGAAAGAGTAATTAGCTAGACTTCTAAACGTTCAATCCTCTTCCAGTTTGAGGTCAGAAAGTACCAGTAACATTTACTGTGAGTGCCTGGCAAGGATGTACAGCTGTCAATTTATTCTTTCTTTCGTGGCATATAAGAGGTTGTCCATTCTCACACCACATCCAATGCAGCTGGCAACATGTGTGTATTCCATCGTGGGATAGCACTACTAAAGGACAGGACTTTGTCATGTATTGACTCTATATCAAACAACAGTACTGGCGAGCAACAATCTTTCCACAGGGGCGATTTTCAGCATGCTTTTATCACATTCACCTAAGTGATCAACTTTGACATTCCATAGAAAAGGAAATATTGGTCCTTCTCCAGAGAATTGAGCTTGTGGTGGTCGTAGGAGTCCTTTGATAGTTTAGAGCAAGTTTGAAAATTCTATTTAGTCTCATTCAGTCTGTCTGGTGTTTGCACCTGTCTGACTCTGTACTAATAAAACGTCAGGGTGCCTTACAGACTGTGACTATTTTTCTTTTCTTACAGTACACAGCGCTGACACAGACCTTGAGTCAGCAAAGGGTTCCTACCACCTTCTGGATTTCAGCAAGGAGAGATAAGGCGTGTGTGTTTCTGTGTCTTGCTGTCTGTTGGTGATAACAGTCTATGAGGATGGAGCGGGACTTACTGCACGCTCAACATTGTCCAAAGTAGTGGATTGTTTTATGCTTTATTTAGGAGTGGAGGATAGTTGCTTAGCCTCCAACACCTAAAGAGACCGTAATACTTCAGTCTTCATTGGAACATGTTGTGCTCTTGCATAAATTAACTAGTTAATGTTTTCGAAGAAGAAATTAATAAGTATAAAGAAATAGCAGAAAACATTGTCAAAACAGTTATATCTCAACCTTATATTAACACAGCTGTATACAAGGTTATGAGGCACTTACTCCCCAGGACAAACAAGTGCAGTTTTGAGGTTTCAACCTTTTGGAGTGCTGTTAACAGAATCATGAGACAAATCAAGGGGATCATACTTCATTTCCATCTGAACAATGTGAAACAAATAAAATCCTATTAGCATGACCTTTGTAGCAGCTGGCTGCTCGAATGAAAATAAATAGATAAATAAATAAATTCTAATCTCCTGTGTGGACAATTACAGAGTCAGTAAAGCAGCTTGTTCACCAGATACAAGCTCAAATATTAAAATTTGACATTTAAATCAAAGTGTTTTACACTGGCAGAGGAGTGTCCATCCTCTTGTGTTGTGATAGTGTACAGAATACCAAATAGCCAACCAGGAGAGTTAACATGAGCCAGTGTCCCCAGTAACTTCCTTTTGTGCAAAAATCAACAGCAAGTTGAGATGGATCTCTTCTTTATGTATGTTTAATATAGTATACAAACATGTAATAATGGATGTAATATTATATCATAGCAATATATATTATTATTTATATATTGGTTATGTGACTTCCTTTAGATTTGATAATATCCAAATATAATACCTGTTTTCTTTATTGCTTAGTCTTACGCTCCCAGTGAAGGTGCCTTTTGACCCAGACAGAACCCTATCTGCCTTATTGAGGTGGGCAGACTTTCAACAGTCTAAACACCAGTGCCTGGCATAATAAGAGATGCAGACAGTACATTGATGGTGCATGGCAAGCCTGTAACATCATCACAAGTAATTATCGTCTCTGGAAAATTATACCCCTGCAAGTATAACAGTGTAATTATGGGAAGGTAGCGTGGGCTTTTGTTAACTTAAGTCAGGAGCATGAAAAATAGAAGGTTAATGAGTGTTTGCATGTCTGCTGTCTGATTCCAGTGGCTGACCTGAGTTTAAAAAGCTTGCACCCATAAAACAATCAGGAGAGTGTCTGACTGTAGTCACTGCTGGCTCATGCATTATGATACATACATAATTATCCTGACATCCAGCATACAATTTCCACCTCCACATGAAAAATGACTATCTAGCACAATACTTCATTTAAACTAGTGTGGAGCCACTCTAAGTTAGAGTAAACTGCAATGACTGAAGCAGTGGTCTCAGGTAGTGTCATGACAGCAAAACAAACAAAAGTCCATTGCCAGTTATTTCAGCTGTTGATAAGAAGTGAATGGAGCCAACTGGTAATTTAAAATATCTTCTCTGATTCCATGTTTGTCAACTTTAAACAACTGTAAGAGATACAGAAAGATATTATACATTATGAAGTTTTTAAGTAGAAGTCTATTAATACTTCACAGAGGATTCCAGTTGCTCATCGCTGTAGTCTGATCCTCTTCACGCCGCACAATGCAACCACAAGAAACATATCCATACTGCAGGCAGGTTAAACAAAGACACACGCATTGAGACTATAAACCATCCTGTTGTACAGACCATGCGACTTGGCATGGTTCTGCTGAAATGATGAAGGACCAACTGAAAAGAGATGTCGCCTTGATGGTAGCATATGTCTTTTGAAAATTTTACTCTACACTTTTGCACCAAATATCACTTTCACACATTTGTTGGTTATCCTTTCCATTGGCACTGATACAGCACAGATGGTGTCTTTTGCACCTTCAGCTGATAATAGACTTGATGGTTTTTCTCATCTTTGACATCTAGACATGTAGAACACATATTTTTTTCTCAAGAAGCTGCACAATGACGATACAACCTGTGTCCACCATCATTTCTTATATCTGACGTGTGTCTTATATCTGAAATCATTGCTATGGTTATGGGAATAGATGACATATGGCTTCTTCTTTGCATGACTCAGCTCTGGGTGATATTCGTCAATGCAGTGCAACTGTGAAACAATGTATTTTCCAAGCTGTCTCTGAGGGTTTTTGTATCATCGTGACAAGACAAGCTTCTCATGCAGTGCTGCCCGGTGGTTCTAATGTTCTATGTTTATGTACGATATATATATATACACATATATTCATAATGTCATGACTTCTCCAGGAAAGGTTGGCGAGGCCTCAGCATTTATTGTATGCTATATAAATAAAAGAGGATAAATCAATGAATACCATTTTTGTAGTACATATAAAACAGATTACTAATTGTGAAATTTCATCTGGAAACAGCTGAGACTACATATTTGTCATGTCAGAAGAAGACGGAGAAGGCCAGAACTAACCCATAAGCAGCTTTCCCTCCGCACCTGATAGACTTCCACAGCAGATGCAAGAATGCCCACAGTTTGGTATAAGCTCAGAGTGGCCCTCACTGCGTCCAGGAGATATACACACACTGTTGGGTTTGGCGTCTACATGTTGTTATGAAGTGCAGTGGGGCAAAGAGGTCTAATCTAACCCTCAGGTGTGAGTTAAGTCCTGGTGGCAAAAGAGGGAAAAACTTACTTGCAGCACCTGAACAATGTCAATATTGGCAAAACGAAATATAGGAAAAGGGTAATATGCTGTTAACAATGGGATTTTCTAAAAAAAAAAGAAAAAAACATGTCTGCAGAAGCATGTTTAAAAGTCTGTCTTTGAACTATTAACAGATCTTGTTTGATAAGAAACGCAACACTTAGTGATAGGACTAGGTATGTGGGATATTATGAATATATTGTCTATGATACAATCTATATTTAATGAGTTTTACAGAGACCACTCATCTATCATGCCATGTAATAAAACTTAAAGTTTGATAACAATCAGAAATTCAATTCTTTCAGTATGGCAGCACAGCAGCAATTAAACTAAATGCTGTTTTGACAAATATGGAAAGTGGAAAGTCATGGGCCGTTTTAATAAGAATGCCGGGGAACTTGTATAGAATAACTCACTTCAAACATAATTACATTTTGTAATTTATATAATATTGAGTGTGAAACTTAAAGACAGATGCCACTTCTAACAAGAATATGGCTGATACGTATGTCATGTTAATTGATGTTTTGCTGAAAATGACTTAGTCTTTCATAATATAATACAAATTTCAACAAAAAAAAGAAAAGCAAGAAGAAGACAAAATTTCATTCACTTTTTGAAAAGAGTGAATATCATTTTATTTATTCCATGTATACACGCTTTGTCAAGAACACAAATCCAACAATATCACTTTAATGCTGCTAGTTTTGTGCACAGCTTAAGCCTATAAGTTGTTAATTTGCTCCATTTCTGAGACACATAGATACATTTTGAACGTAGGTATTTATCCAGTTGATTGCCTTGCTACATTGTGACCCTGGGGAGAAAATAGAGGAAGCATATTTTTCTTTCAAGTAGAGATAAAGCTGAGTTTGAATGTAAAAGAATGAAATGGAAGGCATTGAGAATCAAATACATATACTTTTTCAAACACGACTGTACTGTCAATTTAAGTTGCACTACTCTGGAATGAGAGTCAGTGTTATAAATAGGGGGTGGGGCTAGAAAGATTTGTGGCCAGATAAAGATTAATGACATGAATGCAAGAGTAAGAATCCAGTGATTTATGCACAATGAATTGTTCTGACAGTAGTAAAATATGAAAATGTCACAGACTCCAGAAATCTTATATGGTTCTGCACATATAGTTCTTTGGGCATACAGAATACCTTGTCTCTCACTTATGAGTACATTCAAGAAATGAGAGGATAAAACTTAAAGGGGGATATAATATAAATCCATTTCTGTGGTTGACGGAATAAAATTTGGTCTCTGAACACTAACTCGCAAACATAAAAAGCTTGAAGTTTGAAAATATCAAACTTTATAACCCTTTGAGGTGTGCAATGTAAAGTTAAGCCACCACATGCTGAAAGTTCTGAACTGAGGAGAACCCGTCTCACATCAGCCCCAGCTTCAGAAGATTCAAAACCCTAATGGATGAACTTCATGTTTTAAAGTGATGTTCCATTGAGAGTTAACTGTGCATATGCTTTTCCCCTTTAATCACACTGTTTTAATCAACTCTGACCAGGTCGTTGCTGGACTTGCAAATTGCCACAAAGAGGCATCAGTGCCTGAATAATTAATGAGGGAAATCTAAGTGAGTGAAATGATTTCTCCAAATGTGGTTACTTTATTCATTTAATTGTATTGAGGACCAGCTAATAAACAAAGTAAAACACTTGTTTTACCTCACTTTACCAACTTCTTGGGAGTTAGTGGTGTCACGTTTTGAAACATCAGTATTAATGTTGCACCAGTAGTCTATAAATTGATTATTTGTAGTACAATGGTTGCTGTTTGTTATGTAACTCGGACATCCTGTAGTCGTAGCACTCATGTCCTTTCTACAAACATAGTTATTACATTGAATGACATGCAAACATGGCAATATTGCATTATAATTTCTTTATAATTGAACATAGGTCTTAGTAGATTTTGTTTTAAAACTGAAAGCTTGTGGAAACTCAAGTGGAGATGAACTAAAAATGGAAGCCAAAACACAGCAGACCTAGCAAACCATAATCTAAACTGTGAGAACAAGAACAAATTGCATAACACGCCAGATGACAAGAACAGACAAGCACTGAACTCAACTACTGAGAAGAACCATGGGGACAGCAATAGTGAGGATCTGACAAGGACTGAGATTCACCAAGAGGGAATATAAATGAGGAATCTACTCATAAATACAGCATAATAAGGAGTGTTTCGGTAGGTGTCACAAAGCGGTTTCTTACATCAAGTTTAATCAAAGCTTATGTCTGATATTTTAACATGACCCCAGGAAATGGCACAATTTGGCAAAATTACATTTTATTTATTTAAATTGCATGATCTTCACACCATGAAAATCACCCCCACGTCATTTTTGTGTTAGCAATCACATGCTTCATTCTTAATCAACTTATTTCATACACGTATCCAACCTCCCGTCCACCTAGCTCGCTCGTTTTTTGTCCAAAATGTTCCTACACAGCCTGAGTGCTTTACTCTGCCTTGCATGAGGGGAGAGCAGGATCCATCTATTTGATTCTGTGTGCACAATTTGAGTTGACAGGCTAAGTGGCTTAACTACCCCATGGGCTTGCTAATACAAGAAGGAAAGACTGCAGACATTGATGGTGAGAGATACATACGTTGTTGGTGGACAGAAAGTCAACCTGGTAAAATGAAAGAAATGAGAGGTAAAGTTACTTTTTTTTTCAATAAATGTATCAAATCTTTCTCACTACAACAGTGGTACATTATATTAAGGATATACAATTATATTATTGTTAGCCATGCACATCCAAAGGGATTTAATTTGCTTGTCACTGTTAGCATAGTAAATAGAACAAAATGGTTTGTGACTAAATAACTTGAGGAACACTTTCCCAACTTCCGTGTCTTTGTTTTTGTGTAGTTAGAATGTGTGCAACAGAGATGTCAAGTTCCTTTACCTAAAAGCCCCACTCTTGACAGGCTACACATATTTGGGGAAAGCAGACACCTTCTCCAACTTTAAGATTATGATTAAAATAGTTCTTTTTGATAAAACTTATGCTTAGTAATGGCCCTGAAATATCCAATTATCATGCTGCCATAGGCTGTGACTGCTAGGGCAGATCCCATGATGCACTTTTCTTCTCTCTGTTGCTCCTTTTTTTTTTTCTTATTTCTAGATGCAGACGAAACATTGCTGTTTTAACTGACTTGTGTTTTTCCTTCTCCTCAGGTACACCTGTTTCAGCGTGTGTTGTCCCCTCTTTCATGTCCTTTCAAACCTCATCCAGTTGAGGAAGATGACTCCCATTCCTGAGTCTGGTTCTGACGGTGGTCTCTTCCTGTTAAAGGTATGGATGGGCGATAATGGGCATTACTGGGTAGATATTTCAGTTCACGTGACAGAGTAGTACTTGCAGCAGTACAACAGTTCTCAGTACTGCTGCACAGTTATGCTTGACTTAAACTTTTCTGCATGATGATTACCTCATGAACTTGCGATAAAGATCTGTAATTAGATAATGTATTGAAAAATTAATTAGATTTGTGTTTTCACAGTAGAATCTTAAGTCAATATTCCATAAACTACATTTTAAGCTGAAATCCTTGTACAAATATATTTTTTTTCTATGTTTCTTTAATTGTCTATAAAGTCAGTTGTGCAGAACTTGGTAAAACAATTGCTGCTAAAACGATTTTGAGCAGAAGTGCACACACTGGATGAAGATCCCTAAACTTTGTTGCCTTTTTGTCTCTGCAGTACCACGGACAATCTATACCACTGAGCCACTGACTGTGGAAGCTGACTCTGGAGCACTTGATGGTTTCAGATGCAGTCCATAGCTCTTTGCTTGTGCTCGCTGTGGACCAAAAGCAAAAACAGTAAAGCAAACACATAAATGAAGCATTTGTCTGCAACCCCTCCTGGATTGTGTGACAGGCAGCAGGGTTGGGGAGATTCCATCAACCTGACAGGCTGCTTCTTGCAGGAGAAGAGTTAATTGCTGTGGGACCAAAGCTGCCTTCAACATCCATCAACAAACCTCCTTCCTGCTCCATGGGGTTGGAGGTTGGGTGAAGCATTCAGAAAGGGATATAAGAAAAGGGTACAGAGGGCAGGGAGATGTGAGAAACATCTGATTTCCTTTGACATCTTGGACAAATAACCTCCAAAATAATGCTCTACTCTTGAGCTGCTGTCCACTGTGAGGTGAGTTTTGATTTTGGTCTAAGACACATACGGTAGTCAATGAGAGGGTAATTGCAGATAGTTATGATACAGCCACTAATTTATCAGTTTAGATATATATGTATATATATTTTTTCTCATCATGTAAAAAACACAAATCATAATCAGTTACAATTGTTTACGATAATCTATATGGATGTGACGATTGCACAGTTGTGTGGTGGTTAGCACTGTTGCTTAAAAGCAAGAGGGTCTTGGGTTTGAACAATCAGGGATCGTAGGCCTTTTTAAAACGAGCAATAGAAAGTATTGCCTGTTTCTTTAAAATGTTTATCTAAAAGTTTTCGTTAAGGTCTTATTTTGCACGAAAATCAAGCATTTGGTTCAGAACTTCTCATTGCTCTATTGCTGACTAGGAACAAAAAACATGGTCAATGATAACTCTGTGATATTGCTGCACTGTAATGCAAAGTGGAGCTTAGTGTGAGATAAAACTGTGAAAACTGCAGAAAGAACAGGTTGAAGAAATAGTTGCCAGTAAATTAGTGGGAGAGATGTGTTTGAAAATGTGACAAAAAACATACTATTTGATACCCGGTAAACCATTTTCATATTTTACGTTGATCTAATTTAACACCGGATCCCACTTGCTGACTATTTTGTCATTTTTGCTTACTGCTCTATGTTTGCACTGACTGTAGAACAGCAGGGTGACATAGTGCAGAGTCATTAAAAAGTAATGGAGTCTACAAAAATATATCAGTGAGCTAAGACAATGCAGAGTCAATATGTATGTAAGGGAAAAGTTAATGTCATATCAATGTGGTATTGAGTAGCACTGCAGTATATTTTATGGAGTAGAAAAACAGCTTGCTAAAAGATACAGTCTGAGGAACAGAGCAGTGAACAATTCTACATCAAATGTTGTTTATGCAGCACTTTCAAACTGATGAGAATCAATAGTTCTTTTTTCATTTATCATAAGTTGTATGAACAACAGTAACTTGGAATTGTAGGATTTCTCGATAGTTTCTCACTAAGTAATTTAATATAATCTTGTCAGATATTTTCCTCACTGTCAAATTTAACATGAATATATTTCCTCATAACTGTTTACACATTTGTGTTTGTCTTGACAAATAATAGACTTAATGAGGAATGTGGATGATCTGGTTTTATCAAGTAGGGATTTTTAGAGTGAATCATCCAATCCGTTTGTTTAATCAACATCTTCTTTTCCAGTGCTTATGGAAACTTTTTTTTTTACTCTATTAACAGCCAATACAGTGGCAAAAGCCCAAGTAAATTAGTGCTGAACTGATCTCTGAACTGACCCAAAGGCCACACAAAATGACGAGTAAATCCCGGATATTAGATGATTTGGAATATTGTGAAAGTTGTCTTCAATGTATTTGAATATATCGAAATTGTTGCCTCATACTGAAATCATGACTAAAACATATGGAGGTGGAGGTGGAAGACAGCTAGGAGGCACCAAAGTGTGCTAAATCCCTTTTCCTGGAGTGTTAAAAAAAACTGTAAGTTAGCCTAATAATGGTATCAATTTCCTGTTTTGTTTTTTTGTTTAATTTTCTCATTAATGGAGCTATCCAGCTGTCCAAAAAGAAACTGCTCAATTAAAATATCTAAAGAATTTCGAAGCGCCCTTTTAGTCCAATTTCACCCCTGCTTTTCTCATTCCTTCCCATTTGTGCTGAGTAGCTCAGATAAGAGTCAGACTTCTGTAGCATTCGTATCTTTGGCCATCGCTCTTTTGCTGATGTAGACACTATATAAACTGGTGGCTTTTAGCAGATAGAATCAGGGATTGGTCGACACGATGGCGGAAGATAGCCAGAGGGTGTTCGGGGATGTACCTGGCTGTTGGCTTACCTTTACTCGAAGTGTGTATGAAAAAAAATATTCCATGTTCCATGATATTTCTATGGAGAGGAATGATACATGCATGATACAACTGTCAGCCAGCCTCCTCCATAATATTTTTTTCTTGGTCATGGTTAAGAGCACTGGGATGGACTGACGGACCGTCCTGTGTGCCCTGCCTCTCACCCATTGAATACCGGGATGGGCTCCAGTCCCCCCCGACCCCATTTGTGAATAAACGGTAAAAAAAAAAGAATGGATGGATGGGTGCATGGGACCAAGCCGTTGTATTCTCAACTGATCATAAACCCTTTTTTAAAGTTTTTCTTTTGTTTTTGCTTGCATTGTAAATCATTCGTACATTGGTTGTGGGCCTTACTGGAAAAACTTTGGTCGTGAATGCACCTGAGTGTTATTTGAGAGGTCGGTTAGTGGACATTTGGTCGGACTATCCTTTTCAAACACCAAAACACCATTTGACAGTAATGCATAAGGCATTACTGCCTTTTAAAGCATGCCTTAACTATACCTTGCACCTGTTCTTGTTTGATTTTTTTTTCTCGCATTATTTTTTTCTTTCTTTTAAATCATGAGAACTGGCTGATGTTTAATATACTGGCATTACGACAAAAAGGCCTTTACTAATTCTCAAGCTTGTGCAGTTTTTATCCCTTAAAAGCTGAATAGATATCATTTAACAATTTCTTACTCCATTATAACCCTCTTAATAGTCCATGTAAACCTGGCATTTGGCTTGATTGAGATGCTGTCCACTCACACTAATTGGTCTGTAAACATTTGAGCAGGTGCTCACATGGTGTATTGGTGAATGTTAAAGGTGGCTCATTGTTTCACATGCCCCCCCCAAATTCTTTTTCCACAAGCATGGCTCTTTAATGTATCTAATTGCCAGAGCAAAACATTTTAATTGCATTTCATTATGTATTTTCAATACCAACTTCATTTGAGTGGCATCACCAGGAAGCAGCTGGTGATTGTGTGGGCATACTTATCTGTCAATTAATGCCAAGGTATGAAAGGCCGGTGGTATTTTTCAGGCATTTTTTATTTCCCCCGAATAGCATACAATGCTAAATTAAGAAAACCACTGTAGCTCCGCTTTGTTGTTGTGTCTGAATTAAATGTAAGACAAGTTTCTCCCCTCTTTTGTCACATTGAAAAAATATTGACTACATTTTAGCCTGTGATATATAAATCTGACATAACTTCTGTCAAGCTTACTGTTGTTGATTAGTTTTGCAGTTTGTTCCTGTTAGTTGAACTAACCTTCCTCTACTCACATCAGTCAATAGGGGCTGAATAGTTGTGTTTTTGGTTTACAATGCACGAATGCTCTCTGTTCTTAGAAACTGTTGATTGGAAACTTTCTGCAATGACTTTAAATCATCTCTCTAAGCTATTAAGGATTGTGCACAGGTGCTCCTATTTGCTCCTATTTGCTCCTATTTGCTCCTATTTGCTCCTATTTGCTCCTATTCCAAAAATTCAAAACCCACTACAGTGCAACAGATTAATTGATCACCATAATAGATATTGATAGAAAGGCTCATAATCAGGGTACAGTCTTTCTAAGACAAATTACCCATGGAGGGAAATAAATGTCAATAAAATAAAATGCCATCGGCATTTTGCCCATATTCGGTTGGCAGGGGAGCCCGCATGTAAGGGTAATTCCAACTAGTTGACAGGAAAACTCTTTAAAGTTACCATTGACAGTATAGCAAAAACAAGTGAGAATGAAATAAGCCTGTTGGGCTGGTGTTTAGAAGGGGGTTGGGGGGGGACTGGAATATAGTGGTGGAGGAATGGGCTTTGCTCCTCTTCCGCTTCAAAGTGGCTGGGATCCTCTAAAAATATCTCCCCGGCAGCTAATCACAGATTGACAGTCAGTAGCAGGAGAGATGCTTCTTGTTGCTGGACTCTTTTGGCCCAAACAACATGATGCACTAGACTGGGGAAAAGGCCTGGCAAGATCTAAACGCTTTGATCAATAGGGTTTCAGTCCATCTGAGATCCAACCTTGCATGAGCAACAAAGAGTGTGTGTCCATTGATGTACTTTGCATTTGGCGGTGACGTATATGTATACAAAAGAGTAACGGGATTGACGAATAGATTAAAAAAAAAAACTCAACTAACACTCAACTGCAAAGGAGGAGCCTACGGGTCATGCAAAGATGACTGAGTAGCCCTAGTGCCACAATTAACCATTATTTATTCATAACTGCTCCTTGTTCAAATCAGTTTTGGTATTGCTTTCCAGGTTCCAAGGCTAAACACAGTATGAACATTTTTTAAATGCCTTTTCGTACAAGTTTTTTTTTTTTTAATTTTTGGTTAGTTTTTAAATGGAAACAGATACCACACAACATATGAAAACAAATTTGGTACACAGACTGTTCTTTTCAAAAAGGAAAAAAGAGGATTGCATTCTGGACCTGGTAAACGTCAATATGCAGTGTGTGAACCACTGACCTTCAATGTTTTCTGAACTATGAAGTTCAATTTCCAACTGTTGCCTCTCAGCTGCCAGCAAAATACAGAGCATTTTAAAGACAGGCTGGAATTTCTTACAATATGATAAATTAAGAAAGAGACAGAAATAAAAAGGGTCTCACATAGGATACATCTAAAAGGTAAAGGCTGAGAAACAAGTCACTTTCAGAGCTGACCTACATGCTATGACCAGACCTCCTGACAGACACTACTGTAATTTTCTTTTCTGTGACCCTTTCCCTCCTCCACATTGATTCCTGTAAATTGACCCACTGAAATAGCATCCCTGGGCAAGAATCAAAGGTGAGGTTCTGTATAGGAACACACAGATACAGCACTTAATACTCTACATCCCAAGCTGGGTGCACTTCTTGAATCCATTAGGCCAAATGGACTTACTGACTCTTGGAAGAAACCTGAATGTAGTAAAGACCTGCCCTTACTTTTAGCTTGCCTGGCCATGGGTCGACAGTAGCAGCAGCATCAAAACAAGACAAAACCACTCCAGAGAAATGCAACCTCCTGGGCCGCTTAGCTTGGCTCTGCATGTGTACTTTGAAATAGCCAGAGGGTGACGGTCTTCAGACGAAAAGAGACACATTGGTTTTGTTCTTTTTTGCTACATTGTTTCATTGTTGCTACACAACAGACAGAAAAGCCAAAAAATATGTGTTAATTTGCATCCAAATTAGGTTTATTTATATGTAAATACATATAAATAAAAATACCTAATTAGACTTATTTTTAGGACTATGATTGAAACTAATAACATCTTTAGAAAAAAAAAAACTTCAAAAAAGTACAACTGCTGATTCACAAGCTCATAATATATTTGTCTATCCAAAAATACCAGTAAAGTTAGTTAAATGAGTCACATCCTTTAATATGAACAAGAGGCAATTACCTTGAACTCTTTGGTCAGAACAAACAGAGGCATACACTGCTTTGTGCCTAATTGTAATCGTCTCAATTAATTGCCTGTATACAAGACGCCTATCATTGCCGGAATGAGTGATTATGTCGTAAGTGGGTCTGCCCCATGGTGCGCCAAGTATCCAATCTTCCCCCATCTAATTATATGGGGAGTTATCATGTCCCTAATGACTTTGCATGTTGCCTTCTCCTTAAGAAGCCGAAGATAAAGGGGAGGACAAAATGATGTAAAGCGCATTATCATTGGCAATGGGCTCCTGGCGACATTACTTCAAATAGAGCTTGATTCCTCCTTTGTAGCGGGCACTTTTGTGAGATATGAGAAAAGCCCTAATGAGTGCCCACACTCCTAATTTGGAATATGCCCAGACTAATTTTTGCTCTGGAGGGGAAAGGCTGCTTTTCAAAAGAGAGGGAAAAATATTTCTGGTTGATGAGAATAAGAGGTCTGCAAGAATGTCGACATACTCTGATAACAACCTGAAAACAGAGGTGGAATTTGGTACTTTAAGATAAAAAGCATGACAAATAATGATGATGCAAAGGCTGATTCTTTTTAAATTTGTTTTTATGAGTTCAATAAGTATAAGTGTTGTTAAAATATAACACATAAAAAGACAAAATAAATTCCAGCAGTCATTCAATCACAAGGCCACACAGAGACAAAAACTATTGATGCTAATACTCAGTCACATTTAACCTAGCATTCATGTTTTTAGGGCAGTGGGAGGAGAGTCCAGAGTCCACGCATACATGGAAAAATGATCACTCATCATGATTTAAATTATAATTATTGCACTGCTTCCAGGACTTGGATCTTTATAGTATCAGCAAAGGCATGTTCTTCATTTTTAAACATGGTTTTAAGACCCCTCCATTTGATGGGCCGCATTACCTATCACTCTTTATGGCAAAGGGTTTGGATCATTTGGATCAAGGTTACTTTGAAGAAATGGAACAGGACTTAAGAATGAGCTAACTTTACACACGACACAACAGTACACTATACCAAAGAAAGACATAAAAACAAATAAAACAGTGTTTTAGGATGCCTGCTAGTTTCAACATTTCAGTCTGTGGTCTGCTGCATGACGGTGTTGTCCAGTGTTTATGGCCCTCCATAAAAACTAGATATGGTTAACCTGCGTATTTATGCTCTCAAAACTGATTTATTCATGGACTTTTGAAAATTATGCAAATGCATTTTGTTTCAAGGAAATGGTTCAAAACACATTTATGAAATAAAGTTTGAAAGAATAAGTCACTTGAGACAGTATCAAACATTCTTCACCTTTTCAGAAAGAGAAATCAAGTATTTTGGAATAATTCTGAAACATCTTTAAAACATTTATTCTAATTTTATTTTAAAATAATATTCCATAACAAAGAGTTCTGACTCATTTGCTATTCCCATTTCCCTCAGAAATGTCGTACACTACACAAGTAAAAAATTACCCCGTTCAAACTTCAAGAAACAACAAATTATGCAAATCAAAGAAATGGTGACTTAAAGTCAAAGGAACATTTCCATTCATTCATTCCTCCATTTGGCTAGCTATCCATCTGCACGGGTATGATTTGACTATAAGCAACTGAAACCCAAAACTAGAACATATCACTGATAGTTTGCACCTTTAGAAGATAAAACATAAAGATTCAACCTTCAACGCTTGGTATGAATATAGATGCAGAAGATCCCAATTTTGCCTGAAACATGACTCCTCTGAGCAAACATGTACACAAACACATACACTTTATCTTAAAAGAGTGCATCTGGAGAAATAAAGTGACCAGTTTAACATCCTCATCTACCACACCTACCTGTGGAAGATAAAAGGCAAAGCTGTCGACTTTATTACAGGCTGTAACCAATAATCTTCCAGCACAGATGAACTATAGGGACTCACCACTAAAGTAGCAATTTTATCTAAAGTGCACTGTATTCATGGTAAGACCAGATAAAGTTATGCTACAGCTCTGTTCTTAAACATCTTTATCTTCTTCATTCCTCTTCATTAGAGGTCCCCTGCCACACGTATGTCATTACTTTTGTGATTATGTCTGAAGTTCTACAATGGACTCTGTAACATTGTTTGTGGAGAAAATGCCTTGGTTACATTGTTTCAAGCCATTCTCGCATGGTATAGAAAGCTTTCTTAGAAGACTCTGCTCGATTTGCGCCAGTTCTCATGGATATTCAAAATCCTAATTTGCTTGACTCTGGTTGGCTAACACGTACCAAATGAGAGCCTAGCCTAACTAGATTACATACATGACTTTAATAACCTTAAATGTACCATCTTTGTTTTTACTTTGCAGTTATCATCATTTGCAACAGCTTATCATAGTGAATCATGGAACCATGATCATAGTGAATCATAGTGAATCATGTCAGTGCTTTTCGCTCACATATTTAAAAAAATATAAGTAAAAACAGTTTTGTGTAGCAGGGCACCTTTAAATACTTTTTTACCCCTATGGGTTGAAATCAAAATATTTCAACTTTAAGTGTTAACTTTCAGCCCTGATGTCTATTAAATTGAACTGGTTAACTGATTCAACTTATTACTTAGATTTTTCTCTCGTAGTTTCAAATAACCATCTATTGGAGGATGCACTGATATGATTTTAAGATCTGCACTGTCATATTCTCAAACAGACCCATTCAAAAACTCATGAAAAGACTCAACCAAATCCTCTGTGAAAAAAAAGTAGAGTTTTTTTTTTTTTTGTACTGAGGAAATTGACCTGAGAAGGACATTAAGAGAGAAAAACGGTGTATGGAAATGCAGAGAGTGATTCTCAGCTGCCACAGCTGAAGCCCATATTACATATGCCATGAAGGCTAAATTAGGCTCATGTGCAACAGGTCAGGTGGAGTAGTGTGCACTGGCAGATATCTTATCTTACTCTGTCAGCAAGTCTCCACTGTCCCCAGGATTAATTGTGTCGGTCCACTTGAGACAAGGATGTCAAGCTAGTGTGTGCTCAGCAGCCTACTCTGCCATGTCATCAACTGGAAAAGGGAGACAAACACAATCGTTTTCCTTGTGGTGTGTAGTTCTGCAGTGCCAAGAGCATGCTAACCATTGTTCTCCTGTTTTTTTTTTCTTTTTGTTGTTCTTCGTTCTCATGTTGCTATTCACAATTTTCAATGGCATACATGACATGCACAGTGCCATTTTAATACAAACTTACCAAACCTTATTTGCTTAAGTATTGAGAACAAAATACTGGAACTCTGAACAAGCCTGATGTCCTATACGAAATATTTCTTTTTAGTTGATCATTTTGAAAATGTTCCTTCTATGTTCTGAATAGGACCTAATTAATAATTGTGAATTAATTTGTTCTCTTTTCATGAATTGATGTGATAGCTGAATTATGTACGAGCAAAGAGTTTTTTTTGTAAAGTAACTCATGAAATGACAGAAAAAGAAATATAGTAATTAGTAATTGCTGACAAAAGCAAGACGAAATGTCATTAAATTTGATTTCCAATTCAATATAGTATGATAGACTCTTCCACTAGCTTCCAATTCTCAGACAGAACAACTGTAATATATGTACTACTGTACTACTATGTCAAATCGAATGATAATATTTGAAAAAAAATCATTTTGCCTTTAAAAAACTTCAATTTATCCTTCCATATAAGGTGCATTTGAAGAACAGGTGGGGATAAGAGCTGCCTTTCGAAGCTATATTTGCTGTGTTGGTAAATGTTGACATTCATAGAATCATACCTTGGGCACATCCCATTTTCCTCTCCCTGTTGGTGTTGCATCCTAAGGATTTCATTGAACAGTCTTCACACCTGCAGCTCATCGCCTCATCAGGCATGGCAGTCCATCTTCCCTGGGCTTCATTCCCCATGATGCCAGATCATTCCTTGCTTCAGTGGTTAACTGTTCTCGTTTTGCCCGATTTCTCACGTACCTTAGTTCCTGTGTCACACTAATCCTTTTTTCACATGGCGCCTTGCATGACGCCTGCCTGCCCTTCAGTTACCACCACCTCTACTGGAATTCTGAAATTCCAATAGAGGAACTTTGCTCATTCTTTCTTTTTCTCTGGATACATTGCGAGCTGAAAAAGTATGGGCACCCCTGGTCTAGATGGTCCATAACGCCAAAATGTAAATAGAATAGATTAACTACACCATGTAGCTTAATCCATCTGGAATGGAGAAATGGACACAATTAACTATGTGGCTGTATGCTTTCTCCTGTATGTCCATGACCATGGTTAAATAACAATCACGTGTAAAAATTTTGGTCTCACCTACAGAATGTTTTATTAGTTGCTTTAGTTGGTGCTGTAAAAGCTGATGAAGCTCAATTTTAATAAACATAGAGCAGCCACATCGCCGCTTAACCTAATTGTTCTGAAATCAGGTTTATTTCCCTGATGCCAGACACAACAGAACTTGGGTTGTCTATTCAATTTCCAGAGGAATATTGGGCAGACAAAGATGTTAATTAATCTTGAGAAAGCAAAGGGGAAATGCTGCAGTACTGTAAATCTGGCGGTTTCAGTGAGAGAATAAAAAAAAACATGATTAAATACAGTTGAAAGCTGATTATCTTGTTGGACAGGGTGTTCTGTATCAACTCTGAGAACAAATGTTACAAACGTGATATGGCTACGTCATGGACAGGTTAGGGTTCACATGTTCATATGTGAATGTTATATGCTTAATTCTGACTTTAAGGATATTTAAAAGTGTTTTTTTATCTTTTCTAACTCTGGCTCTAGGTGACTTATCCGTTATATTTCAGAGAACATTTTCCATTTGGACGCTTAAGCAGTGGATCGGCGAAGACATAGATCAAAGAAAAAATGCTACTCTTGAATTTTTAAGTAACAATGAGTAAAGCATTGTTTCTGTTGTCTTGAGTTATATATTTTTCATGCGACTGAAGACTACATAGAAGCAAAAACCTGTTTTTAATTCTTCCAAATCTTCCAGGCAAAGTCGTCTCAGTAGTAACGAAGATGTCAATAGTTGCACAGTCAGTCCGGTTAGCTGCATGCTCTGGCCTTTTGTTAGCCAGCTTCTCCTTGTTCGCAATTGAGGCAATTATCCGCTCCACTTGGCAAATTTGTCCTCCTTTCACCATCTGAGCCGACAGATGATTTAAAACTCACCTACAGAACCTCTGAAAGCAAAAGCATTCCTGACTGGTGCTTTAATTTGTCCAATTAGGCAGCTAATGAGCTCAAGTGAACCTCAATAAGTATGAGTGTAACCAGCTGTAGGA
>JABUIW010000023.1:4537667-4663110 GCA_013363375.1 Menidia beryllina
CCCCCCCCTTATTTAAAATCCACATTCACAATACAATCTTCAAAAGTGCATTATTTTGCATTTCCCAATTTGAATAAAGTCTTTTCTTCTAAGTTACTTATTCCTTTGTCTGAATTCCTTTTTGAAGAGAAGTAAACTGAGGAAGCAAGGAAAAGCATAAGGATGAAGGATGTGAAGTGGGAAGCACTTAACAAAATTAGTAAATTAGTCATCTTTGCTTTAGCCGTCGTTTTAAACCAATGGCAGTAAATGTGATGTGCATCCCGTCTGCATCACCTACCCCATATTTTTTGTTTTGTCAAGAGGAATTAAACCTGTTGATTGAAAATATATTTTCAATTCAGTACAGACTTCAGACTTTGAATTCAGTACACAGTGTGAGAATAATATATTCTTATCAGTCATTATGCATTCCAAAATACCTTTGGAAAAGAGCCTCAAAATGTTCCTCACTTGCAGCTTTAGTGAGCTTGCTCTAACCAAATTCATTTTATGTATTTTGTGTCTCCCTGACGACAAAACACAATGGATATGGCCAGAAATTCCAATTCACACTAAGCTTTCAGTAAAGCTCATCTAACCTCACAATTTTAATTTGACAGTACATTTTCCACACTGTAAAACTGTCAAAAATGCCATCTATTTATTCCTGATCTTTAACAAAAACTGAAAATATTTGATGAAATCTGTCTGTTCTGATGTCAAACCTATTTGAATTTCAGCTCTTGGAGGTGCTACCCTTGCTTGTGTAAAAATAAAGGTTGTTCTAAGACATTAATATGCAACTAAATGTGATGCAGTAAAGTAAAGACATCTAATCTCTATTTACCAACCATCTTCTTATGAGCGGGGAGTTAATTATTAATGTTAAAAATCGTGAAGAAAAACCGAACACAAGCCATTGCCAGATGCAAAATCAAGTTGAATCATGTGCCATAAGGAAATCACTTTGTGCTCACATCGGTTTTTGGACATTACATACGTACATTATGCTTAATGGCTCTCTATTCAACATGCCATAACATTTTTGCAGAAGTAAATCACACTAATCTAAAAGTTGTTTTGATACAACTTAATGCTCCTACCATAAACTCCATCCCCCCACCATCTAGAATTTGATGAAGTGGTTAGATGAATGATTACAAACATAAATAGGTCATTAAATATTAATTAAATATGCAACTTCAGCAAACTATATGGTTGTTGCACAGCAGCACAAAAAACTGTTGCCATTTAAAAAATCCCCATGTTGAATTGAAGAAAAATCATTTTGGAGTATAACCTAACCCATAGATTTTTTTGTGGAATTTGAATAAGCACAAACTGAACCTGGATGAATAATAGGTTTTCCTTTTCCTATTTCCTGTTAATTCTACAACATTCCTATCAAAGATATCAGCACCGTGATGCTATTGGTTCTTTCAGACTACCTTCCCTTCATCTGTTTATTAAATTACTTACAGAATTCTAATTGTGACAACATTGAAATCAGAATTGTTGACAGAACTGTGCTTGTGCATGTCAGAAGTCCTCAGTAGCCATGTTAATATATTTTGAGTATCATATCTATGTCAGAGTAACTATTTTACAATTTGCCATCTCCACAGGCTTTTTAAAAATTCCAACCACACCAGTTTCCTTTGTTCAAATTAAAACCCCACACAATTTAAGCCCCAAGTCCTGCAGAACATAGTATGATTTTTAAAGGGTAGTTCCTGTGTTCTGTGTATGACGACCTCTGCCTCTAAGTAGGGGTTTAAAATATGAGTCTGAGGGCCAATTTATTTTTCTTCATTATCTAATAGGGTTATATAATGATGTCAGAACATTTATAGCACAGTGTTCATATTAAAATAATAAAGAAAAACGGCATCATATGGATTCATATTGATATTTTGTTCCACTAGTGGGCTATAATGCAGCAAGCAGTCAGTTATTGGTGTTGATGTGCAAAATAAAAAAAAAACGGAGCAGCTTAAGAAGTAGTTATGATTTTTATATTGATATGAATACATATACACAAACAAACACACAAATTTAAAACCCCTCCTTTTGTTTTGGATATCTTCCCTTAAATTAGGCTAATTTAGGTTTAAAAAGTTCAACATTAAACCCTTTGGAATAACTGGGTTGACACTAAATCCAGATTTCACTGGAATTAGGATCTTGAACATAAATAGCACAGGCAGGAGCCAGAGCTGACTTTCACTTTGTGAACACTTTTTCCATCTGTCCTAGGTACACATCGACTAAACACAATTGCATCCTTATGATGCTTATTTGAGTAAGCATTCTGACTCACATGGTTAATGTCAGTTTAAATGTATGTGTTATAGATTTGATTATCAAAACTAGATTGCTTACTGTAACATTCTAACATTAACAAATGGAGATAATAATCTGTGTTATCTGTTAAGTCCAACAGATGTTATCAATAGCCCTAAAATATCAGTGGAAAACCCAAGGAATCTCTTCAACAAACTTATTCAGCAGAGCATAAAGGTTTGCAAAGATCTGGTTGATGCTGGCACCTTCATATCGACACTGAAAACCAAATCCTCCACAGTTTGCGAGTTTAAATGGAGTAGGAGAGTGCCAGAGCTGAGTGGTTGGCAGCAGACACCCATGACAGTCTACTTTAAGAGGTCTGGGAGACTGACATTCAGGTTTAAAGAAGGGGCTTGTTAAAGAGAGCCTTGAGATAAATGGTGTGTTTCCGTAGAGTGAAACTCAGTGAAAGTCACTCAGAGGTAAAAGCTGTTAGAACTCAAGGGGGTGTGAATAGCGGAGGAGTTGGTACAATCATCTCAATGCCTTCCTTTCAGCAATCAATATTGTAAATATTACCAGCAAAATGCCTTAACAATGTTCTTTTAACATGCCTCAGACATGAGGAAATAGACTGGGGGAACTGTGGTTATAATGAAAGCTAGCATTGAAAATAACCCACAAACCATGTAAACAGCAATGATTCAGCTTTTCAAATGTATAAAATTACAATACCCTTCCTCAGGCATGTCCTGAATTCTGGGTTAAAATATTTTCTATTCTGTGATTGTCGTTCTGGATCTCTTACAGAAAAATACAATTACAAAATACAAGTAAGAGCCTGTGATGAAATATTACCAGTGCAACAGACAAATGTCCTTTTCACTGAAAGGTTAATATTGCAGTGGTATTCTCTCTTTCACACCAAAGGGAATACCCCATGGCCATTTCAGTATCTCACAGCAAATATCATAGAGTAAGGCTTTGAAGTAGCCAGCAGCTGCAGCCTTGTCAATACAAATCGAGTAGGATGCACTCTGGCATTTGCCATTTCATTTTACCCTCAGCTCAATATACTTGACATGCCATGGTAGGGAAAATATCTTGAATTCCCAAACTGTGTGGGATTTCAGTCTTTCAGTGATGACATAATGTTCATCTGTTCTTTTTACAATAACTGCCAGTTCCGCATGAAAAAAGGAGGAAGTCTACCAGTAAGGCAAAGTCAGCACACAGGAAGCAGGCAAAGGGGCCGAATATAGACATTCCTTTCTCCAGTGATATAAGTTAAATGTCTATTTAAAAGGAAAGATATAAAACAAAATGCTCTCAACTTTACTTCCAAGGTTGGTTTTTAAGTTATGTGAACTGAATGTTCCATGTGTGAGATGTCCTCACCAAATAAAGAACAGTTTAGCAATTGAGCATACTAGTTACTTTGCACTCTTGATATAAAGCAATGAAATTCTGGGTTTGTCTTTCCATCACTGACACCCAAACCATTTTTCGTTGATTCACTATCATGTCTAACATTAATAACAGCATCCAGAACAAAACATGAAGGGTGCACTGTGGTTGTATGATATGTGTCTTCACTGTGTGATAGCTTGCGATAGCTGCAAGATTTGCAAAGGAAATATCTGTGAGATTGTACTTATGTTCGCACCTGTGGCCTCATAACACTATGGACCAATTTGTGAAAAGCAAAGTCCACTTCCTGAGGTAAATACAATGGACGTGAACAGTCCTTCGTCAGCAAAGCTTGTTTTTGCAGCTGAGGTCTCAGAGATGTACAGTATTTCAGAATCATGCCTTTCAACTAAGACCACCAAGTTCCGAGTTTTGTGAGACTCATCACCATGACAAATGTTCCCTTAATGCACATGCATGCATTCTTTAAAGCACACTTGTTTGCCACTTCCCAACTGTCCTCTCGAACCTCACGCGCCTCTTGTGCCATCACAAAAATGATGACACTCCTCAAACCATTCTGAGATTCATTCTGACAAACTGGGAGGCAATAGGGGCACGTTGCCTACAGTCATCACACCTTTGCGTGGCATCATCACAGCACTGGGAAGGTGGGAGCCCTCTGGTAAAGCAAAGGCCAGGACAATGCCAGATGGATTGGTAGTATGTCATCATGTAGAAGACTCAATGACCTTCACATGGGCTCAGAAGCCACAGGGGATGTTAGAAAATGAGCAAGTAAATCAATACACAATATGCTCCACACTGGCTTGGCATGAATATGCTGCAAGCTTGGCAAAGTATTTGCAAAACTGTCAGTGCATAAACACGGGTAAATTAAAGTTGTTCAGGTTGAACTTAACAACTATTTATAAATCAAACTGTATGATGGTTTCTTTTTTATATATTTTGTCCCTTTTTGGTTATGGTTTTCAAATTTAACTTGAAATAATTTTCTAATAATAATATATGTTAAGCTGTTGACAAAAATGGTCTGTTAATAATTTTCCAGAATCATGGATTTCCTTTTTTGTGACTTTCATCGTGATTTTTTAAATTTTTTACCAAGTTATCTATCAATGGCTGATTACTTTTACTGTTTTGATGAAAACTTGCCAAGCACCTCTACTCCTTGAATGTTTTTAGGAGTTTTTAAAATGTCAAAAGATGAAACGTTTGCACTTTAATCACACATACAAGTAGCATAAATAGTAATTCTGTGAAATTATCACACTGATAGAGCTAGCCCTGTTTCTTTTTCATTTATTCTTCACTTCTCAGAAGCAACAGGTTGGCTGTTAGGGGAAATATTTTTTTGATGAGATCCAATGTGACAAAGGGCACAAATACATCGCTTTGAATCATTTTCAAAAGGGTTGGATTATTTACCTCACGGTAATGACCTTTCCATTAGAGTACCAGAGGGAACTATCCACCTCTGGAGCTACAACTCCACAAAAAAAACAGGTAATATTGTAAATGCAATTAAGGTGTCTCATGGTTCACCTGTGATTAATATGACTACAGTTCATTAACTGTCGCTTAACCCAAACCATAAACTGTTTTCAAGCAAATATCGCACATTCAAAGCAAATAAACAATTCATTGCAGGATTAAACAAGTCATAATATACAAGCATTTACTCTGGGGGAGTTGCAAAAGCAGAGATGCTGTACCAGATGGTTTTATGTCCATTACTCCTCTTTGAATAGTTAAGATCATTCCAACAAGTTTTTTTTTCACACATGATAGGACATGTGACAATAATATTTAACTGATTGTAATACGCCATTTAAAAATCCTTGCCTTCACTGATCCTTTCACTTAAGTCTCCTCTTAAGTGCATATCACATAATTTGTCTTTGTACTGCAAACTCTCCCATGATTAATGAGTCTCTGAAATTAAAAGTAAAGGTTACATGGTTAGCTGTGCTGTAATGGGGTCATATGAGGATAAGCAACACATATTCATAGTCAAACAAAGCTTAACAGCTAGAATACATTACCATCAAACACAAACACACCTCTATAGTTTTTTATTCTGCTGTTGTAACTAAGCTCAGTGTTGACCCACTCTTCTTTTCACTTGCCATTATGGTATTTTCCAACCCAGTTAGCAAAGACCTTAGAGCTCAGTGCTTGGGCAAAAAATGGCACTCTGGGCTTGATCTCAAAAACCTGAGTAAAACTGAATAACGGACTCATTGTCATAAAAATTATGAAAAATGTGTGACGCAGATTTGACAGCTTCCCACCATGAGCAGTTGGTCTTCAGACTTGGAATTTCTTAATATTTTGTAGCAAAGTCTGCAATTTATCCATTGTTATTAATGTTTAGAAATGTTTTGTGAAGGAAAATATATCAAATTACTGCAAAAGCCTTTAAAGAAACTTTTTTTTAAAACCTAAACTTTAAACTTAGATGAAACTCTTTTTGAACATATTTACTATACAAGATGTACTCAAAAATATACTACTTCATTTCACATATGTAACACATTTTTGCATCGACTCTAACGGACATGATATCAATGTGTGGCTCATTTAATGAAAAGAAGTCTACGGAAAGAGGATGCCCATTTGCTCAGTTATGATGTAATGCTGATTCTCTTAAACTGGATTTAGAACTACATCAAATTACAATATGTGTCTTGCAATAAAAAATAAAACAAAACTAATAAAAGTGCAAATTTGAGCTGTATTTGCAGGTAATACAGCAGGTAATGAAACTGTTATACATGAATGAAGATTATCTACATTTTTCATAATATTAGTAAGATAATTAAATGATTTCCGGGCACCGAACTGATTATTTTAAGCCAGCCTGCTTTAAAACCTTTATCATTTCATATGAAAGGAGTTCAGTAGCACTTTTGCAAATTTCCTCACTTCTGAGACAAAACAGACAATTGCTTAAGGCACAAGGGACATCGCTCTGATCAGAAATCTTTTGGACTTGATGATATTCACGCTTTCCACCAGCTTACAGTAATGTTCAAAATTGATTTTAAAAAAACCCTTTGGATATAAGGCAAATTATCGACTCATATTGTCAAAATTTCTCAATCTGTGTCTGTAACCTTGGCCTCTTCAACTCGCAGGGTGAGGTTAGCACGGTACTGAACAACAAACCATTGAATCTGGAGTGTAGGAGCTGTCTGCGGGGAATTATCAATGGGTGGGCTTCAAGCAGGGCCTTTGATCGCCTGGTATGATGGGCAGGGGGTCTGCTCGCATGTGCTTGAGCAAGTCTGTGTTTATTCCACGTGTGTTAAAAAATGTGTAGTTGATGGGGGGTAGGGTGGTGGGGATGGGGTTAGTGGGGGGGCATCTTGAGGCATCAAGAGAAGTGTTTGATGTGGAGATGTCCTCCCTAGGTGGCATGGAAAAAGGCTGGGGCTCCTAAAATATTACAAACCCATGCTTGCCACTTCAGTGGTATGGGGAAACGTGGTGTACAGACAAATTATAACGCATGATCGGTACTAATGCAATATTTCTGGCTTTAATGTACCTTTTTCTTTTTGTTTTATATAAACAGGATTTTTAATCATCCTTTTACATGTAAAGGTATTTTTCTGTTGTAAGTTTCATTTTTATCTCTTTCATTCTTAATGGAAAGAGAAGCAATTTAACTTACAACTGATTGACTAGACATGTGTGGTTTTAGTCAGGCAATTCCAGTGTTTTGTTCTTAAACAATACACATATCTTAGTTTGTATGAATGCATTTGATGTAGTTGGTGGCAATGGATATAGGCGTTGGTTAAATCTGTCATTCCCTTTCATTAGTCATAGAATAACGTAGCTTCTACTGAGTCATCTGATGATGTGAATATACATGACAGATCAGTGTGTACGCTGCATATGTATGCATGTTTGGTGTGTTGGTTTAGGGGTGGGCAGCACGTTCATTTAACGAAATGAATAGCTCTTCGACTAAATTAAATTTCAGCTGGAATTAAATGATTGGAAGTGGTCTCTGTGCGTGCTACGGAGCTCTGTAGGAGGGCAATATTGCTAAAAGGCTTTTAGAGGATTAATTTAATGTTTTTTTCTTCTTCGTCTCCATCTCTCCCAGCCATTTTTTTATTTCTTTGTTCCCCATCCAGGTGCTCATAAACCACAGCATTTCTTTTAGCGCTGACATTTAGTTGCTAGAAAATGGCAGTGAGCCAGCCAACAGGGTGCTGCATCCATGGAGGTGGGCTGAGTGTTGTTGTGTCCATGTTGTCTATCTGTGAAAGGCATTATAAGAGAAAACAACACACATGCTGTTGTTTTGTTTTTCTTGGGCTAAAAGTGGGTGACATGCTGGGGAATCTGTCAGTGTGGATAAAGGAACATAGCAGGTTCCCAGCAGCAGATACAGAACATGTCCATCAAAAGCTATTTTCACTAAAAAAGAACGCATGCAAAACTCCTACCAGCTACAAATAATAAAGGAATTAAACTAAACTTAAAGAAAACATTGTGCTGGAAATACCAAATAAACAGATTGTTTGACCAATTATGATGTAATATCTGTAATGTTGCACTTTTATGACCATTAAAATACCACATCCCTAGGTACAAAAGATTAGTTGTTTCCTCAAGATAATGTGAAGCACTTGCAATCAAAGTTTTTTTTTTTCCTCCATTTTATCAGCTAAATTATTTTGTGACAGAGTTCTCCCATAAAATGCATCATATAAATAAACAATTCTGCCTATGACCCATCAGTCAATCAATCAAGCAAACAATCCAGTTCCCCAGAACAGTAATCAATTAATCATGCATCCAATCATAAATAGTTATGCAAAGGATGATGATACTCACACATAAACATAGTCTCACTATAAATTAGCAGGAGAACGGTTGACAGAAAAAGATGAATGGATATTAGTTTGCAGGGGCTTGTTTTGATGACCCATGTTCAGTTAAATTATTGCAGTAATGATGCCACGACAGTGATGAATCACTCCTGTTACTATTTCATTAGCTGTGTCAACACTTATTCAGTGAAAATAGACTCATGGTTGTTAGAGACTTTCAATGAGATTTGCAAATGTCATACTTAAGTTGTTTTTACTTTTTAAAGACTCCAGGTGGTCCATTGATGTACACTTTGGAAAGTGAAATCCATGTGACTAAATTATGTAATGACTAAGAATTCAACAACCTGAGGAAAAAGAAATTCCAAAATCAATGTGCTTTTTGTCAAAGAAATATTTACACAGCATTAAGATTTCATAAATATGAGATATATTTATCAACTAAGAGATAATATTTTTCCAAAAAGAACTGAAAGAGTTTTTTTCCCTGTTTAAAAGAAATATTACTACAGTTGTAATTTGTTGTTGTATTAAAACAGGCCCAGTAGCATAGATTATTAAAATTGTGACTTCAATTAGTGTGAAATTTTATTATTCAAATAATCCGCAGTAACTGGGATGAGTAAAAACGAATATGAATATTTTGCTTCTGGACAGGTGAGAAATGTCTAATTAAGATGATTTAACAGGCCATCTCCTGCAGAAAACGTAAAGCAGTGTAGTTCTACAATCCCTACCTACTCGTATCATACTTGGTTTTCCCACATTTCAAAAATGTTATAATTGTTTCATATCTTGGTTTCACTTTTCTTTTGCAGTTGGTGTTTGAAACATTTTTGAGAGTTTAGATTTCTGCTCCGTGATCTGTAATAGTCTGTCAACAGTGAAGGGGGAGAGGTAATCAAAGATGATTGTGGTAAATCGGTCTCATGTTTTAATTGTGCACCTGCATTTATCCGTTTTAACTTTGCATTGTAAAAAATGTTTTTATTCAAATTTAGAAGCTCTAATCATATATGTATGAGCGCTGTATGTTGGCTTACAGGACTTTCTGTTTAAAGTTTGCGTGTCTGCCATGTGCCAGTGTGTATTCTCTGGGTATTTCAGGCTGGTACTCCAGCGTCCTAACACAGCTTAAAATCCACACATATTAGGTTAATTGGTAAACCGACCTTTGGGATGGAGTGTGAGCTGTGATGGCCCTTTGCCCAGTTTTACTTTATGTGACCTATGCTTGTTCAGAGTTTAGTCTGGAATAGGATCTGTCACCTTCAATTCAAACAATTTAATTCAGAATTATTATGAACATGGCCATACCCAGTAAATGGCATATAAAAACAGCTGCTGGCACTTTATGTCTTAATTCTTGATGTCTCCCTGTGATATTTCATGGAAATTAGCACCACACAGACTTCAAATTAGAATTTCTAATTACAGGTTCCCATGTGTAAATTAATGGAGCTGTGATTCTGAACTGTTGATACTCATTGCATCAACAGTTTAAAAGCTTCTCAGACAATGTTGTTTGATGTCAGTCCTTTAAGGGGAAACAAATCTATGGATCACTTTTGTGCTAAGCAGCAATAACCACTTGTTAAGTAGTGACTGATTGAATCTGTTTTGTCAATGAAAAAAGGTATGAACTATTTCTTAAAAAATGTTAAAATGTTAATGTATCTTCACTTGCTAATCGGATTTCAATTAAGGATATGAACTCATGGACAGGCACCATGACTCTACATGTTATCATAAATATTAAGTGATGGGTTGTGATTATAAAACAACAATCGTATCTTTTGAGGGTTAAAGCGTTGAATATTCCAGTGTATATCAGTTTACAGGGTAATTTGCAAAACTGGTCTGAGGCTTCTATCAACAAAACGTTCAATGAAAATCAAAATGTTAGAAATGCAGCCTCTGAGTCAAAAGTGATGAGTGATGGCACTCAGTGCTTCCTTTGAATCTTCTTCTTGACTCTCAGACAAACTTTGCATTATCACCACCTACTGGGCTAGTGTCCCAGACCTTCTATTAAACTGATATTGTAGTATTGATATGGGCTAAAAAGCTCTCTGCTGCCAGAATAACTGCAGGCACTGGACACTGGACAAGCGTGAGTGATGTGATGCATTTATAGCATCTAGGCGTCTTTATGCATCCAGAAAGAGCAAACAGTAGTCAGTGTTTGCAACAAAGGCAGAGCTTCTGCAAAGAAAAAGGAATCTCAGCCATTTTATTTTTAGTGAAACAAAAAAAAGGGACACAGGAACAAGTGCGAGACTTCAGAGTCTGACCTTCGAATTTCATCCTACCAATTTCTATGTTCTGTCAAGGAAGCGAGCAATCTAATTTAGGCCTAGGAGCTTTGCAGCCTCTTACTTTAATCTTCAACACTTGATGAATTCACAGGAGAAGGAGTATGATTGAAAGAGGGATGGTGGCACAGAGACAGACAGAATGACGGAGAGAAAGGAGGATGAAAGAGGATGAAAACAAAAAAGGGCATTAGACACCTGGACTCCTTTTTCTAAGCTTCTCTAAATTACAATACACAAATTTAGGACAGCAGGCACGTACTACACTGATTTTTTTGCCTCTAATGACCAAGAAAATTGAGAGGAGGTTGAAACATGAACAACTGGTAGAGGGACTTGTGCCATTACTCTGGACAGAAAGTATGTAAGAGAGATGTGGTGCTTATGTTTCTGTAGGGGCCTGCTGGAGCCCCTGCACATTACTTCCCCATGAAACCTGAAATCAAGAAAACCATGACAGGCAGTGAGATGCATCAGCACCCTTGTGATATTATCTATGCGTTACCTACTGTCAAAAGCAGGAAAGTAGTTAAGTGTAATATAGGGAGAGTGGAAGTACTGGTGAGAGCTGAAAGGGAGAGAAGGATTGTGCACAAAGCACACTAAATGCCTTTGCAGGGTGTAATGCACCACAGACAAATTGTGCTGCTTTATCACCTGGAGGAGTGGAAGGAGCTTTTAAATTCATGCTCACTCTCCAGGAGTCAGCAGTGGTGGTGGCCAGTGACTGATGTGCCACAGAGACCCAGAGCATTGTTGTCTGAATGTGTTGCACTACCATACATAATCACTTTTACAAGGAATACAGAAGTAGTTCCTACATTTAGAAAAAAAATACAAAGAGGTCTATTGTTATTGATTTATTTCATTAATATTTCAAGAAAATTCGTTGGAATGCCTATTACGACTAGAAAGACCTTGATGCCGTGACAGGTTGGTCTGTCAACAGCCTGATAAAACAAAGGAAGAGGAGTAGGAGTGAATGATGGCTATTATTGCTTGGAATTTGTTTACTGGACGGCTTTAGATTGACAGTGACAGTGACCTATGACATCCGACAACATACCATGAATTCAGACACTTAGAGTAAGCATTTCTCAAACACCATTTGCACACGATTTTAGTTTGGGGACATTGCACAATATAATAGGCGATGCTGTACCAAACTTGGGCGTCTAAAGTTAACCAACTTTCACCCACTTTAACAGATCAAGCATATTAAAGTCATTACTACTAGTAATATTTTACAGCAACCCACTATAATATACCAAATTCTGGATGTTGTTATCTTAGAGTTCAGTTATTTTCTTTGATTATATATTGCAGCCATTTGATGTTCTTCTGGTAATATCAAAGTGCTTTTCATTTAGAATGAATTTCATTTCAGTTATCAGGATGACAGGATTTTAAACAGAAGACTCCAGTCTCAACCAAACATATAAATGGTTAGAGATTTAAGTATCAAAGGCCAGGGCGTATAATGCTTTGCAATGAAACAGAAACTGTTAATGCATATTATTGAAATGTCCCCTTTCCTGGTGTCACCCACACAGCTAAAAACAGAATACATATTGAATAAATCGTCTTAATTTGAGGGGTTTTTGTTAGGTATTCATTTCTTGTGATCTGACAAATAAATCAGTGTGAAATAAATAGTTATATATATACTCTTTTTTCATAACAGTCCTTTTTCATATGACAGGTGCATGATGAATGCAGATGGGTATGAATATATCTGATTAAATATGTACATATGTATTTCAAATGGCACATTAAATGAATAATTATATGTATTCATACATGAAGTTACTTTCCATACTTTTTCAGTATTGACTCAAATGAGAGTGATACTAAATGACATTTTAGAGAACTTTAAGTAGCTACGATTTGACATTTAAAACATTCAGAGATGAATGCAACCAGTAAAGGCCTTTATTAGTAGAGAAGTAGAACACATTCAATCTAATTAGATTAAAACAATATTTCATGGCATGATAAACACCCATCTGTCTTTGTCTCATTTTCAGTTTTCTCAAGTCACTTTTCTCATCCTGTGACTTCTTCTCCTTCTCTTGCTCAATACCTCCCACTCAGTTATGATTGACACATCTATCAACATGACAAGGCTGTGAAAGGTAGTTCCCTGAGGTGCAGCCCGCAACTCTCTCCCCACATCCCCGAATCCAATCCCTGCCTTTCTTCATATCTCTACCTCTCTCATTGATGTCTGATTTGAAAGCACAACGACAGGTGTGATGGGTAAAGGGAGGTCAGGAAGTGAGAAAAAGCAGGGTAATATGCTAGATGTTCAAGAGCAAAATTGACTATTATTGAATTCAGAGCAGTATAATTTAATAATTTATGCACAAAGAAGGAATCCTAAATGGTACAATTAGAGCACCACAGTCCTATACACAAATATCATAAGAGGAATTAGCCCACAAATTATGAGGTCAATATAGTCTTACAAAAGACAGTGTCCACTAAGATCTAAAGTTTTATGAACCTTTCTAAACCATTGAAATTCATTTCAGTAGAATAGCCTGTCTTTTATCATTTATGAATTAATGATTGTACACTGTTTTGTATTATTTTCATTAGGTTTATCTGGAATTTTAGTCGGTTGAAGTTGTTTTTGAATGTGTCATATAAAATTACTTTGACATCACTGACTGAGCAAACAATTTCAATATCGTTTTTATGATGCAAAAATTCCATGAAGTCATTGTGCTGTGGTCAAAATAGATGGTATTTTGGCGATATTAACCATAACAACATTTGATACTAAATGATTAATTGAATCCATAAAGATTCAGAATTTTACACCAACACATTTGGGATAAAAAATTGAAATGTTCTATATGTCCAAAATTTGGATGATGACAAATATGTAATCAAGAAAACAATTACTAAATCCTTTTTATTTTAATAAATCATTTATTAATTATTATATCAAATTTACTTGAACAAAGTTTGAATATCTTTTTTTTTTTCTTGAATTGTTGTTTTGACTGAGATTTGTCCGTTTGAAACCATTATTGCTTATGATACTATTCATTCATAAATCCTCTGTGACCTGGGGCTGTCTATTTGCAGAAATGTTGTCTTTTGAAATCTTCTGAAACATAATAAATGTGTATTAACTGTTCCATTCAACAGCTTTAAATAAATGTATGTCCATAGACTTATGGCTGGTGGTGTTCAATCATTAAAATCCTAATTTTCCAAGTCTTACAGAAAATAAAAATGGTAAAAGCATCTCCTTTGCACAGTTATTTGTTGTAATGTTGTGTTCAGCTGTCTGAAAGAAAAACATTTCCATGTAATTGATTTGTTGGGGGGTCTTTGGAGAATGTTTGCTTTTTCTTTGTAGCCTTTCTAGAGTAAGAAAGAGATCTGTGGTCCAAATCTATGAAACAGACCACAACAACTTTTGGTTGTTCAATAAAATTGAGAATAATCTTTTAATGTTTTAATGGCACTGATTCAGGGTTAGGAGATGGTTGGTAAGAAGTTTTTGAGAGTCAAGGGACTACAGGGGATTTGATCTTAACCATATATGAAAGACAACATAACCAAAAGTCATCTGTAAGTACACTGAGAAGGAGAGAGACAACAGTGAAAAGACAGATAGATCCCTTGAGGCTGGGTCAAGTTAAGGCCCAGAAGAGTGACACGGATTCTGGACCCGAGCCACCTCGGAGACCCCCAACCCCTCCTGGAGCCTTACTGTTTTGCTTGCAAACCCTGCTGACCTCACAAAACACGGTGAACATCTAGTTTGCCTCTGGGCCCACTGAAGACATGTTTTGACTGACCCTGTCAAAAAAAAAACACTGTGTCGCATATGAAGATTATAGTCCAAGGGATACTCTGGGAGGAAGTGTTATAGCTCAGTGATTTAAGCATGGCGATAACACAGTCAGGGTTAGAAGTTCAATTCCCACTTGAGGTGGCATCGCTGAGAAAATTCACAGTCATGGTACGAAAGAGGTTGTGGAAAATTGTTCCCCTTGCAATTACTTATCAGTTGAAGGAAGAGGAAATGCTTATTTTTTCACATTAGTAATATATTTTTTTTTATAAACTTTGTGTCTGAAAAAAACATCATCCATATATAATTGAAAATACATTTTGGAGATTTTCTTTTGAAGTCAAACATTTAAAACTTTAGAGAGTATAATCAGTCTGGTTTGAACTCCATGCTTGTAAAAGCAGTCAGTTAAGTGATGGCATCTTAATCACTTGGACAGGAGCTATTCATATTCTAGTAGCAACACCATGCAGACGTATTGACAGTTGAAGATAGCTTGAGGCACCAACAGAAGAAGCTTAGCTCTTTGCTTCTAGTATTTCCTTGGTGAAATATGCTAAAACGATGAGTTCACTCTAAAATCATTCTAAGAAAGAAAAAGAAGTAGAAAAACACCACTTTGTGTGCGTCTCCTCTCACTGCATAAGATGATCCATGATCTATCCATCCATTATCTACACTTGCTGAATCTGATTCAGGGCAATTCTATTATCACAATTAACAGAATGACTGTTTTGTATGATGGAAGAAAGCTGGAGTACTCGCAGAGGATTTGGGTAGAATATGTGAACTCCTTGCAGAAATTCAAATCCTTGGAGTTTAACAGTGAGGCAAAGATCACAGTGCATGTCAAAGTGCATCATTGCTTATTGAAACTGGTTTCTTTGAAAGTAAAATTTAGATTAAAGTGATGTATTTAAATTTTTCTATGTGGCTTGTCCAAGTGAAATCGAATTTCTTGCACATTAAAAAATCTCAAATAAATTTTGACGTCTACTCATTGTAAAGAGGTTAATGAGCAAATTTGAGCATTTTTGAATGGCATTCTGAGATGAATTATGAATTCTGAAAAATGGAGGAAGGAGACTTTGGCAGCCGCTGTTCACCGGTATGAGTTAGAACTAATGTAGGATTTTAGAAAACAATATTTTGCTCTGCCTCTGCAGAAAGTAAATGTTTGTTGTTCTCAAGGTAACTCTGACTTTATGGGTTTTCCTGAAATTTGAGGGGAGTAAAGAGACTCCTATAGGCTAAACTCATCACTATTCCTTTGCATGTTAAAAAAAGAGAGTTAGCTAAAGATATACATTCTCAAGTGGGGGGATGTGGTATATGCAAACTTGCATAACCCTTTTAAAAGACGCACAAGTTGCCATAGTAACCTGCCTGTATACTTGAGGTGATGCAGAGATATATATTCCTGCTTTGTCTTAATTAGTTTTTCTATTCTGGTTGGTACTGCTGCTCTTGCAGCTAATAGAATGCAGATTTGAAATTAGTTTACTGTCTATCGTTATTTCTTGAAAGATTCACATACAATCAATTTAGCATTTAAGCAAAAGTTCATCCTTTGATATCTCTAATGCATAGTTGATGTACTACTGATACAGCCAAAGATTTTTCTGCAGTAAAATGAACCCCTTAGCTTACAAGTTAACATAACTTTGCAATATCTGCCAACATCTTGCTGAACACAGTATTTCGTTTTTAACAGTAAAACAAATAATCAAAGCCTGATGTTAGCCTCCCTAACACATGATTAATTAATTGGAGAAGCGTGCCAGATGTGATCAGGTCAACTGTGACCACTGTAAAACATGTAAATGAGCCTCTGGATCGCCCAGGCACTGATCCTGTCTTAAAGTTGGCAGGTGTTGGTGTACTTTGGAGGGAAGCTCAACCTGTTCACGATAAACATCGCTGACATCACCCCACTGCCACATTCCATTTATAAATATTACATGAGCCGTGACTGGACGGCTGATATTTATAAGATATATTGTCACTCATTGCTGTGGGGCATTCTCTGGATGCCAAATATATTTCATTTGAACAGATGGAAATTGCAAAAGAGCGATGGAGCTAGTGTAGGCGGGGAAATAGACGGGGAAGAAGAGGAAAGATGAAGGAGGAGGTCAGTGTTTATGCGCATTTATATTTGTGCATACACGTGTGTGCAGAACCAACAAGAAATATCCAAACTCTAATGAGTATGCGGTAGTGAACCTGGCCTGATCTTCATCTCTAATAGGTTTATGATGGCTTGATGGCTTGCCCGCTGCATGGTAGTTGCCTTGAAAAGATACCTTCAATGAAAGCTTACAACAAGGAGAATTTTAAAATACTGTTATCGTTTCTTGTTTGTTCTTTTTGCCTCATTTTATTGATTTATAACTGAATTGATATTTCAGTGCGTATTTTCCAGCCAAATGCCATATAGGCATGAAGAGATTGTTCCTTTGATATATATTTGCAATATGCGATAAGCATGGCAATTGTTGAAAATCTCAACAATTAAAGTAAAATGGGACAGAGGTAAAACAGACTGATTCTCAAATTAGTATGAAAAGTTAAAATAAAATAAAACACTTTGGATAGAAGTATCTGCTAAATGCTTAAATGTGAATATGTATTTAGATATATTTTTCAAAATGATTAGGCATATATTCACTTTTTATGACATTACCTTGGATTTCAGTACTACCATACCTTAAAGTTATTTTTCAACTGTCTCTGTGTTTTTACTCACACTCGCCAATCTTTTTTTTTCTGCTGTTGTAGGTCTAGACTGCTGGGGGACCTCTCTGATCACCTCTCCCTTCCCTGCCCTCTTCCCTCTCCATGTACATGAATGCCATTATGTTTCTTTTTTCTGGGGCCATTCCTGCCTAATGTTACCATGTTTGTTTGTGTCACTGCATGTCCTTTTCTCTTATCAACAAAAAAGGTCAGGCATTATGCCACCCTTCCTGTACTTAATTCAGCTGGTGATCCTCATCCTGTTTCACTTGATAACTTATGACATATTCAATTTCTTAGTTAGGCAAAATGTATGAATAGCAGGAATGTGAACAGGTAGATTAGACTGTAATAAATGTGATGTAGCTGAGTAAGACTAGAACTACAAGAACTACTAAAGAACTACAAGTTTCTCTTCAAAATTATTCAAATTTCCGTAATTGGGAATTGATGCCTCAGAAAGGAACTAAATTTAAAACTCAATTTAAAAATAAATCACCTTGGAATTATTAGAACAAAGGCTTTTGTCAGTCATATGTTCAAACCTAGAAAGGTAAAATGAGCAAAAGACACAGGGCTGCATCCTGACAGTTCCCTTGTATAAATCTGTTTGTATTAGAAGCCAGTATAGCATGAGCTCAGGTGTGACAAGAGGTGATGTGTCATTAGTATTTCCGAAGAGAATGAATCTCACAGTGAATTTTTGATCATGTGTTATTTTGTTGTCTGCACAACCAGAAGACTAATTTAAAACATTTCTAGGCACAAGTTCAAAATGATAGAAAAGAGGGATGACAAGATTGTTTTTGGGAATGCACAAACAATGAACAATGATCCAGGTGGATGATGACATAAATTACCTCGAAAATAGGCCCGCCTATCATTTACCTGTCTTTTTCATTTTTACCACCAAAGGAGAGCTAAACACTCCAATCAGCTGAGATTAATATAGTCTGCTAAGAAAAAAATGAACTAAAACCAATGATCATTTTGTAGTCTTGTGTTGTCATTTCCAACTCGAGGCCACATCCCATTTCAAATATTTAACATTCAAGTCCCGTGAAGTATATAAATATGAAAGCTATATCATTCAAATTTGATAATGTCAGTTTGGTCTATAATTTTGCAGGGTGTAATATGTATAATTGATTGACCTGACAGTATCAGAAACAGAGGAAATAGACAGGGCTTTGATCTTCTGAATATCACTTGCCTACTTCCGTCCAAAAGATGCTAAGTTACTGCATTAGGGTAGAAATGAGTTGTTTTGTTTATAATATGCCATCACCAACTTATCATTCATTTCTGATTTACTGGAAATATTCAATTGTTTTAAAAGTGGGACGGGCCTGAGTAATAACAGTCACATATGAATTTGTCATTGTATACAGACTTTCAGCAAAGTGTTCTCCTTTCAGTATTGATTCCTTGTAATAACATATATCCTTCTATTCATCTTCTTACTTTGTCACCTCTCAGTAACACCAGTGCGGTGTTAATACTGTCTATGTATTTGAGAGGAAAATAATGGATTGGATTCAGCGAACATACAAAGACACCAATCTGCTCTCCTGCTTTGCATACAAGCGTTTCCCATCGCCTAATAAAAACACATGGGGGTGGAGATATTCATTGCGTTCAGGGAGCTGCCGACTCTCGGGTGCTCAGAGGTGATAAGCCCCATGCTTGCTGCGGCTTGATTCTCTATATCGCGGAAAAAGAGTAAATAGAGCAGCAGTCATAGCCGGTTGTGAGTTGCTTGCAACAGAAATGAAAGAGTTTGCGGAGATTCTCGTCAATGCCAAACATGTAGAGAGTGAGGTCACGGACATGTGATGTAAGCCCAGGTTGAGGGATAAGCTGCTTGTGCAGACACCAGACAGGGATTTCATTACGGGGTGTTTAGTCATGGTGTATTTACAGGGTCAGTGCCATTTAACTCTTGATACCCGGGAATATCAAGCCAAGGAAGCAACACAGCAGACAACAGGTTTGTGGCCAACGTGACCACTATCTCATCTCACAGGGAGCTAGCCTGTTGAGGTGTGATCGTGCAGTGCTGGTGCCTGACATTCAAAAGCAGCTCTGTGAAAAGCTTCAGCAATTACAGTCGAGGCTGAGTGGGAGGCCCATGTGTTTGTTGCAAAAGGAATCCTTTGGCTCGTCTTTTTTTCAGGATGAAAGAGAAGAATGAAATACAACAATCAAGATGCTGAAAATGTTCAGGAAAATGGGGTTGGAATTGCTGTTTTTCTTCTTTGGAATACTTACTTTGAGTAATGCAGTTCCAGGAAAATGAAAAATTCAGTGTCAGAATGTTTCATCTTCACCCGTGTCATTATGAAATCAATAGGATTTGATTGCCCGCTGATGTGCCACGATGTTAGCAAATATATTCTAAACTATCACCTGTGAAACAGTAGGGAATAAATAGTGCTGAGGATGAAGAACTCTGTTAGACCCACATAACAATTACTTGATGTTAAGGAAAATGTGACGAATATAGTATAAAAAGTATTTTGTGCCCATCCAGCCAATGACCAGATTTTCTCTTTGATATTTATAGATCTCCACTGTATTGGTCTTTTTCCACTTTTTCACACCAATTTGATATTTTAGAATAACATTATGTTTTAACTCTGTGTCCTTTAAAGTATGAATTTTGAAGGACTTACTTAGCCAACATCGTGCCACTTTTCACTTGTCAAACTTAATTAATTGAACTGTTAAGATAGTTCAAATTGAAGAAACACTGCACTGTGGACACAATACATCCTTCAAGTGCTTTGAAAAGGCCACAGAAACTAAGAAAATAGATAAAAGGCTTGTAGATGGCTGTTAGTGCAGCTCTAGGATGCTGCTTTTTACTTTTTACTTTCATTTTCCTCTCATTCCCCTCAGTTACTCTCACTTTAAGGTCACACAGATCAGTTTTGTGGTTTATTGACATGTAGCTTTTCAAGCCTTGGCTGTGAGACCATATAGATGGGAAAAGAAAAAAAACATCTTCCTGGCAATGCTTCCAAAATTGTCATACTTGTCGTAATGACGTTGAATATTTAACATGCTGTCTAAGACCTGTAGACTTTGAGAATTAGCCCTTTTGCAGATTTTCTGAGCATTACACCATCCGACCTTGGGGTGAAACTGCAGGGATATACACTACTTACAAGATCAACTCCTGTACTGAATATTTTTTCACTTATGAATATATTCATCACTGTTTAAAGTTACACTGTAAATTCTTTAAGATTCTTTAGTCATCGGTGATAAATGTATATCAAAGCTTGAATACTTTTACTACTTTTAACACAAAGGTTGTTGTTTTTTTTACCTTTTCTTTAATGTGGCTTAACATTTAATGGCTTTGGCAATTATGTATTTAAGTACACAATAATGCCAGTGAATGTTTACTTTAAACTAACACTGTGACACAAGGAAATTGAAATGAACATTAACTTAACTTTCCATGTTAAATACCTCAACTTGAATAGAGGTTAAAAAAATATGTCTAAATGTTTTTTTCAACATTGAATTACTAAATTACAAGATGCTAATACCTGTCTATTATTAAGTAATTATTATCGTTATAATACCATATTCCTCAGTATTGCTGTGATATTATTGTAAGTGAAAGTTGCTTTTGCTGACAATGGAACAGTAAGAGAAAGTGTACGTGTACAACTATGGTTTGACTTACCAACCGCTTCCCCCTAATTAATGTCAGTCTGACAAGACCAAAGACATTGCTGTTAGAAGAGCACCACTGTTATGACAAAATGTCTTTTTTTCTATTGCCAAGTGTGGTGTGCTAATTAATTAGTTTGTTTCTCTTGTCTGTTTTCAAAGGCTGGTAAATCTCCTATTTCTACTATATCACCTATCAGGATGGACACCAAAATCTCCTTATTATTGCACTGGGCCAACAGAACCAAAGCAACTCTCTATTTAAGAGTAAACCTGCAATTTCATGACAAGATGGTATGGGCAACCTTTTTTTTATTTTTTATAAAGGGACTGACAATTAATTGACGACATAGTATATTTAGAATTTAATTAATTTACAAAGTTTTATCAACTCAATTTTAATGGCTGATGAAATGTAACATAAAATATATATATAGAAAAATATGCTGATCACAATTTCTTGAATATATGCCCATCAGTTCCATTTGTATGTATATTTTTTAATAACATGGCAACAAATTGTATTAAATTATTCAGTTAAACAAAATATGTTGATGAGAGTTTTAAAAATATTTCAAAGTGGAATGTGAGTACACTGTTAAATTCGCACTAGAGAGGTTCTATTTTCCTCATTTTTACAAAAATCTTGAAGTTGAACGCATTAAAACCCTTGGATTGATAAAAAAAAGGCAAAGCAAAAGGGCTCAGGCTTTTATACCACTTGGTCTTTAATATTTAGCAACATACACTAATTTTTCATGTCAGCTTCATAGTTGGTTCAAATAAATTTGTAAAATAAACTTTTAAAACAATGTACATTTTTAATTACTTATGAAGAAAGTGTAAGCTAAATTTGTTTAGGCGCTGCAAATGGTGAAATTTTTGAATTGTTGAAATTTATATTGGGCAGCAATGTAGCCGTTATCAAGCATATCTGTCAGTGTTTCAAGGTTACACCACCCCTGAGGGTATCTGTGTGGGTGGGTTTTGTTAAATATTCTACCCTCGGGAAGCACACAACACAGGCACTGCATTTTTACCAATATTAGCTTTGTGCATTAACAAGTGTGCTAATGTAGTCCATCATTATTTCATGGCACCATCAGTTTTCATTTGCATGATCTGAGGCATGCATTGAAGTCTGGGGATACTGGGGATTTCTTGAAGAAGAAAAACACACCACAGAACAACAGGTACCCAACATATCTAGTTTAAGCAATTACCGGGGACGAAAAATGCCACTTTCTGATTCCTGGATTGGTGGATCTAATATTGATTAAAGCTCACTTTATCAAGTCTATTTTCTGTCTGTCATGGTTGAAATGTAGAGGAAATGTTTTGGATGGCAATGTAATTATCTCCCTTAACAAAGGATTGGCACAAAAGCTAACACAGCTTGCAAAAAAGCCTCTGCGGGACAAGATTCCAGCATTGCAGTCACTCTTTTGTTTGACTATTTGGTTTTTCACCTAATTGGCAATTCAGCCATTGGAGAGGACTGCCAATTAAGGAAGTCATGAAAATATTACTGCAGACTCCTTATTCATTGTTTATTTATACTTGTTTGGAACAGCTCTACAATATTTTTGAGAGAGGAGAACAGTGATTCCAAAATAATAAAAAAAATCCCCTTTAGCAACACACAAGGTGGACATGTTCAATGTTTTATTGTATAGTGTATTGTATTGTCTGCATGCGTAAGTGCATGTGATGGTCTGCATATGTGAATGTGTGAGTGCATTACATCATTCAGAGGCTGTTTATGTGTAGGCACGTTCAAGCAGTGGTAGGTTAGATTGTATGGAAAATATTGATGAAGTGTGCCCAGAGGGACTGTGGTCCCGTCATGTCTCAATCAATAATTTAACCATCTTGTATTTTTCTCTTCTCTAACCCACTAGCTTCATGTTTAGGAGTGGGGGCTCCTTCAGACATTTAATCGTTCAAGTCTCCTTCACCAGAGAAACAATAAATTAAAGAGTCATGTAAACATAACATCTACTGCAGTTTCACCGAATGATTTAATTCCGACTCAATACACTTGGAAATTGCCTCTGAAAAGAAATGTGAGAGAGAGAGGAGATAGAGAGGAGACAGAGAGAGAGAGATAGAGAAAGAGAGAGAAAAAGAACGGAAATAGAAGGGCTAAATTATATGTTTGTTTGTATTTTTTTTATTTTATTTTATTTTATTTTAATGACTTTGAATTTCTGGACATCTCCCAGCTGACAACATAACAATTATGGGTTTGATCTTCCGACATGAAAAAAAGAGAGGGGAAATGGAATTTTCATTTAGCACAAAGATGACACGAGGCGGTTAAAGACAATAAAGGACAATACATTTCAGATAGATGAAAAACAAATTTCAATAGCAGGGTCTTAAAAAAGGGTGAATAGAGGTGAAGTACAATTTCTCGTACACTCCAAGTACATTTATTACTACTTCATATTTTAACTGCACAGCATCTTGAAGAGGAATATTGGTCTTTCCAGTCAACCACAACTGTTAGTTTCGAGACCCAGGTTTTACACAGTGGTATCCACAGTTTAACAAGTGTTTGAAAATACAAAAACAGCAAGACGCTATTAACGATTCAACTGGTCGTTTCCAGCCTTCTGTGACTCTGCTGTATTATGTAAAAAAAGCAATACACAGTTAGAAAATATGATAAATTGTTAATAGTCATACAATGTAAAATGTAGCAGCTTTCTAGTTGCATAGATATTTCCTTCAGTAGTTGATAAAGTACAAAATATATTTAAAGGTATTTGTGTTCTTCTTGATTTGTTTAGTGCAACTCACAAGTATATTCAATAATTGTGTCAGAGGGCAAGTGTTCGCAACAGAAGACACAAGAAATCATGTAGCCGCAAGATCAATGCAGTTCACATAAGTTTTGCATTTTTAACATGATCTCAAGTTAGAATATTAAGTCCAGTTCTTTTGTACTTTAGGTCAACATAGTATCAGACCAACAGTGGTCTAAATTGTCAAGCTGAATAGTGGATAGACTAATCCTGACCAGTTGTGGAAATCAAGCACACATTGTTCAATCAGAAATAAAGTAATGACATAAAGTATATTTTTGAGATGAAAATGATCAGACACATGTTACAAGTCATTACAATTCTGCTGCCTTCAAGGCTGTAAACTGTATTTATACATGGCAGCAGTTAATGACAGGCCATCACCACATTCTCCTCTTTCTGTCTCTGAGAGCAGTTTTTAGGGCCTATTAATTATCTACACAATAAACTATTGTGGATATGAGTGACACGCCTGCTTACGGATCCTCCTGCATGCCAACATGTCTAACTATCTCATATGGATGGGGCTCACTGAACTCCCAAGGCTCCTTTAACTCATCTGCTGAAGGAACATCAGTGGAGAAAAGTTAAATCAAATGATTATGTAAATGAAAGAATGATAAGGGAGATGAGTAGGGAATTTGGGATAGAGTGGGTGGTCAGGAGCGGTGGGGCCTGAGGTTACTGCATGCATCCACTTCATTAAGCCGACGTATAAATGTGGTGATTAAAGTGCATTATGAGCAAGTCCAGGCGGAATGAACAGACATCTCAATCTAAATCGGTCCATTCTTTGTCTTCCTCCCAGTCTCTGCTAAATGATGTTGCCCGATTAGAATGTAGTGCCTTACAATGATATCAATACAGAGATTCATGGCTGCCACACAGATCACATCACACAGCTTATTTAAATGCTTCCTCTCTGAAGTAGGAAAAAGTGACGTCAGCCGGTTCAAGGAGGATGCCGAAGCTGCATGTGCAGCAAGATTAAGATCGCTGCAGGCGAAGAAAGTCCCCTGCTACAACATGGCAGCCTATTACGGCTATTCAAGGATGCGTCTCACACTCTCCCTCTCAGCTTTTTGATGCACAATGGCAAGCCTGATGACCTTGAGGGCACCGGGGGACCGGGGTGCCAGGTGATGAGGCTGGTTTGCCAGGTTTATACATGCCCCTGTCACAGCAGTGCCTGGCAGACAGCGAGCAGAGAAATCATGCACGTGCGCACACACACACACACACACACACCACATTCAAACCAACTACGAGCGGTACTATAGTCTCAACCCCCAACAGAGATGCGAGCTAATTAGTCCTCTTACAATCTCCAAGCATGCTGAGTCCATGCCAGAACATCGTCATCATCATAAATAAATGAAAAGATGAACAGATTAAAGAATCATAACACTACACTTGTAGGAATTGTAATTCTTTGGCTGGCAGTTATTTTTCAGTCATCAGAAATTATAACCACCTAGAAATCTCTCAGATGCACCGCATTCACTGGTGAAATGCCCTGCAGTTTTTCTTTTCCAAGGAGGGAAAAGGCCATGACCTCCTCATCTCAAGTTCATTTTAGATTGTTTTTGGTTTGTCCCAGTTAGCATTAAACCATTATGTTTGTCAAAAAGAAAAGAGAAAGAAAAAACATTTCTGGATTTCTTTTGGATTAAATCAATAAAAGCACTGACTTATATCAATATGAACAGCAGTCAACATAATTAGGCAATATTAACGTTAATCTAATCAAAACAACATTCTGTTTTAATGCAGTAGAGTCTCAACAGTTTTCTTGATTCAAATCTGAAATTCTTTACGTGATACACTGCTCTGCCATTACCAGCAACTGGACTACTCTTCCAATTTACTCTTAATGGGTAGCTGCCATAATGATATGAAATCTTGGTAGTGGGCCCGATTGGCTATTGTTCATAATAGGATTTGATCATTCTGAACACTTTCAGATCGAGATTTATTAGCCCGTGTGCCTGCATGTGTCCTTGACTTGAGGTGCACATTGCTTGCCTATGCCTCCATCTTCATTCAGTTTTTGCTTATTAGACTAAACAGAAAGTAATTATTTCTCAGTCATTCCATTTGCCTGGCAGCGGGAGGCGAACCACTTTTGCAGACTAATCGGCTCACAGTAGAGGTGGCCTTAGCTACAAGCAACTCTGAGAATGTCCTGGATTAAACTTGCAATACATGATGCATCTGGACTCTGATGAGTCATACTTAAAAGCAATCTTTAAGTTCCCTTTTTCTCATCCGTTCTCCGATATCCGCACATGTACCTCTACTCTTTTGTCCTACCCCAACCAGCCCACACCTTGTGGAGATCTCTCTTTCCCCATTTTTTATTATACTGGTTAACCACTTTTTCTCCCACTTCCTCATTCTCCTCAGCCTTTCTCCCTTTTTCCACAAATAGCCACTTCTCTTCTGGCTCCATCTGCCATTACCATGAAGGGCACAATGCCCGCTACCCAGCCCCTTACTTCACTGCTGACATCCTGGCCACTGGACTGAACACAGTGGCATATGTGTTGTCTGGGAAAAAATGGTATAATACAAGTGTGACACACACACAAGCCAGGTGGCGGTGTCATGCGTTTCCATCCACAGGAAAGTGTGAGAAAGCCACATTTATAGAGTTACAGTGCACACACAAACGCTGTAAAAAGGAGGCTCAAATAGGAGTTTTGTGATTGCAAGTATTGGCTGCGTGATGACAACTGGCCTTCTGGCCTACGTGACACAAGGTTAAAAGCAACACGTTATTAGATTTTCTAATGGGTAAAGTAGTTTGTCATACTTCACAGCTCATTATAACTATAACACATTCCAATGCTGAGGCATCTTTGTTCAAAACATACTTTCCACGCCAACAGTCTTATTCAGCTTATAGTACTCTATTTTAACAAAGTTACTCTCATTCTATAATATGATAATAATTACATTATTAAAACAACAGAATTATTCTAATAATAATCCATATGAGGCAGACACAACAGTATCGAGGAGTATTTAGTCAAAAATAACCATATATTTTCACTCAAAAAGCAGAATTCATAGCATTTAACTGCAATTGTGCTTCCTGGCAAGGGTATGCCACCACAATCTCCCTACACAAGCAGTCATTTTATGTGCCACAACGTGGACCATATTGTACCCCGTGTGTAAGACACCATGGACCCACGTCGTTCGCAAGTCAGCTCCTGCTCCCTGAAGCAGAATGTATCGGTTGCAGTCTGTGCTTGAGCCACAGCTGCTACTCCCTCTAAAGGATGATGTTTATTTAAAGTTGACAGGTCTGCAGATGCAGTGTGATGTCTCCACATCTTGGGGGTGGTGTAGCAAACATGACTGCATATCCATAGGATTTTTTTTAGGGTGATTATTTTCCATTTAAAGTAGTTGCTCTACATGTTAATGTCACTTTCTTTAGGGATGGGAGGGACCTCTCTCATGTATACTCATATACTATGAACTGCAAGTCTTACTATGAAATGCAAGCTGTAGAAATACTAGAGTGTTAAACATTTTCATCCATCTTTGCCAGTTGCTGCAGGTTGAAGCACAACAGCTTCTTTTTATCTCTTTTTATAAGCTTGGGCTGCCTGACATGCTGAGAAGAGCTTTCCTGTCTTACACTCAGTTGCATACATGCCTCTGTAATGACATTGCACAGAAGCATGTCTTTTGGATGAAGGGATGTGACAATATGGCAGCAATTATCAGCATCTTTCTAATTATTTCAAATGGTTGATAAAGTGTGCTACTGTTACAATTTTTTGCAATTTTTTCTTTAAATATGGACAGTCCAAATGGATGCAAGAATCAACTATAGGCACTCAGATTCCCCTGATGAATCACATATGCATAGATATCAGTGTGCCAACTATTACAAGTTAGCACGGGAATATTTCAAACTTGCTGGTGTGAATTTTCAATTACACACCAAAGAGTTGTGTGAGAAAACTTTCCAAGTTCCTCTATAACACCACTGAGGTGAATAACAGAGGCTTCATCTGTGAGACATGGATGAGAGGCTTGTAACTTACACTACACAATGTCTGATCAAAAATATAATAGCATGAAAGCATTGCTGTTGCAATGCTACTGAAGTTGATTTGTTAAGATTTTAATTTGTTTTAATGAATGTTCTACCATCAGAACAAACCAAACCTCAAATCTACTCTTATTGACGGTCTATAGAGAAGTAAAGCAAAAAAAAGCAACAAAAATAGATAAATAACTTGTCAATAGGGCCATTTTTCATATCAATATGATATTTTCTATATTAGTATTGCTCATATACAGTACTTGCCTTCTTCCAATAGTCTTGTCTTGGCTCTTGTCTCTGCATTTGCCTCAGAGTTCTGTTGTTTTGTATTGCCGTTTTTCAGAAACCTTCATTTCTAATTGCGTTATTTTACGTTTTTCCCGCAAGTTTAAGCTAACTAAAAATTAATAATAATTTCAAATTAGCCACGGCTGATGTTAAAGTAGTTTTTTTTTCTTGGATGATTTATATGTCCATCCTATGTGCAACACCATGTACACTCAATAACACACATGTAGGTTCAGCTTCCCTTCCTAAATCAATGAGGGGGATTCTCAATTGAACGCTCCCCCTCCCTTGACTTGAAAGCCAATAGGCAAAAGTGGGCCTGAGACCTGGGCTCATGTGTGTTTAGATTTGGACAAAGAGGACACTGGAATGCTCCCAGGTTGATGTGCACATTTAGGCTGTAAGACTATACTGGTCGGAATGGGATATTAGCACCACAGTGTTGAAACAGAGCCAAATGGCTCACTCTGAATTGATTAAATTAGATAAAGAGTTTGTGTCTGTGTTTTGTGTTCAATATGGGTCCAGAGAAGTATATATTATCTGGTTTAGCAAATGTATCGCCATACTCTCATAATCTGCAGTCCATATGAAGCACACAAAACACATAGAAGAAAAATAACCACCTACAAAGGCAGAATTCATAGCATTAATTTGCCGTTTTGCTTCCCAGCAAGGGTTTGTCACTGTTGTCGTAATTGTCTTCCAGCACAAGCAGTTGTTTTATGTGCCACATCATGGACCATATTGCTCCTGGTATGTAAGACATCATGGACCCAACGTTTTTCACAACTCAGCACCCGCTCCCTGAGGCAGAATGTATCTGTGGCAGTCTGTGATTCAGCCACAGCTGCAAGAGGAACTCAACATAAATAAGTGCAATATTGATTACAATGGAATACTTCACTGTACTTGGAAAAGTTTTATGTCGGCACATATTTCTGTAAGTAGCACTATCGTAACATAATTTGTTTGTGTTTTGTTTGATGCCTATTCTTATTCTTGAAGTATATCCACCACCTTCTTCATAGCAGAGAGTTCTACACTCTCGTTGCCAATGGATACTCTGTCAAGTAAGTTTCTACTTCACATACCTAGAATGATACTTTTTTTTCATTTTCAGCTTCATTCTAAATATAAGGGTTTATTTTTAACCTTTCAACAGACAACAGTTCAAAGTTTTAACTGGTAGTGTAGCTGCAACCTTTACATCTTTCTAATTGTACACAATATTTGCAAAATAACGGAGACTAATGCCTGATCCCTTATAGTATCAAACACAAATGCTGAGTCACATGATAAAGTTGCACGACCAATCAAAGTGTAATGTAGTATCTCTAGCATGTCTATTTTGACTGAATACATGAAAGGTCTTCAAAAGATAAACAAAAAAACAATAAAAGAATATAATTGAAAGGTTCAAGTGTGTCTCATGGGATCTCAAGGCGACTACACCTGGCCCAAGGGGGAGCTGGAATAAACAGTTGATTTTTACAACCACTTTTTAAAGCGAACACAACGTTAGCCAGAGGTAAATCAGATTATTAGGATCACTTTGCAAATATTTACTTGTATGAGACATTTATATGCTTGCCATCGCTTTGGTGAAAAATGCTGAAATAGAGATAGAGAAATGCATCCTTGAAGGCATCTGTATCATTCAGCCAGCACATTAATATTAGTGCCGTCATATCTGTCTGGATTAAACAAATTGTACTTGCTCCCACTCCTTTTTTATGTAGGAAACAATTCTTATTTAATTTGAATTTTTAATTATTCCGTTGGTGTTTTTATTTTTCTATGACTGCTAATATTTCTTTTTTGCATCTTTCAAATAAATAAGTATTTTTTTAATACTTAACATTCATGATTTCTATAAATATTATCCTTTTTATGATATTATCATAATGCTCTCTTGGTTCTCAAGAATGTGGTGGTAGTTTGAAAATTAAGGAAAATTCTTACTAAAAAATCTGTGTTAAAGAATATTCCTAAACCTCCCACAATGTATCTTTCCAAGTTTGCTCCGACATTTGATACAACTACTTGAAAAATGTGTTTGAAATTTTTTTTTTATTTTGGTGATGGCACAGTTATTTAATATCCCTTTCTCGGTTAATTCTCAGTGTACCCTTGCATTTATACTTATGCTCCTGTGCTGCCAACAGTCTAAACAACCTCACACAAACCTAGGTGTTTTAGGAATACATTCCCGATGACTCTCTGCTGTATTTAGAGACCTCCATCCTCATGTGAAAGTGTCTAATGTGTTGAGATAATAGCCACAATAATACTCAAATTAAGTCCCTCATTATAATTTTTTGGTTAATGAGCTTGCAACCTATCGTTTCACCCTTCACTTCTTCTTCCTAATTCATATGCATATGTATTTGCATAAAAATTACACCCTTAATTTATTTATTTTTTCGCAAATGACAAATTATTTATTATGTATTGTTGAATACTTTATAATTACATACAATATAGTGATGCTTACTATGCAGGGTGTTTCTTCTCCAGAACAGACGTGTCTTTTGTTTCAATGAAAAATGTTGCAAAACTATAGTTATCGCTCAACTAAAATGCTTCGGTGGAATATATATACCTGTATGTCCTACTGACTATTTAAGTATTTTCCTCTGCACAAACACTTTCTGGGCTGAGGTTGACAGGAGAGTCTCTATCTTTTCAACTCTGTCATCCCTCCAGTAATGCAAAAGTGCTTTAAAAAAAACAGCTGAACAATAAAGCCAACAGCAGCTATGTGCTGAGTCAGGGGAATGTGGCATGAATTGCCTCCAATTTTCAAACATCGGAAAACTGGCAAACATTTGTGGTAGAACGTAAGGGGAAAAGAACAGTCAAATCAATTGTATCACGAAGTAAAGCAAGAGAAAAAAAATCAACAGTAGTGAAGACCAGGTGCTGGATGAAGACCATGAAACCAACAAGTTAATCATAAGGGAGCGGAGAAGCAAAAACTTAGATTGATAATATCTATGTGAGGCTTTTTGACATGCTAAGTGCCCATGATTGCCCTTTGATGCCGTTTGTTTGATGTGACATTGAAGGCATAATGAAGACATCATATTGGCATCCTGCCTCTGGGTCAACAAGCATTCTTCTAGTCTATTGCGATCAGAGTCTAATTTCAATTTCTTTCCTCATACAATCTCATCCTTGTAACCACAACATATCTCTTTGTTTTGCAGATCTGTTTCTCAACTGCCAAAGCCACATCCCATTTGGCCTCTAAGCCAAGTCAGAGTCCCTTTTCAGTCGGATGAGTCCCTTGACCTCAGGTCTCCACCAATGGAGTCGGGGGACTCTGGCTTTGACAGGCACCACCCATCTTTGGCAGCGGCTCATTTTTACATCTCTAGAAAATAAGACCTGACATAAACCATTGTCAGATTGCGGTTAATTGACCTTTCAACCAATTCTTACAGATCGAAGATTACAAGCGTCATGTTACATTTGAGGCATCAGGATTTCCAAGCCAAGGAAAAAAAAATGCATGAACGAAATTTAAGATTTGAATCTCTGATTCAAATGAAAAGGTTAACCCTGTCTCCACTTCAAAATGCCTTTTTTTATATAGACAAACTTTGATTAATAAATCAAATTTTATTAGTATATTTTCAGTTAATGTGGTAGAAAAACTTATCTCTAAGCATTTTTCTCACTCCTCTCCCTCCTCCTTCATACCCTGGCTTTCACACTGGTCTAGGGAGAGACTGAAATGCTCTTTGGTGGCGCCTCATTTCCATTTTGATTTCTCTTTGCCTTTGTAGTGGTTCATCATCTTCGTCTTGTACCCTCACCATCCCTCGACCCATCTCTCTTGACTCCCCCTGGCTTTCATCTCCGTCCTCCTTCATCCTGTCCTCACAGTGTTTTTATCTATCGGCTTGTTTGTACAGACGACCACCGACCCATTAACCACACCAAATCATGTCTTGTCTCACCTGTGTCAAGATTACAAAACACAGCTCAGACGTCTGTGAAGACTGATACGTGTTTGCTTGTTTGGCTCCCTGTATCTTATCAGTAATGTTGTGTTCTGTACAGTGACCTCCCTTTCTGGGATTATGGTGTGATAGTAATATTGATTTCAGTATGTGTTCCAGTATTGTGTTTTTCAACAAATGAGAAGGTGGGGAAAATGGGACTGATGGTGAGGGGGACAAAGTGACAGTATAGGAGTCACAGGTGTAAATTCTGTCATCAGATTTGCCATCAAAATAGTCATGTATTCCAAAACTATCCAGAGATTTTAGATTTGACAGGGATAAATTGCAAAAATGGATATGGTAAAATGTATTCCTGGTAGATGGTGTCTGACAGCAGAATAGAGAGAAGACAGCAGCAACAATAAGACTGCAGAAGGGATTGTGAAAAGTAAAAGCAGCAGAATATACTTCAGGGAATAACGGCAGCGGGTAGATGGGGCAGAACAGACGTGACATGGAGCAAAGCATCCTGAGAGACCACAGTTGCTACCGCTTGCGCAAACCACACTTCCTTCAGTAGATGTGTAGAGTTGTCACAAATCAGATATCACACAAGCTGGCTGGATTGGGGTGTTGATTGGACTAGATCTCAGTATCCTGCCTGAGTTATTGAGGGCTTTTCTCTTTCCTTTTATTTATCTATTCTCTTACCAAGCCTTTGTAATATACACTATATTGCCAAAAGTATTTGCTCACCTGCCTTGACTCACATATGAGCTTAAGTGACATCCCGTTCCTAATCCATAGGGTTCAATATGACGTCGGTCCACCCTTTGCAGCTAGAACAGCTTCAACTCTTCTGGGAAGGCTGTCCACAAGGTTTAGGAGTGTGTTTATGGGAATTTTTGACCATTCTTCCAGAAGCGCATTTGTGAGGTCGCACACTGATGTTGGACGAGAAGGCCTGGCTCTCAGTCTCCGCTCTAATTCATCCCAAAGGTGTTCTATCGGGTTGAGGTCAGGACTCTGTGCAGGCCAGTCAAGTTCATCCACACCAGACTCTGTCATCCATGTCTTTATGGACCTTGCTTTATGCACTGGTGCACAGTCATGTTGGAAGAGGAAGGGGCCAGCTCCAAACTGTTCCCACAAAGTTGGGAGCATGGAATTGTCCAAAATGTCTTGGTATGCTGAAGCATTCAGAGTTCCTTTCACTGGAACTAAGGGGCCAAGCCCAGCTCCTGAAAAACAACCCCACACCATAATCCCCCCTCCACCAAACTTTACACTTGGCACAATGCAGTCAGACAAGTACCGTTCTCCTGGCAACCGCCAAACCCAGACCCGTCCATCAGATTGCCAGATGGAGAAGCGCGATTCGTCACTCCAGAGAACGCGTCTCCACTGCTCTAGAGTCCAGTGGCGGCGTGCTTTACACCACCGCATCCGACGCTTTGCATTGCACTTGGTGATGTATGGCTTGGATGCAGCTGCTCGACCATGGAAACCCATTCCATGAAGCTCTCTGCGCACTGTTCTTGAGCTAATCTGAAGGCCACATGAAGTTTGGAGGTCTGTAGTGATTGACTCTGCAGAAAGTTGGCGACCTCTTCGCACTATGCGCGTCAGCATCCGCTGACCCCGCTCCGTCAGTTTACGTGGCCTACCACTTCGTGGCTGAGTTGCTGTCGTTCCCAAACACTTCCATTTTCTTATAATACAGCTGACAGTTGACTGTTGAATATTTAGGAGCGAGGAAATTTCACGACTGGATTTGTTGCACAGGTGGCATCCTATCACAGTTCCACGCTGGAATTCACTGAGCTCCTGAGAGCGACCCATTCTTTCACAAATGTTTGTAAAAACAGTCTGCATGCCTAGGTGCTTGAATTTATACACCTGTGGCCATGGAAGTGATTGGAACACCTGATTCCGATAATTTGGATGGGTGAGCAAATACTTTTGGCAATATAGTGTATCTTCGGTCGGGTAGAGGGTAAAGCCCTCACAGCGGCCTTAAAGGAGTATCCATTGGGAAAATTTCTAAACTTTCATCGAAATATAAACTCAATTCACACAAGAAATGTTGCAAGGTATAGTCAGCAGGCAAGTAATTTTAGGTCTTGAGAAAAGTTGATAAAAAAAAACATATGCTGTTAGGAGCTGTGGAGCATCTGTGTGTGCATGACAAAAAAGGAGGGAAGAGTGAAATGACAGGAACACATAGAAAGGAAAATCCATCTTGTTCTAAAAAAGGATGATTTGGTACAGACATTAACTCAAAACTAAAGTTGTTTCGGTTACAGGAAGGACTGTAGTTATGGTGCCATCTAAAACTGAGAATCACCAGATTGTTTGGCTCATAGCTCATGTAATTGATCCAAGGCTTGGAGGGAAAAAAACGGTTGTACCATGCAAAGAATGACATAAATAGGATTCAGAACACAGCATGTACTATGAATTAATGAGCAAATGTTTTTGCTGTGTCCTCCGTTGGTTTATTTCCAAGTTTCCCACTGAAAAAGCAAAGACCAAAAAAACATTTTATAGCACACTCTACAGTAAAATATGCTCATATTTGGTGACTCTGCATTTTTCAGACAAACTATTGCAGGTTCTCCTTAATGGCCTTAGGAAATGTACCTGACAGTGCAACAACCACATAAAACAAACTTGGTTTTGCTGACTAATACTATCAAACTTGTCATCCACGTTTTCAGTTTTTTTAAATGGATCGCTTGTCTAATATGTTCTGTCCATGTAACATCTACCACAGAGTTGTCTTTCAGCGGTGTACATTCTCATTTAAAACACTGACTTTCTCACATATTTAAGTCAGTAATTTATTTTTTTTTTAAGTAAAATCTTTCCTATACATGAATCTCGCAGAACATTGTTCCAGTTATATAGCCATATGCCTTCATTTTCCTTTTTCTAAATGAATGGATGAATTACAAAGTAAACTATTCACATATTTCAGACCTTAGTTTAAATTTTAGCACATATTCAGTAGAAGGAAACTGAACAATGAAGACTTTTTCATATTTCTATTATGTCCAAGATATGCAGCTAACAGGAGTCACGATGTCCTCACAGTGAGATTGCTACACTAGAAAATCATCATGGAGACAGTCATGGGGTTGAGGGAATCAATGAATTGAATGGACCTTAAGCGTTAGAGAAAAGGACGGGCAAGATGGAAAGATACAGCAGAGAGGAGGATGGTAAAAACACATCAACAGTTTGAGAAGGATAGGGAGGTCACCATTAACCAGCGAGACAAGGAGGCCACTGGGTCTTCGATTAGTTCGGGCACCAGTCAATACCAGTTCGATTAAGCTCCTTGAAGGGCTCTGAGTGGTAAATGTGCAATATGTCTTGAGAGTTTAAACATGGGAGTAATGCAGCCGACCAGATGTATACAAAGACATGGAAAGTCAAAGAAGTCAAGTTTATATGAAATTTAAACATGAATGAAAAATAAGCCATTTGATTTAATCAAACTATAGAGCCCTTTCTTCCTTCTTAAAAAAGAATTTCCCATTCTTTGCTGAAATCATCACGAGGAGGAACTAAGACCAATAGAAAATAAGCACCTATACTATAGGCAGTAAGTACTCCGTTTCTGCAGGAGGCCCTGCTGTGTCGTGCTTGTGCTTCCCTTAAGCTGTCATGCTCATCCTTGAATCTTTTTCTCACACTGTAGTCTGCTGTATCCCTCCTTTTCAGGACAGGTTGGTTCTCATTTCTCCAAATAACTCATGTTAAATGTCTGTCTTGTCTGACCTACCTTTTCTGAAACTTTGGGTTATGCAATGCTCTGTAGATTCATAGCAGAAATCAGTCATAATAGTTGGCACATTTTTCAGACTTGCCTTATAAGAAAAACATCATCTTATATATATTTAAGATGTGAGATTTTCAGCAGAAGGCTGCTTTAACAACTCTAAGGTCACAAATCCTGTAGGATTTAGAGTTGTTTTATACAGGTGCTACAGAAAAAGGTAATCTTAGTAAGCTACTCCAAGGGTCCGGTATATGGAACATTGTAAATGGGATGACTTCAATGGTCAGCCATGGCCTACATAGACTTCTGTCTGCTTTTACACGTGCAAACACACACAGAGTGCTTTGCACTTTTCTTCCCAGTTTCAATCCATTCCTCTTTTTTTCACTAGACTCACATAATTCCGAACATGAGACACAGATTTCAGCCCATCTGTCACCAGAAAGCCAAAAAAAGAGGAAAAGGAAAAGCTGTATCAAGAGGTTCCTTGAACAATTTGTGTGTGTGTGCGTACGTGCGTGTGTGTGTGTGTGCACCTGTGTGTTATCAAGAGTTCTATAATTTGATGTAAACGTTTCGGTGGTTTGACACTATGTGATGTCTGCAGTGACCCAAATCCTGACTGTTGTGCAAACAGCAGGACAGCGGAAGCTGAGGCAGAAAACAAAGGACGGGAACAGAAACAAGTGGATAGTTGGGAGACTGGCGGAAGACAGAGGCTGATATTGTGGATACTTGTATGTTTGCCTGCCAGCAGGAGCACTGTGGCTCAATCTCCTCTCCCTCTGCTACACAGCTTCTCTTTCCACAACCTCTATTCTCTGTATGCTCCCTCAGGTCAAATAATCTTACAGCACACTGCTGGGTCTCTATAATACTAAAGCTTTGAGGACGGAGGGTGGTTAAGGTGTACATGAGAGGAGAGGTCATTACAGCAAAATTCAACAACATCTCATTCCTGAGGACAAATAGAATTGAGCACTATGGAGATCTGAAACTAACTGACTATATGAATGCCTTAATACATAAATCAATATGCTACACATGCACCGGTTAAATTATGAAATGCAACGTAATCAAAGGTCATAGCCTTTTTACCCTTCTTTTGTCTGAGAAGTTGACAACAGACTCTTTGCACTACAGTCTATTTCATTGGCATTGTGAGAATGTAAAAAAGAGCTTAGGTTAAAAATAAAAACAGGTCAAGAAAATTGAAAGGTGAAAAAGAATTCATTTACATGCAACTGTGAGTAAAAAAAAGTTAATAAAATAATTACACAAAAAACAGTCAAATTCATAAAATGCTTTAAACTACTTAAATGATTGATATGTTGGAAATAAATAAATAAAGTAAACCTGAAGGTACAATATAATAGTAGGGAATACAGCATTGGAAAAAAAAACAACTTAAAAAATAGGCAATAAAATAGGAAAATGGGCTTTTGTGAGAGTAAAACAAAATGACAGTAGCTATTGGAAAAGGAAAACTGGATCATCATGAATCATAACTCAATCAAGTGAATTGATAAAAAATTACAGTGGATATATTTTATTTTCCATAGCTGAAAAACACTATAAGAAATTAAACTAGCATTGTTGTTGATAAGGACTAGTTCATGAAATACAACTGTACTCAAACCCAGATGAACTCTGAAGATGATTGCAGAATGCATAAATCATTCTCAGGTTTATGTATGCGCCAATTCGCACGGCTCTTTGAAGATATAACTTCCAAAATCAATATTTCAAACAGATAGCAGTCGTTGAAAGAGTTAAGACCTCCATAATTTAGAAGTATACATAAAAATGTGTTCTTTGATCTCTTTTACAAGGTAGATATGTCTAAGGCAAGATAAGATGTTTTCTGTTGTTTTTTTTGTTTTGTGCGTTTTCATTTGATCCAGCGGTAGCTATATACACTTTTATGCAAGGATGAGAAAATAACAAAAAAAGGTTAAAAGGTTTGGTAAATCAATAGTCAGAAAGTTCTTTGTATTATCGATATGGTAATTGTGAACTTACCACCTATTTGATAGTGAGAAAAAAGAAGCCAAATAATATTTACATATCCACAACATGTAGTACATGCAGGAGGCCACAACCTATGAGGGCATGTTGTCTTTTATAGTATTCAAGTACAATGAAAATTAATTCAAACATTTGTTATTTACTGAATACATTTAAACAAGCATTGAAATCCAGGATGTCAATGTCTCCATATAGGCACATCCAGTTATGTACTTGATTTTGATCAGTGGGCTAAAAAAGAGCTCTACTTTTAAAAACTAACTGTCAACTAAAGTTGTAGAGGCTCCAAAAGTAACTGTCACTTCATAATATTACATATTGTACTTACTTATTATCATACTTCTTTGTTATTATACTATTTTTTTAATCTAGTTTTCCTGTGACGCCTGGAGACCAGGTTAAGTTCTAGTGTATGGTGTACATTTGGCCAATAGAGTGATTTCTCATTCTGATACTGACAAATGCAACACCAATCAAACCCCAGATCAAAAAAGGTACCAGTCGTAAACAACTTGGGGCAGATTCCTAATCTCAATAAGAAAGAAACAACAGAAACTTGAAACTGAGCAGAGCGGAATATATTAATCAAATACAATACTTTAATTACGTGAAATAAACAGAGCCTCCACCTATGGAGTTAGAAATTGAAAATATAATTGTAAATTACATGTTATATTAATTGATGGTTGTTCTTTTTTAATCACCATGTTTATTGATATTGATTGATCACAGGCTTTTTCTTCCTTTTGTAAACTTACATACACAAATAATGATGTGTTTAAATGCCTCCCACACTGTCTCCTTTGTGCTTGGGCAAGAGGGGTGTACACCAAATGTTGAATATTGCTCTTACATATATGCAGCAGGTTTTTTGTTCTGAACTTGTTTACGCATATTTTTTGGTTTTATTTAGATTTTTGCATGCCATCTATAACCATTCAATTTCAGTTTTGCAATAAAAAGGAAATTCACTTTAAAACAGGGTTTGAGGAGACAACAAGTGTATGAATACGAGGGATCACACAGTCTCTCAGGGCTAAGAAGGAAACAATGTCATTGTATAGACAAATGTAATATCCTTTCACATTTCCTCTGCATGGACAGCAATTACTGATCTGGAGCAAGGAAGTGAAAAAAGCTAATAATGCTCTGATATGATAATCATTGCCTTATTGGACAGCACATTAGAGGAGACTGTAGATGTCAAGACGGAAGGGACAGATGGGGAAAGCAGAGACCAGACACCCATAGAACTGTACACAGATGGTTGTGCACACAAATCCACATACATGCTGAAAGACTGCTAACATCTGTACCTAACTCTCCAACAGTGTCTGCCTTTGTCCATGTCTATTTTAATTTTTCATAACCTTTAACGTTGCTACCCGAATCTCATAAATTAAAAATTTAGCCATTAGCTGTATCACTGCTTAGCCTATGTATCATTCCCTTTGCTTCTGTTTTTTTTTTTTTTCTGTATATTCAACTGAGAGCGAAAAGGCGGTTAGGACAGAAAAGACGCAAATCTGAAAAAGCACTGGGAGTGAAGAGATAAGAGACTAAACAGAGGATGTTAAGATGAAATCAGATTGAAAAATTGAGAGGCGAGAAATGAGCAGATAAACAAGACAGATGAACAGTATTATTGTGTACTGTGTCGTTTTGAGGGCCTCTGTGTATGTGAGTGGATAAGCCGTTCATATGGTTTCTATGACAGATAACGGGGTAGAATCATGTGAGCTGCTACCACAGGCGTACGCACTGTATGTACAGTTACAAAGGACACATGTCCCAAGAGTCTTATTCATTGCAATGTCTGAACAATTATGATTGTATTTTCAGTCCGTGGATAGATTTTGTTTCCATGATAATGTTCATAAATCAGCCACATCTGAAGGTTTTCATGTTAACACCAAACTCTAAAAAGAACAGTAACAAGAAAATAACTTTATTCAAACTGAGGGGCTTATTTCTCAGTTATGAAATGCTCCTCTTTACTCAGGTATCAATCTTTATGTCAGTCTCAGAGTTGTAAATAGTTTTGCATACCAAATCAAAAGATAATAAAGTGAGAATTGGAAACTGTCTGTTGATGCCTCATTCATAACTGCTCTTATAACTCTCATGCATCAGTAATGCATGCATATAGAAACTGGTATATCAAAGGCGTATGTTAAACAGGGAAGTTTCAACACGCATCCAACCACAAACCTATGGTAGGTCTGTTTACATGCAAATTGCTCTGGGGTGACTAACATTATAAAGGAGAACCACACCTTCATTAATTAATTTACACGTGTCTGACTCTGTACCCACACACGCTTTTAGTCATTAAACTACACACAGTTTTATGCAACTAGTCTCTGGTTGTCTTCATTAGATATTGATAGCTCTCTTTAAAAAAAACTAACAGGTGGATGCTGTGTTAGTGAGTCATTATGCAATGAGTGGTTTATAATTATCTTCAATTATGAATGTCTAATCAAGCCACTAAGCACCTCAAAATAGCCCTAACAGCAATCTCCATGATAATTCTGAATGACTTGACAACTAATGAATCACTAAGCAATTCTCTGCAAATCTCTATTCTTCTATATCTAACAGTTTGGGAATTTGGGAAATAAAATAACTTTCGTTCAACAAAAGCACATAGATGTAGTGATAATTACAATTACACTTTGAGGGTCTATCTGGTAGAATGCTACAAGGGGGAACTCCTAACAATTCAAATGTTGGCTTGAGATGTAAAACATCGATTTTCCTTGTGAGGCAAGTGAGGGCTTTCACATCTACACCACGTCTCAAAACCGAAGCTGTGTCTTTCAGAGCCGCTCTGTGTTTTGTGCCACTGTCAGCATGATCACAATTTCCTACCGCAGTTTCACGTTCATTAAGCATGCTTCACTGAAGAAAGATTTAATTGAGGACCCTTGAAGTATTTGCACTGCAACTGTCAACTATTAACCTCAGTAATTAGAGTTTATGATGATAATGTTCTCTTGCTGCTCCGCAACCGCGGTGCCCACCAGGCTGCTGAGTGACACTTGAGGGGGCAGGAATGAGTGACAGCAGAGAAGAGGAGCAGACAAACTGACCAGATGGCAGGAGCTGTAGTGCCTGCAGTGCCGTGGCTTAATACCACAGCAGAGTGTTCAATGGGAAATTGGTGATGATGATACACAGTGAAGGATTCACTTGAGGTAAACTTTCACTCATGCATACAGGGTGACTGCACTACAGTAAAAACAGAGGTTGTGGGCCACGACAATTGAGAGAACTAGTGTGTGCAGGACTCAGGGATATGGTTGAAAAAAAAAAGCATGAGATTAACAGAAAAGGTTAAAACGTTATTCTTTAAAAACTGTCGTGAATTCTCTCCCTTCTTTCAATAACTAACTCTATAAACCAGAGAAGCTGTGGCTCTTTGTCTCTGCTGTATTATCAATATAACCAAGCTACAGAGTAGCAGTCTAAGTTTCCCTTTGAAAGACGGCTGTCCAGAGAGATGGAAGATAGATACATAAAACGGAACTGAAGATGTCAGAGTTATGAGTAAGGCTTCCTTGGGGCAGCAGATCAGGTCATGTTGTTTGATGGATATTTTTGCAGGTCAGACGTGCTCATTTTCTTCCAAGAAAGGTTAGCAGGGTGTAAATATGAAGCCATGTCATTGCTTTTGCATCTAATTGGCAGATACAACAGTCCTCTCTCTTCCCTGAGTCAAATTCCAAGAATGGTGAATGATTTGCATTATAATCACATTTACCTGAAGATGGAGTAGCTCTGAATAAACAGTATACCCAGTGACGTGCAATTTATCGTTTTAATATACCTCTGTTTTCTTCCACATTGGAAATTGTTGTACCTCAGTATGGATGCATCTGGGATTTCCTCTTAAAACTGCATGCTTCATGGTTGTTGATATGCTAACGGTTTATTCATGTTACCAATACACCAGCTTCTGATGAATCACATATTCTATTCTATTTTTTCACACACATATTGATTAACAATTACATTTCAAAACCTGGTAGTCAAAATTGACTCGAGCATAACTCAGCTCTTTCTGAGGAGGAAATTAAATGTCACAGTTTTCCCACTCAACCTTTTTCCCAATATTTCTCTGAAAATTCAGCCACAACTCTACCAGATCTCTCACATTTAGCTAATTTATTAATACTTTTTTTATACAGATGAACAGCTTGTTTGACTCTATGCTGATAAAAAAGTCATATACTGATGCTTGGTCAGGAACCTCGGCTATTGGTTCTAAATCTGCTAGCTGCCCCTGAAGTATTGCCTCTCAAACTGATAACAGTCTGAATAAAAGTTGCTGTGGAATGATATCAGGAAATATTTTCACAATTAAATATATTATATTCATATTGTTTCAATGGGCCTATGCTATGACATTTTTTTGTGTTTCATAGCTTTACCTTGACGTTTTACCAACCAAAATCAAAACCTTTAGTTGTTATGTGAATGTACAACCCATGATTGAATGCTGTACGGTCGCATAGTCAAAATTGGTATCGTGTGGAATTAGTGGAAATTTAAACATCATATCAATTAAACATGTAAAAATGTTTTCAAAGGTTTGTATTGGACTTTTGTATGTCTGGCCATTTGCTAGATGCATGCAACAAATACCTTTTCCTTTGATTACTAACTTATAGGGGTAATTTTGCATGTGTCATGTGTGTAGTTAGGCTGTTTCTGTAACTATACCATCACATTGCCCTTTTTGAGGCACTGTTAAGCCTAAACAGTTGTAACTTTCAAAGTTTGCATTGTAAGGAACCATGATACTTTTAATGAAATAGCTTTTTAACCACCAAGGCACCGTGGAGCAATTAATGCAGAAAAGAAAGAAATAATTTTGGTGTTTTAAGGAATAAAAACAAGGCCTTTTTTTGATAACTTGTATTTATAAAAGAGTAGCTTCATGAGCATGTCTTTTAATGTGAGGTTCAATTTTTCTCCGTCACAAGTCTCTCCCTATCTGACAGTGGCTGGGCATTGTCAAAGAGGCATTCATTTTCTTCAGCGTAAAATCTCTTTCAGCACTACTCTTGAGTGATGTTGCCTAAAAAGTCTTTTCAAGGAAACCTCTACAAAATGTCTGGGCGCTAGAAAAAATAAATTAAAGTAAAATTTGAAACAAGGAACTAAAATTAGAATACAATGATTATTTTAGCACCCATAAGTTGATTACATTTTTCATAGCCGAGCCCCCTCCTTGTATGACTTCTAATGGTTTTTCTTTTTCTTGTCATTATTCATTACCCTAGTTCCCATGTGTTCTTTATTTTATTGGCAAAGTCCAGGTGTTTCACAGCACTCTGAGAAACTTAATTTTTACCAGGTATTCAATTCCATGGCATTTTCTCTCAATTCTTTGCCTCCCTGGAGGCTCTTTTTTCATCGGGAACAATGACATCACTGCCAGGGATAAAGACCTATGAAAAATCAATTCCCTCCTGCACGGTCTAAAGTTTCAAGTAGCTTTTTATAATTTCAGGTCGGAGATTTTTACAGTTTAGTGTCTATGTATGCAGTTAGTTCAAGCAGAGATAAAAAAAAATAATGTAAGAGTATAAATGGATCATGAAAAAGAACTATGCTTACTTTTGTGGTAGCCTTCAGTTCACACTGCTCTTAAAAAGTTTTGAAGGAAACTTTTTTTTTGGTATGACGTCGATCATTTCAGTTGAATCCAAGACATTTTATCCATCCCCACTTGTCAGTTCATAAGCCAAATGAACTTTCAACCTTCTTTTTGAGTCTGTTTCAGGCACCAAAAGCAGTCATCTTCACATAAAAATGTTGATATCATATTTTTAAGTATTGACTAAATTTTCCTGGATTCCTGTCAATTTTTACATCAAATAATGATTTGGCCATGGGCAAATTTTGCATGACATTTTAGAATTTATTTGTTATTTTCTGTGAGATGGGATGAAAACAAAAGTAGGCCCACACATGTGTGCTAATAACCTAATGCAGAATTTAGCTGGAAATGAGGGTTATATTATCATTATTATTACTATTAGTAGTAGTAGTAGTGATATTAAAGCAATCCTTTTCATTCAAAATTATACATAGATGCTTCCCCTTTAATGATATATGTCACCCATGCCACTGAGGATTTTCCTTAAAATTTAGCATCCATTCCTTCACTTGATATTATAACAGCATGTGCTCCTCAATCTGTTTATTGTTTTTTTTCTAATTCTTTGAGAAAATTGATGGCAAAGCAAACTATTTCTTGGCAAAAGAATGATGCAGAACAACAAGTTAAAGTACCTCCTCCTGACACTTTTGATGAAATTTCACAGGACAGTATGGTTCTTTCACAAGACACATTTTTTAAAGAAGGAAATGCATAAGCCTCGCACGAAACCTCTCTATGTCAATCTGTCATTCGGACAGACTGAGAGGAAACAAAAGGGAAACAAGTAGAGCTCCATCCTTCTGTAAAAGACAACAGATGGTTGAGAGTTAGCCAGTAACAGCTGACAAAACAAGCTGCTATTAATTTTTATTCAGTAATACATCAGAAGAAATCCCCAGTGCCCCATTATTTCCCCCCAAAAAATAAATTGCAATTCGACTCAAGGAGAGGCTACTTACTGTTCAGTTTATAGAAATCATTATCGGAATGTTCATAATGGTGTGCCTGACTCTCGCCTCTCGTCCGTTGACCACTGGGATAGGCTCCAGTTCCCCCCGTGACCCCATTAGGGAATAAGCGGCAACGATAATGGATGGATGGATGGATGGACTCTGAAAGTCAACATACAGTACCAAGATCAGATGTGCTATGACACACCATGTTTCTTCAGAAACACACGCTGCAAAATTCAATTTGCTTTCAGAGGAAAAACTTATACTCTGACATGCTGATGTTCTGCTCTCTTTCCACAGAAATGTCAGTGCGCTGTAACTTTGACCTTTGCGGTTTTAGTAGAAATACAAAACAGTATGCTAGACTTTATGGGCATGTAATAAGTCGTGGCGTGTAAGGCCTCTGAAAAGAGATCTTAGATGTATGTGAGATGACAAGGCATGAAATAAAATGTTTGTATTGCAATACAGTTTCCTGCTCAAGAGAAAGAAAGTGTGGTTATAAGGGTGAGAAATTCTTTTAATAAGATTGTTAATCTTCTGGACTTCCTTTGAATAATCATTAGACAGAGGAGCAGTGTAAAGGTTGCATCAGAAAAATGTACAAATACATCTTAAATGTTTTCATCTTACGTGCTCAAGTCTGTTTGTAAGTAATTTCATCTTCAGATTTAATTTCACCCGAACTGGAAGCAAGATATGGGAGCATTTTAATAGAATTTTGACTTTGAATGTGGGTGATGTTCTTAAAAAGCTAATGGATCAACTCAAAACCAGAGAAACTAAAACCATTTACCTGTCTTCAGTTCTCCTGATGCCAACACCAATCAATGTGAAATTAGATAAGGGAGGTACAAATTTAACAACTATAATTAAAACTATCCCTTCAAACTTTCTCTGTGGATGTAAGTGTAGTAATTACAGCAAAATCCATCATATGGATGGTTTCTTTAGAGTTCTTGAATGATAATTTGATGATAGAGTTAAGGAAATCAAGATTTTATTAGAGCAGAATTAGAGATTCAATGTGAACAAGTTTGCAGTCGTTAATAGATTGATTTTTACTGCTGTCTTGCTTTGTTGGCATAAAAGGAAAATAAAAATGTCCAATCCCTCCAAATTGTGAATAAGGAATAGGGAATAGTTGTTTGGAAATTTAATTTGGAAGTGTAAAACCTTCATCCTGCCATAGATCTGAAATAGATGAGAAATGTACTCTCTTTTTCTGTCTACTATTACCAAATCATTGAATCAATTAGCATAACTGATATTATTAATGTTTAGGTTTTATTATATAGGGACAATACAGGAGAAAAAAGTCATATAATTAGTAGTCTGTCTTTATCAAGTTTTTCCGTGGACTCCCTTACTTTAAATGCTATTTATTTACAAACTATGTCTACAAATACTTATACAAAATGTAACCACTTTTCCAAGAATGAATGGAATCAAATGTCCTTTTAAATGTGCTAATGTGTTTAAAATATATTGGTTTTAGAAATTACTATGATGTCATAGAAAATTTGCAAATTGTTTGCTGCCAAAATACTGATCCTATTGTTGAGTATGTTTATTATACTGACATTCAGTGTTCCATGCTTTTCCCATTACTTTTCTCCTCTCGAACTAAAATATTCCTGAAATTAAACACAGTATAAAGGCCAGCTTGGTTGGACATACAATATATAGTTTCACAGATATGAAATCTATCCACCACCAAAGTTGTAGGTCAACAAATAACTTCAGTGTTCTCAAGTGAACTTTGATGCAATGCAAAAATAGTTTCCAAGGCAACGTGATTGTGCAGCTTGAGAATCTGTGTTCAACCAACAATTTCCTGATATGATTATTCATACGTAAATTAATCGAATTAACTATCTGAGGCAAACAATGTCCTCACTTTAGCCTTTAAGAACAATATTGGACCAATAGAAAAGAACATCTTCCCCAGCAGCTGTCCTGTCATATGGCATTCTTTGCTCTGTTTCATTTCCCTCTAAATGCCTCATTTAAACTTTGGCTGACTTCTCATTTGGTTCTACTGATCATACTTCTGATATTTTATGTATGTAAAGCGTATATTGCACCACTTAGAAATATAAATTACACATTACTGCATAAATTCCAATAAATCAGTTTTTATTGGTTTTTGATGTTAGAAAACTTTTACTCATTCATTTGTTTTGCTGTGTTTAGGCTTCTGAATAGATCATATTTTCGAGTTTTTCACTTTCTTCATAAAATTAAACAAAACAGCCAATTAAAACAATACTTTCTTCGTATGGCATTTTTTTCTCTATTTTCCGATAAAGAGGTCTTACATAAATTATGCATTACAATTTTCTCCTTTGTGGATGACAACCCACTTTAGACACCAAGATGGCATCTGTCTATCATAAAAGCCTGGAAACCGTCCATCTGCATATGGAAGTGAACAGCTCTACAGTCAAGCTGGCTATTTCTATATCCTGCAAATTGTTTCCCTTAACATTGAGTACCATATGGTATGATAACTCATCTCATTTTAACATTTTTTTTTTTATTTCGGAAAGTCAATAAGAAAAAGAAACCTGCTTGTTGGAGTATGTTTTAATTGAACCAGATAAAATTAGAAACAAATGTGGATTGAAGGATATCCGATGGACTTCAGAAGCATTCTCAGGAAAGTGTGCAACCAGGTGAATTTATCAGTGGTGGACGGAAAATAATACCTCTACGATCAGTAAGCTATAACAAAATCCGTTATAAAGACTTCCCACTTTAAAACCCATAAGATTAAACATTATCATTATAACAGGTGCTAATCTTTCTTTTTTTAAGTCTTCGTCTGGATTTAGTGAATTTGGTCAGGTTTCTGATGTGAGTGTAAGAGAATATAATGGCTGAAAGATGTTACAATGACATTTAGCTGATTATTTGAATACATTTGTCATAAATAGCCTCTATTCGAAATTTACCAATATCTTTATGTGTATTTCTTCTTATCTTTAAACGTTCAAACAAAAGGTGCCCCAAGAAAAAAATCACATCATTTGTGAAAACTCTAATAGAAATGCATGTTAATATCTCAGAATTATACAAACTAAGTCCAGATCCAAGCATGTGTAAACTTCTGTGGACTCGTTACCCTAGCAACCCCTGAAGTGAAGCATCCTGCAGTCTTAACTAAGTTGTGGTGAGACAGATCATTTTAAATGAAAAAATAGATTCTTAGAAAATAGATTTACATTATTCACATGTGAATTGAAAACATACCCTGTAGCTAAGTAAGAACAACCAGCAAGAACCAGAAGGAGTCTCAGTAGGTGTAAATCATGGCCGTGTTTTACAGTTAGTGCAGGTACTTGCCTGCGTAAACATGGTTGCCTTGTCAGCAATAGGTCGGGTTTGGGGTACAGCGCTGAAACAGAGTAAAGAGGTATGGAATATAACAGCTTTGATATTTACAAAAGAAGTCCCAGCATTTATGATCACAGTGTGATCTGATGACACTGTGTTTCAGCAGCACCAAGTCACAGAGGACCGCTTAGATTAGGAAACCTCCACGTCAGAACTAAAAATTGACCTCCAGTTTAAATATTTTGGAAGGGTTTGTATAAAGTCATGGCCAGCTCCTATTCAGCCAGTTTAAACACAGCTTGAAGAGATTACACATAGAGCAAGTTTGACAGACCAGGCATTTTGATTAAGGATTTTTGTTTGTCTCTGTAGCTGATCCCTCAAAAGACAAATTATTGGGCTGCAGTCTCCAATGTACCAGCAATGACTACTTCCATTTGTAACTCAGCTATGACAACCATCTAAGATTAGTGCTCTCTTAAATTTTGCCATAAGTAGCACAATATTTTATAGCAAAAGAGTAAAACCCACAGCACGAACTATTTTGTACAAAAAGTCAGATTATTTCATAACTCAGGCCCTCCAAAGGCATATTTCTGAATCTGTTGTACAGTAGTGACGACGCTGCATGCTTCACAGCAATATTGAAAAAGAATTTTCTTCGCTCCAAAACCTAATTAAGAATAATTTCCATTTCAGTGAAATGGTTCCTAATCACATGTTTGTACAAGAAACAAGCTGCACCTCTTTTGTTGTCAATCATCCTGATTATGAACCGGTCTGCTTGTTTGTGACCCTGCACTAATTTGCTCTGCTCTTGGTAGACTACTTTGGTCATTACTGAAATGACTACACTGCATCTGTGTTTGTTGATTAGTGCAATGTTGAAAGCTCACCTGCAGTATGGGCTACTTGTACCTGATTTGTGGTTATGTTGCCAGCTTAGTAAAATATGTCCCCTAGTGTAATAGCAGACCAAAATTTTTAAATGCAAACAAAAGTACTTGTAATAGCCCTTTTCCATCACATGAAAGCTTCAATCTCTCTCTCAACTCAGTGATCATTGGAAGACTGGAGCTTGAATAAATTAACCTGGTTTAATATATACTACCTGCTGCTGATGGGAAGGTTAATAGAGGAGATGTTTAAAAAAAAAAAAACACTAACTTGCAACCACTATTTAAAAACAAATTAATAACAAACATTGAAATTATTTGGTTTAGTAAACCAAAATTCAAGTAATTATTCATTGTTTGACCAGCGAGGAACTACTCACTGAATCATTTAAATCATGCCTTTTTTTTCTTTTTTTTTGCAAAGGAAGATTACTAATTAAATTGTTTGTGATACTTCAGACACTGTCTGCTAAATCAATCTGCAGGTAAGGGAGAAACATGATTTTAAAAAAGATGTGTGTTTCATTTTGTTTCAAATGAAATACTCAAAAGAAAGCATTCAGTGTTTAAAAAAGCGGAGTCTTTTTCTTGGATAATCTGCATATTCAAACATAAATCCTTTAATGTATTGACCTTTTACTGAAGAAAATTAATCCTAAATTGCTCACTGCACTGTTAGTTGTTTAGCTGTATAATGCTCCATCACACAAAGGATTAAACTGGGGATGATTGATGCTATAGTGTTTGATCCGGTTTGCAATGGCTCGCAGGAAGCGATATTAAAAAGATGGGGAGAATCAACAAGCTCACAACAGCCTTCACAGTAGATATGTTTATTGCTTGCAAATGTAACAAAGAGAGAAATGGTGTGCTCATGCCCAAACACAAACATAAAACTCCTCCCAGGCTATTGACTGCATCATTCAACGAAAATAATAATCTTATCATCCTTAGCAAAAAGGTATCAAGCCAATTACTGGCCGCCTTGGCAGAAACAACATGGCTGTTGAAAAATTGTAATTCTTCACATCATACATTCCTTTATAGGGGAAGTGACAGTTCCTTTAATATTATGATAGCAGTTCAGGGAGTCCTCTTATTGAACAAACCAAGCTGCAGCATCTGCAGAGAATGCAATTTGCATGGTGAATTTCACTGTGAAACGCCTGCAGTTTTTTAATCACTCGACATTAGCAAATCTTTTTATTAGCATTTGTCTACATCTGTGTTCAGAATGATTTTTGATACATAATAAAGCCTTAAGTCGAAGCTTAATGATGGAGTGACTTAACTGTAATTTATATCCATCTCACTCTGGCTGGAAGCAAGTAACCTTCTCTCTGTGAAAATATAAACAACTTTTTTAAAAATTTGATGTGGTGGCAAGAGATAAACAAGGGCCAGACAAGAGAAAAAGTATATTTCTGTAAAGTAAACTGAGGTGACTGAGACTGTAATTGCTATACCTGGTCAAAAACACACCACAGCAGGTTATACCTTTTTCTGCCTTGTCATCATATTGTTATATCACATTTGTTACATAGTCTCTTTAGTCTTATTTTGGGGGAATTTAACATGATAAACTTTATTTTTTAAATCAGTGTAACCTACTTACAAGGGATATCGATTTATCATTGTTTTCAAGCAAAATTATTTTCTCTCATGTGCATGCATTTGGAATCCAAAATGGGGCTCTTTTGAGTTTGATCAAATTTGCTGACATTTACTCTTAAGAACACTGACCAGAAACCAGTTATAAAGGTGTGCAAGGCACATCCCGCAAAATCTTTGTAACAAATACAATTTATTGATTGATTGAACAGGTATATTCAATTTGACTTTATTGTGTGTCTGTTTGCTGACACTTATTTGAGAATCTTTTTTTTTCTATTTTCTTTTTTCAATTTTTTGCTTATTCCTTTTTCCATTAATAAGCCACTTAAAAAATAAAAATTACACTGGCAAAAATGAAATGTTAACTCTCTAAAAAGCTACAAGAAACTTCGAACAGGAGTTATATCCAGTAACTACCTCCTAGGGGACTTGCCTTAAAGCTATGTCAATATGAAGCGATGTCATTACACGGTATTCTGCAGACCGGTTGACCACAGTTCATGACAAGCATGACTCTGTGATAATTAGGCTATCTCACCATTTTGGACTGGATCATATACATCAGCCAACACAGTGGGACTGAAAGTGAGCTGCCAGCTTTCCTGCAGAGAAGCATTATCAGTGTTCAGGTATTTCATTGTGTCAAAGTTCAGTGACTGTTTATTTCTTTATAGAAAAAGAGCACCTGGTAGAGTAAAGTGTATTAGACATCTCCAGCTTCATCCCACAGTTAAAAAACATACATGTTAGGTTCATTTGAGGCTCCAAATTTCCTCTGTGATGGACAGGCAACCTATCCAGGGTTTACCCCCTGATTAGCAAAACTCCCTGATCCACTCCCTGATTCCAAAAGCAAGAGTTAAAGATATATTCAAATCATAGAAGTAATTCTATAAGAAAGATGAATGTAACCCTTGCATGAAATTACATTAAAAAAAAGAAAATGGTTACAGAAACATTTCTTATCTTTTCAATCCTGTTTCCCACGGACATAAATGAAAAAAAGCTATATATAAAGTAGTAATAAATTATCAAATTCATACAATACAGCAGCATTCAAACATTCATAAGGCTGGATAAAATAAATATTTAGCTCAGGGCTGAGATAACAAAAGCTGAATGGTACCTACAATACACCGTCAATCATCACATGGAATTCAATATCACCTCTATAACATAAAAACTGACATGGCTTGTTCACATTTGGTGCCAAAGGCTCAATGTTGAGAGTTTCAAAGCATTCTTGGATTATTGGAGTTTCAGCAGGCCACAAATAAGTGAACAGTGTCATTAAGCAACAATTGAGATGTTCAAAAGACGTGTCGTCTTTCGAAAAGTTTGTGCTGTGAGCAAATGTAATAAATGAAAAAAATCCTTTATATTTAAGAATACCTAGAGCTACGTTATAAATTCGGCTGGTTTCAACCCTATACATTTCTTTTCTGAATCACTGACTTTCTTGAAAAATTCTTGAATGAATCTCAATGTTTTGTGACATTTTAAAACATCTCTTGAACACGCCTTTCCTATTTAAACAATATGATTATTATGAACATTATGAATAATAGAATAATAGACACCCCATTTGAGCTATTTTGGACTGGACACTTTGGGGGCTAGCAGTAAAAGAGCTCTGTAGAGGCCGGAAGGACCAAAAAAAAAGCCTGCGGCCTTTTTCCAATCCAGATGGCTCACCTGGAGCCATCTGGATTGCGGATTTTAGCCAATACCAAAATCTGTGAATTGATCCAAACAGGGCTCCATGAGCAAATTAGATGAGGAGTGCAACAACGAGAGTGCAAGGAATGACCGGACAGTTTTTGGAAGAAAAAAAAAACTGCCACGAAAAAGTCAGAAACGAAAATGAAACACCCAAACTACTATTTAAATGAAAAAGATGGGTCTACCTAGCGAGAGCAATCAGTTTTGAGCTAAATCTTATGTAAAACAGAGCAGAGAAAGAGTGCTAAATAATATGTGCGAGACACAGCCGCCAGAAAGGAGAAAAAGTCAGAAACCATACTGTTTTACTGTTGCTGTAGAAAGACGATGACAATAATCCTACTCTGATAATTTTGATGAAGTGTCCAGCATAGCTTATCTTTGAGCATGTCGAAGCACATGATTGTATAAACCTGTGGCCACAGATGGGCGAGCATGTCCTATTGGTTATATCATTTATGTGTTTTTGGTTTCTTTCCATTGAAAATATGGGAAATTTGTTCAATGATTTATTAGAAAATAAATGTCTTCTTCCTTATTGTCAGAATGACGTCCCTTTGGTTTCTGAGAGACACTGGATCCAAAGACCGAGGGAAGAAAAGAACAGCCTGTTTCAGCTCCAACACCCCCCATCACCTCCCACCCGAAAACTGACAGGCACATTTCAATCCCGCGAGTGAGAGAAGCTCGCCAATCAACTGGCAGGAGATTCTGGCATTTGATCAGGACCTGCCATTAGGATATTTTCACTTTGAGATGGAGCCACTGATTCCCACCAAAGCCCACGTCACATCTGCTGGAGGACACACACCTGACTAAGTGAACTGGATGCATCCCCTGATCTGACTAAGTGCCAGTAGAGAAAGTGCAGTGAGAGATTTTGCCTTTAAAGAGTGGTTACCAACATTTATGATATACCACCATGCTGAAGTGCAGAAGATGCTATGGTACATCTGTATTAGCTCAGGGTCCACTTACAAACATGCAATATCATATATGGCAATGCTCTCATGTTTGAATTAAAACACTTTATTTTAAAAAAGACAGATCGTATTTTGTTTTTCTGGTCACCAATTTATACAGTTTTTGTTGAAGAGATTCCAATTAAATAAATTAAAACTCTTCTTTAACCTATTCATTTAAATAACTACCGCCTGTCACAATTTGCAACAATGATCCATATAGAGAAATAAATCCTGGAGGAAAAGAAAGCAAACCCATGTTACCTACATGGACAATTTAAAAAGAATGAAATGGAATTGGTTTGAATTACCTTGTGGGAAATCAGTGATAATGGTGCCCAGTTACCATCAAAACATATCTTCTGAGAGATTTTTATTTTGCTACTCCTGAGCATTATCAAATTTCTGGAAAGCCTTTAAAGATTTCAAAACAAAGTTTCTAACGTGCAGAAAAAGGTCTGAAGGAGATGAGCAATCAGAACTGTTTTCCCCCCATCAAAGCTAAAAATTGTTCTTCATGAGACAGATTCATGAACCATGCGATATATTCTTTTATAACTTGTCATTTCGGAAGCAGCATCCCTGAAAACATGAACTTCATTGAACTACTATCATTTTTCAAGTTTAATTTTCTACCTGCTCTCAGAGGCTATATTCCTGTAAAACCAGTGTAGCATGAAGATATCACAATAATATATCTCGAGCGGCAACTCACGGCAGCATTTGAGAAGTAAATTTCTGTCATTTACAAGATAAACCCTGAAGTCATCATCCCTGCTGTGTACTTTCAGTCATAGTATTCATGCAACCAGATGGACAAATGCATAAGCTCTTTCCAATGTTTATATCTCTGATGTTTTTAGTTTTTCTTCATTTTCTTTTATTATTTTGTGTAATGTTTTTTGCTCTCTGTAAAGCATCTTTTAGCAATAAATATTCTAAAGTCTTTTATGCCCGAAGCTGGGTTGGGTACTTGATGAAACACATAGAGAATAGCAAAGAGGTTAAAGTCTTTTGTCGCTTGTACATAAATCCAAGGCAGTCAAATTTTCAACATGTGTTTGATTAGGATTAATAAACTGACAGCAACTAAATTGTTTTTTACTTGAACTCTGCATCATCTGCTGCCTTTTTGTTCCCTGCGTTGTTTTCAGGTAAATGTTTGCAGGTGGCATTGTTTTGAGTTAAATCAGTTTTCTGAGCTTGATTTTATCATTCTACTCACAAAGTACAGGAATTCCAGGGGTTTTATTGATTCCTCCCTGAAACAGGACTCCCTGGCAGCATGGAATGAAACGACAGGAGAAAGCAAAGGGTAGAAGGTAAGGACGGAGCGCTGAAAAATAGTGGGAGAATGAGGAAAGAAAAGAGACAAGAGAACAGGGGGTAAGAGAAAAAAATACAAGAAAAAGTCATCTCAAAGAGGAAGTGTTTGATAAAGAGGAGGATCTGTTAGAAGTTATGTCCAACTAGCACGTCACATGTCAAACGATGATCCAAAACATTTCTGCCAAATGGCAAACTATACTTTAGTTATCAGCAAGCTGGTGATGTACATATCCCTTTTAGAATGATGTAGCCATGTCAAAAATAAAGGAGGTGAAAAGAGCAAATGACAAACAGTTTTATCAGTTGAATCAGATTTTTATGTAATTATTTTGGTATGTCAAAGTGAGTGTGCATTCAATGTGTAAAGTTTTGTCAAATGCAAACACAATTCTTAAGGTTACTCGCTTGCTGATCGTTTTGAAGCTTTCAATGCTGCAAGGCTGAATGCTCTGCCTGATTGCATCTGCAGCAATCCACACTCAAAACCGAAGCCCAGCTTGTTCTATTGTGCTCCAACATTTGGAAAGCACATCTTGTGACATTCAAAAAAGGCAAATAAAAAGAACAACACTGATTGTTCACCTTGTACTTGAAAGACACTGTCGTGCCAACTTCAAATCCCTTCAATTTTGTTGTAGATCGTCTGCGAAATAGCTTGCAAAAAGCTCATATCATTTAAATAAGTTGTTTTTTTTTCTGACAAATTCCCTCTATCCATAGCTTTTTCATTTAAACTTGAATTTCGTTTCACGTTTTGGATTATGTTGTGTTGAATGACCAAATCAAATTTCCATATCCAAATAGCATATTCCACTAGACTTGTAATGTCCTATTCAACAAACAAATAAATTAAATATTATTTGATTTGATTTCTGAAAATATGAATAGGCACAAATGACAGCCTTTGTGTTTATATCTGGTTGGATGAAGGTGATAAATGGGTTAATCGTATACACTTTTCTCTGGCAAAGGAGGTTGTTGCTTTGTTGGAGAAGCATTCCACTTAGACTGATCAGACAGCTTGTGATGAGTCAAGGCCTAGAAGTGACTCAAACACTCAGATCAAAGAAGACATGGTATAAAAGTCCAGCAGGCAGGATTTATTAAACACAGCTGGGATGAGAGCAAGGTAGTTAGTGTGGCAAACTTTGCAGCTAAGGAGTAAGCAAGACAGAATGTGGAACACACACAAGTGTCAAAAATTCCTGGGTGTAAAATAATGATGATAGAGGGTGAAGCAAAATAGCAACAAATGGGAGCACGTTGAGGTCATGTGGTACCTTGACAACGTGGGGATCAAGAATTGAGGAAAGATGCTTCCAGATGACATGAGAGAATCTGACAGAGAAGCAAAGAGTCCCAGGATGACATCAATTATAGGTGACTTATCTGCGATGGCACACGGGTGAATGAGGTGTAAAACAGAACAAATACAGGTAATAAGCAAAGAAGAGTTGAATACTGATTACTGAAAAACAAAGGAAGGCTTGAGTCCATGAACATCTACAAAAAGCTGGGTTTTATATTGATGAAAGACAAACAGACAGTGACAATCACTATCAACTTGTAAATAAAAAGTTCTCCCTCTATCCATTTCATCAAAAGTTTGCGTGAACTGTAATTTGAAATGCTTTTGCAATTCTTCTCCTAAGCTTACTTACCTCCTGCCACATTTCAATGTGTTCTTCAGCTAATTGTTGCTAATTAGTTTTTCTTTTTTCCCCACATTCTTGAGCTTGTTCATGTCCGTTCGTACAGGAGATCAGCATACTTACAGCTGCTTGGCAGGAACTCCTCTTTCTAGTTGATTGCAAACCTCATCCTGACTGTGTTTTGTAATTTTGCATTCATTGTGTATAATTAGTTTCCATCAGTGTAATTTTTTTCCATAACAACACTGCCCAAAGCACTCGAGTCATTTCCTTTTTCCCTAATGGTTCCTTTTCTTTCGTGAATCACTTTGTCTATGATCAAAAGCAACACTCTCTCTGCAGATACATTTGAGTTCTATATGTAACATGTTCACCTCATTAGGTACGGTCATCTAAGTATTTTCAGGGAAGGCAAGAAAGGATTGTGTTTGGATATTTTCCACTCTGGTTTTCTAATGTTCATTGATTTCTTTTTATGAGGATCTTGGGAGCAACCCACTGTATGTGCTCACTCTTGCTTTTACAGCGGTAAACATTCTCTGCTGAGGCTATTAGGCACTGATGCTGCTCAGCCCTGTGAAAGGAATCTAGCCCATGACTTTCTGCTGCTATAGTAACTGTGATCGTGTCACCGTAGTTGCCAAGTCGCTCTGTAAAATTCTAATTTGTGAGCTATATCCCTTACTTGCTCCAATCACTACAAATGTCTTAGTTGCAACAGGGTCCAGATAAGGCATCTCTAAAGTGTTTTGGAAGTGCTATTTCCTGTGGAAGCGAGCACAGCATTTGGTCCCTAAAGCCCCAACAGTGAAACCTGAATGCTGTTTATCTCACATTTCCATCATCAGAAATTTGACACGGCCACACCCTCTTCATTCGCCCCAGGGCAACATGTTGGTAAGAAAAGTACATTAAACATCACTACATATGCAGTTAAAAGAAAAGGAACGTAAAGGAGACTGTGAGCAATAACAAGGTTCCTTTTTGCACATTCTTTTCCAAAAGGCCCACACATGTTTTTTTCTTTTTTGGTTGTTGTTTGTTTTTTGTTTTACAGAACAAAGAAAATCATCGGCAGACTGGTAACCTGTCCAGGATGTACCCTGTCAAGACTCAAACCCCACCCAGGATGACCAAAACATAACTGCTTTGGGTAGCTTTTGAGGATGCATTGTTTTAATTTACCTTGTGCTCACAGTGTACACAGAATTCATTATAATAAAACTGATGGACAAAGGTACCGATTACCTAACGATGTCAGTGACGACCAAATTAAATCAAACATCTTGTCCTGAAATCATTGGGGTAATAGGTATGCTCCTTTTTCTAACTGGAAAACAGAAAATGACAAGAAAAAACTGAGTGTTTCAGTTACGGAAAGCAGTGGGGAATCTTTCTTAATCAGTGAGTTCTGTACCCTGCTGTTTGTTATAATCCTTTTATTTTCCTGCAGCATCCTGCATACCACAGCAGTACAGCACATGAAACAACGAGGGAGCAGAGAAGGATTTAAATATTGTTGTCCTTAAGCAAAGTTGACAATAAAGGACCTGTTCTCCCTCTTCCTCGTATACAAGAATGGTCTATTGTCTATACCAGCTAAACTGCTCCAATTAAGTTTGATCCCCTTTTTATCTACTAGCTGTTTGTGCTCAGAAAAAGAACATGGCTCTTAGCGTACCACAGAGAGATAACGACAGATTGTAGTTTAAGGCAGGGCACGAGACCAGAGTAAGGATGTACAGAGTACGATGGAAGCACATGTGGAGAGTTGATGTTATAGTTATACACCAATGGAGGAGGAGGTGGAACATGAGTCAGCACTCCCACATCAAAGGGTGAACAAGTATGACTTCTTCTGTGTAGGAAGTGACAGCCAAGCTCCTGGAGAAGAACAACTACACCACTTCAAGATGTTAATAGTCAAAGAAAATAGAGCAGTGTGAGAACTTGTGTGCTCAACATCCTCATTGGGAGCTTGAGTCAATTATCTATTTAAAACAACTTGATATTTAATCTGCCAACGTATTGATTTGTTGCATTCATCATTTTGCCTCTGATTAATCATATTTATATGCAGCTTCTGTGCGGTATATCATTATTGCCACATTAAGCTTTATGTTTCAAAATGAATTAGGTTTGTGTATGATAATAAAATGCGTCTAAAAAACGTCTATTATCACTGCAAAATCTACAAGGAGGTTGTACAGTAGTGCATAATGCCTCTGCTTATTTTTGCGACCAAATTAAACTATATGTTGCATGACATGTCCATTTATTTTGTAGCATGCAATCTGTTGACATTTGATGAAAACTTGTATCTGTGAACCAGTGGGAATTTGAACAGATTAGACTTATCAATAGGGCTTGTGGGAAATAACTTTCTAACTTTTCTGGTTTACAATCATGTTAGACTCAGCGTTACAGAACCACAAATGGCACATTTTTCCTCTGGGAGAGCTGAGTTATAAGTCACAGTATCAGAGTCTGGAATTGTGGAGAAAAAAACAAAACAAAGAAAAAGGTGCAAGCAGGAGTGTGCCCACTAAATTTTACCCTCGCCTTGACAAAAACTTCTTGTCAGGCGTTGTTATGAAGCCTTTGCAATACCATGTGAAGTGCCTATAATGAAAACCATTTGTTTTCATTACGTCTCCTACAGTTGAGCAGAACATTGGCCCAACTTGTCAGCATGCCATATTCCTTAGGAAGTGAAAGGGCGAGGAAGGGTAGCAGAAAAAGTATCAGCTGCAGGGCTTTCTGATATTCAAAATATGTGCTCAAAGGAAGAGAGGTTTTGGGTCTTCCTATCACGTGACACTGAAAAATATGACATGAATTTTGCTTTCATTTTCTGTCTTTAGAATATTTGCAGTGTCCTAATTGCACGTATAGTAGACAGAAGGGCTGCACCCCTGAAAGAGAGAAAAAAAACAGTAACTGAATCAATGCAAATTCTTGACGAGTTTGCTTTTCCTCTTTTTCTGTCTTGTTCAGCCTTGACCATTCATTTCATAGTCTTTTCTCGACATCGTACCATTAGTGTGTGTGTGTGTGTGTGTTTAAGTGTTCATCTATTTTTTTTACTCCGATGTCAAATGTAACCTTTAGAGGTCTGCTCTTCTGCCCTTCCACCCAGCGCATACATGAATGATGCAACTGTCAGGAATACTAGTGTGCCACGAAATTACACAAAATGCTTTTCTTATCATTAGGGGGGCCATTTCCAGCTGTTCATATATGCATGCAGCTGAGTAAGAGACATAGCAATGAAAATGATGCACTAGCATTAAAGAAACCAACAGAAATATTTAAGTAAAAACTGGCAGACAGGTGACCAAGCTATTAGCTCTGCTATCTCAGGTGCTGGAAAATCCCAGAGGCGATCATTATTGCACAGATAACCTCAGCAGCCTGCCCCTCCTCTGATGTGACACCAGGTAGGATTATCTCTCCGTGGACTGTAACTGTATAATGGTCTCTGTAGGTTTATCTGAGCAGATTACATCCAGTGGAGTGAAGTCCCCATTTGACAACTTGACCGTAATTCCCTTGTTCATTTCAGTGGGACTGACGCTTTGATTAGAAAAGCCACTTCAGTGACAGAGGGCATGTTATGACAGATGTCTGGTCGTTCTTTAAAGTTCCAACATACTACATTTCTAAATAGAAAAAAATAGCAAACAGCTATTCGTGGTCTCAGAAAGTACCTTTTTCCAGGCCGTGTGTACGTGTTTGAGTGTACAGAGCAAGCTAAATTCTGGCTTTTTGCTTTATCATCGCATTTTTGCAACATTTGAAAAGTTGCTTTTAATGTTTTGTTTTGGATTTAGCTGTGTTGGTTGATAGTTTTACTTGCTCCTGGTATTTTTCCGAGATCACATATTTTCTCTTTTACTGAAACATTCTAAGGAATGGGGGATAGAGGGATGAAAGGACTTAATGGGGTATAACAAGAAGAATCCAAGGAATGAAATGAACTGACTTAAATGATCTTAAGGTATGAAGAAAACCCAGTAAGCAAGAGTCAAAGTAAAAGCATGTCTTGGGAATTTTTGGCCTCTGTGCCTGTGGGATTCTTGGAATGGAAGCAGGAAAGACAAATAAAGAGAAAGGGGAATTGGGAGGGATTTCTATGAAGTCAGCTGAATCAAAGAACATGCGCACATATGTAAATAAAAACTATGTCCGTGATCTCAATCATGACAAAATCATATGGTGAATTACCAGCAGATATCCCACACATGCACACACATACGTATGCTGTAAATCTTCCATACCCATGCAACTCTGTGATAAATGGGTTCAGTTTGCAGTGACAGAAAACCATCAAGGTGCAAGTATGGCCCTTTTGCAAACACCTCCATGAGCAAAGTGTATCAGATAAATGGACACATGCCTATTGTGTTTTAATGAAGGCATATTGTGCACATGTATACCTTCAAAAGGGAGATTTTGTTTTATTTGTCCTAAATAAGTCATATAGTTAATTGACACATTCAACCAAAGCCATGTTTCCATGTCTTTGAATTTGCACTGACTGGCAAAGTCTGCTCTCATTATTTAAAAAATATATTCCAATCAGATCTGCAGACACGGTTTGAAATGTATATGTGGCACTGTGCTAATGGCAAGCAATTCCACGATACCTAATAGAATTGCATGCCACTGACTTTTTCAGAATTTTGTGCAGAATTATATTTTGAATTTAGTTTGAACATAATCTGATCCACAGTGAAATGTTAATTCTTAGTTACTCTGGTCTGAACAGGCTGCCTGTCACAGCTCGCCTGGAGGAGAGTCACAAGTCCTGCTTGGTGTGGCATCAGAGGGTGTTGGGACAGAAGTGGTGATAAATCCTGTGTCCTCTCAGAAGGTGCTAATAATTCAAGATGATGTGGCCAAATGTCACAGGACACATTTCCTGTCCCCTGCAAAGATGGAGCCACTCAAGAACATGATAAATGGCCCTGGCTTTCATCATTTCTTGACCAATCTTTAAGCGATCTTAAAGCATGATCCTGTTGTTTTGCAGATGTCACCTCTTCCTTCAGTTTTTCAAAACAGACTTGACACCACTTGCTTTTGTTTTCCAGGTTAGAAAGTCAAACAGAGGTTCAGCTAACAGAAAAGAATTGGGTAATACCTTGGAAGCAACTTGACAGTTAAAAGGAATTCTCAGATGCTTTTCACGTGGATGGGTCTCAGTCTGGTTGGATGGCATTTTAAAATGATCCGTTGTTCTTGATAGCTGAAACATTATTGTATGTATGTCTTCTCCTATAAATGTAAGTGTTTAGTAATTTAAACCTTACTTTGTGATAACAATAGACTCCCAGGTGGCAATATTTCTAGTTTAAATTTGGGGAAAGAAAGGCTTACAGTCATGCACACATTACTTCATTTTTAAGTTCAAATTTACACTCCACTGTTGAACTAAATAATATATGACATTTATATTCTTTTTGTTTTTCCTTGAAAAACAAAAAAACTCACTGTGGTATTGATGCCCAGAAACTCAGATTTACACAATTGTGCCGGTTCAATAAATCCATCGCCTCACTTGTGTAAGTGATTCCTGACCTGGCAAACCACTCCTTCCCCTGACAAGCCCTCTGACTGAGCCAAATCTACATTAGTTGCACTTCAGCTGTCTCAATAGCCTCTCTGCTCCTCTCTACTGTCTCCTGCTTCAGACATAAATGCTTCCTCTTTGAGAGTTTCCAGACAAAATCAATACTCAGAGAGTGTTGGCAAAAACGGAATCCAGATTTCCATCACTTTGGCCTTTTCTTATCCCACAGCCAAAGCCATCAAAGCCTGGGCCTTTGCACAACAATCAGGCAGACAGACAAAGTCATCACTGTGTATCTGAAGGATAGATCCCCTATCTCCACACTGGACTGAGGTGGGATAGGGATCACCTCAGAATTGAACTCCACAAATAATCTGGTTGACATCAAGCTTAATGCATGTTTTACAACTTCATGAGTTTATGCTGCAACATGAACCGTGGTTGTGTCTGTGAGAGAAGGCGCGGCTTTGAGGTTTCACACAGATCTTTAGCTGTTCTCCTTCTTTCTCATATCTGACTAGAAATATCTCTCATTTCATAAAAACTCCATCCATTTGTCCTCACACTCAATTTACTTACCAAAATGAAGATTATTGCTTTTCTATTCTCAAATGAAAACATACTTGGTTATGCTTTAAATATTATTATCATCACAGGACTTCTTGTAGGTTAAATCTTCTTTCAGTAGGTTTAAATTTGAAAAGTTTATCTTAATTCACATCTTCTTCTCATCATCTTGTTCCAGTATTTCATGAAGACAGTGGCATATTTACCCATGTAACTCAAAGCCCTGATACAATGGTTTTGGTCATGTTTGATTAATAATTATGTCGTATATCGTATGTCTGTGGTATTTTAAACTTTTATTTTTAAATATCTAAGTTCTTTTACAAGTTTTCTACTTCCATTACATTCAGCTCTTGACCAAACCTTTAAGTTAATTATGATAAATTTATACGAAAGCAGAGAGACTTCTGTACATTTGAACTGGTTACATGTTAGGTAAACCTCAAAATGAATAGAGTTCAACCTTTTTATTGTGAAGAGAATGCTCCTTCTTTTTGTGGGAATAGAACATGTATTTTTTCACCTCTTCCTCTTCAAATTTACAGAAAACATATTCAAATATACACAGTAAGCACAATGTCTGGCACAATGTTTCAAATGCACAAACTTGTACACCACAGTTAACATGAGCGGTGTGTCTGTTTGAGTGGCTGTTGAGGGGAGCTGAAGGGCAACAGCGTTGACGTCAACGTAAATTGAGACAGTGTGCACAGGGCGTTGTTGACAGCACTGTAAACAGCAACCAGGTGGAATAGTGTTCTTCGTGCAACTGCCTTTCATTAACAGATGGGGGAAGTTTATGGCTGCTACACCTCTATGTTGAGTGAGGATATAATTGCAGATTAGACAGTCTGAGGTAATGAAAAGTTCTGCTAGCACCTCATTACCTTTTAGCTCAAAAGTTCCTTTCCTAACCTGAAAGGCAGAGTTCAATCTGGCTTAGACTGCCAGCAAAAACACTCCTCCTGAGGTTCATGTGAAGCATAGATAGCTGTGAAGATTACTGAAGGGTAAGATATTTGTTATAGATCCATTACTACTTTCAGGTATTTATTCTTACCAAGTTAACATTTGTCTAAAGATTTGATATCTGCATTAGAAAATTCATATTTATTTTCCTCAGAGTGGTTCAGACAAGTTAGCTCAACATGCTATGGATATTTTATATTATTTTGTGCAGTTTTGAACATAGCTTTTGTGATGATCATCACTGATGATTGAAGATCATATTAAGTTACTTACAGCAAAAATGATAATTACACACAAAGGCTAAAGAAACTGTTTGCAAAGAGAAAAATGAAAAGTTGGTCCTAAAAATAAATACACAAATAGTGGTTGATCGTATCATAAGTAGAGTGTATATCCATCAATATTACTTCAGTGTCATAGGAAGAAGGTCTTGGAATGAATTAGCACCTGCTATAAACACCAAGATACTTCCGTTAGAAAAAGCTGCTTTTGTCTCCTCATTTATTTTTGTTAATTCCATTTCTGTTAGTAAGTTGTTGCCTCAAACCTCAAATATTATTAAGTCAAATAAGCTTTCAATGCAGGAGAAACCTACCTCACATAGTCTGGGCAGCTTTAAATAATGAGCTATAAACCAAAACTGAGGGGAGTGATAACCATATCTCCCAACTGTAAAGAATATCTCATTAAAACATGCTTCAAAATTGGGTAATGATGTGAAGGTCCAATTCATATGTAGAATTTTCCTGCAAGAGTGGAAAACTTTACAAGAGCACCAGAAGATGCAAGCCATCCAAAAGCCTCAAGAGTAGAAAAGCAAGGTTTAAAAATCCCTAAAATACATATCTACATGAGCCAAAGGATTTCCATTATTTTGGCAGATGAAACCAATCAGTTTATTAGAAAAACAAAGGATGAAATAGAGAGGCTTGTCATTAAATACATACCATGTCATTTTCTGCTGTTAAGCACTTTGTCTTATACATATTTGATAAGGTGAATTCAGGTGAAGTTCTAACACTGAACTATTTTCCAACCAGCCAAATGAAGCAGTTTTAAGTAATTTACCAAATACTTTTCCCTGATGAAAGTAAGTAGAAGATGGTAATTTAGGGCACGAGCCTGCTTCTGATAACTTGAAAATGGGCACTACACAACTGAACTGGCTTAACTATTAGTGTTTAAAAAATTCACAGTTATCAACACTTTTTTGCCCAATTAAAAGTCATATCAGTTTCTTATAATGAACATCCACTTTCATATATGTTGGAACAAAGGGACTGAGCTCTCTATACTCATGTTCTTTCCATTCTTAAGAACCATGGACAGCACAGTTTGAAAGACTACAACTTCATTATCAAAACGGTAAACATTGCCAGTTTAAAAGTAATTCAGTACTTCCAAAATGTTTTTTGTTTCTTTATTTTGTTCTATGCAGATGTCTGTAGGACTTTTGCAGTATTCTGGCTATTGGATGTTTGCACGGAAAAGTATTCTTTATCATTCTCCACACCAGCACTTCTGTGGCTTGCATCCCAATAATGTTTCACTTTCTGGCTTGTTCCTGTCATGTCAAAACAATGCTTGGTGTGAAATTTGAACCAAGAAGAGTCCTTCAGCTCATTACCATCTTCGTTCAAGCTTTTGTGCATTTCTCAGTGTCTTCAATGTTTGTCAGACAGAGCAGAGACGGTAGGGGCTGCACTCCTATTCATGAATCATTTCTCCCATGTCTAAACAACAAAGAAGAGCATAAAAAAAGGAAAGTCAACCTCGGGAGCTGCCAAATGACTGAGTGAAAGCTGGTGAGAAGTGTCTTGGCGAGTACAGGAATTTGTTTTGTTTTGTTTTTTAACACTTTAAACCCTGATCCATGAAAAAAACTATTCATTTTTTTAAATATTTAAAATATTTTTTTAATTATTTCTACATTATGAAACAATATCCATCATTAATTACCATGTGCAAAGTCTAAATGATTGCACGGATTACAAGGAATGTCGTGTAGTCTTCTGTCCGCTGTAATCAGGTATATCTGATTGTGCACAACAGGGTTTTGAGAAAGATTTTTAGCATTAAATTATACAACGGTCTCAGATGTGAAGCCTTTCAGAAACCCTATGTATCAAATGTTATACAAATCGCATTATAGGGTTAACTGAGAATAGATGGAGAATGATGAAAAAGAGTTGCTCAATCTCTTTTATTTTCTATTTTTCCTCCTGTCTCCTCCTCCTACACCCACTGCCCTCCCACACTCAGTGTGCAGTGGTCCATTAGGCTGTCTGTCCACAGCCAGAAGTGACTTTGACATTTGCTGAAACACCCAGCGGAGTGTTCAGGCTTGAAAGGATATCCAAAGCTTTGACCCAAAACCTCTTGTTTCTTTTTCCTCTCCCTTTCCCTTCGATCAAAAACTCCTATGTGACATCGTACACTGGCATGCTGGCTTTCAGACCAAAGCCTGAATATATTTAGACTTCCACCAGAGCAAAGCAAACCCCTCCTACAATTATCTCTGCTTACAAAACAGATAGACACAGAGATAGTCCCATGCACACCATTTACGCAAAAAGCCAAAACAATCACACACTCTAAACACATATTTGGCATATTGTGAAACCACTTCAATTTCAATGAGACTTCTATATTCAGAAAACATGTTTAACCTTTCCAGTCATTGAAGGGACTTCCAGCATATATTATTATATTAATGGAAACAAAGAGATCTAAAACTAAATTGGCCAATAATGTATTTAGAATTTACATAGATATAATAATGGAAATTATAATTGAATTACGTGTTAAACCTGAATTATTCTCAATAATACCATGCTACAGTAGTCCATACAGGAACAGTCTTTGCTCTAAATGTGTTGTGATGCCACTCTTTGTGGGTGCTTAGTACATGAAGATCATTTTGTCAAGTTCCTAATTTTTTTCTTAAAAAATGTACATGTCAAGCCAAGTGGAGTAACTAAATAGTGAGAAACACATTCAATGCCTGATCCTGCCAGAAAATACTAATTTCTTTTGCAGGTCATTCCAATTAAAACAGGCTTAAAGTAAAATTAAGAAAGACAAGCAATACAAAATAAATAAATACATTTATGACAGCTTTCTTAGGTGAGTTTATGTTGATAACGAACTCTATGAAATATTCCACAAACATACCAGAAACACCTAACAAGGGTCCACCATGCCTGTCAAGCAAGGAAGGTGTGGTGCAAATGCACAAATAAGGAGAAACCCCCTTAAGATGATTCTTTACCAGCTATAAGATGCTCATCCTTCTCTGCTCATCTATTAAAAGAAGAATTGAGCATCACCCGTAAGCCTCATCCCTCTCTCTGGGCAGACAGCGTGAAATATTCACCTGTTCCACTCCTTCTGGAGAGTGGAGGATTAATGGAAATAGAGGAGCTGAAGGAGCTTCTCTGTCTTCAGTAACCATGAAAAAAGGTGTTGAAACGCTGATGCCAGCTTGCATCAGCAAATACACCCCTGTCCTGCCAATATACAGTACAGAATACACACGTATTACACACTCCTGACTGTGAGGGAGATCTTCTGATGGTTGCTTCCTTTGGATTGTTCCCAAGATGAAAATAATACACCCAATACACCCAAATCGTGTTTAATTTTTCAACTGATAACATCTTTCAAACACTTCTAATTGATACAGGCATGGAAGATTATTTGTTACCTCGTACTTATTTGCTTTTGAGTGAGTTAATATGAAAATATCAGAAAAAATTGAGAATAACTTTTCCGAATTGAGAATAACTTCTCAAGAAAATTGAGAATAACAAAGAGAAGAGAAACCTACTAAAGAGACCTTTACAGACTACTTGGTGGAGTTTCAATCACTAATCAATTCAAAATGCTCAAAAACCCTTTTCCCCTCTCTCTTGCTGTAGGGTGATACACAAAAATCGACAGGGGAAGAAAATCAAATCAGTTAGGATAAGCGTAGAGCATAAATAAAAAACGTGAAAATGTCAAATGATCTCTCAGAAGTGTTGTTTATAATTAAGAGTTAGATTGTACAGAGGATAAGCAGCAGCCCCCCAAAAATAGCTGCCAGCTGATGTGTTACATTAACTGACAGCTATCTGTCATGTTTCTTTCCAAAACCTCCCATTTTAATTAACACCTGCAAAGAATTGCTGCTGTCCATTGAACATCTGCTGCTCAACCTGTCTTGTGCGTAACCATACCTGCACTGGTTAGGCATTTAGAAACTAAAATCTTTTCATTCGTTTTTCCTGTGAAGTTTACGTGGATTTTTGTTTCATATATTTGTTTGTTATCCAAAAAACATCTGCTTTTATATAAACTGAATGCCAGTTAACTCAAGCCTAAAAGTGACTATGGGAACTGAAACATTTTTGCAGAGTTAGTGGCATGGTGGGAGAGAGTCTCAAAGTGGACCAAAAGTTGGCCACCTTTTGTCTTTTGCCCCATGCACAAGAAAACTCATAGCATACATCATAAGCTAAAAAGCTTCTTCATAGGCTCCCCAAAAACCATCTGTACAGATGGATGTTACATAAATCACAAAGTGTAACTTGTTTTCTTTAGAACTTCTGCCCCACACTCATATTGACTGTATGTACAGTAAGAATTGACAGAATCATAATGAGACTCGTGACCGAAGAGGTGTTCTCCACATCCGCTCATCCATATGTCTTTGCATCCAGGGTACATGAACTGGGAAGGTAGAGGAAATCAATAAACATATGAAACACATTCAATCAAAAGGTGCAGCCAAGGCATTGGTATCCAGCCATAACCTATTCAACATTGCACTGTGTGGCAGACCAACCTAAGAAGATCAAAGCTTGCTCACAAAGCAGCCCTCATGAAATCTCATGAGATCCACAACGAGGAGGCAGGAACTGCTAAGGGTAAAGGAAACCATAAATAAAATCAAGCAGCGTTCCCTATGGAAGTTCACAACCCGAACACTATTCCCAAAAGAGACATGAAATCTGGTTAACTCTTTTATCCAATCGGAAGGTTACACGTCATCAGGGTGTAAAATATGAGTGTACCATTTGAATGTTTTCACATACTGCTGATGATTAAATCCATCATCATTTTAGAACATTCACTCATTATCCCAGAGTTTCTGATTATATCTATGAGGTCAGCTTTGCACTTCATTACCTGGTATTTTTATGCAATTCCCTCATTACTTAGAATCATAACATTGGTTGAGTAGAAATCTGGGCAGAGGGTACCTCAATATTGGCAGTTGTGTGGTGTGCTCGACAGACTGGTGGACAGACAGGTGGGCAATCATGGAGACAAGGATGTGTCAGGCAATTTGGTGGGCAGGAAAATGAACCTTAACACAGTCAAGGCAGCTAACCTTAAAGATATTGAATCCTCAAACTGTTGCATGCCGACAATCTGTGAAAAAACACAATCATTTGCACGGGCCTGTCTGGCACTGCAAGGTATTCACTGAGAAGAGTTGATGGCTCGTGTACAGATCGCCAATGCAGAGCAGGTGTGCACAGAGAAACAGAGGACAGACAAACAAAATCGAACACTCCTCATTCTTACTAACAGGTCTGGGAACAACAGAATTACACACCAGGCAGGCAGATGTCACCAAGCAGGGGTTGTGACAGATCACTGCTTTGCATTAGGCCTGCACCAGGGGTCCAGATTTTCTCTATCCTTCCTGCGTCAGTCCAATGGCCGCTTGACTATCAGGTAGCATTTTTCAAAGAGCATGCTGTGAGCCAAGCATGCCTCCTACATTTCAGCCTGTTCAATTCGTGGGGGTGGGGGTGGGTAGTTTGCTCGCCCTCCCATATGAGCAGAGATTACACTATGAAGCAGGAGCCGTCTGCTCTCCCCAGAGGCTTGGTTTCTCAATGGTACACATAGAGAGGATGAATTAGGTGCCCAAGAGTCTCAGTTGGCCACCGATTTCTTCACAGTTCAGTGTTAATGGCAGCCGAAATGGTAAGCTCAGACCATGCTGTATCTGTAAGAGCCCAGTGGAGTGTGAGTCACCCAGCGAGGGAAAGTGAGATGGGATGAGGGTTTCACTGTGAAGGCAGAATCTGTCACAACCAAACACAAATGCATTGGGGAGGCAGAGGAGAAGATCTTATGCCATTCCAGTTTGGGGTACTTTTCGAACTGTGTGAGAAAAGCCTGCTTCTGGAAATTACATGGATATGAAAAGTCAAATATGGAGAACATCCAGCAACTATTATATCTTATAATGTTCATTTCAATTAAAGTTGGTTGGAGTCATGGCCACAAAATGATGTTGTAATGTGAGGGACCAAACTTAGTAATAACCTTGATACATAGCATGTGCTGGGAAATGGTGAGTGTGCATAGGAGTGTGTATTATGATTAACTGTAAGTGACTCCAAAATGATTGACTTTTGATAAAACAGCATGCTCTCTTGCCATCGATATTGTATTTTTGAAAATTTTCAACAGTGGTCTGAGAAAAATAAATAGATAACGAAAAATGAATAGATGACGAGTGTCACCTTTACTTTGACATCTGGAAGAAAACCCCATTGCCTGACTGCAAAGGGGTCTGAGGGTCCTATTTTTATCAGACACATCTATGTATTTTTATACCAACTAATCTCTTCACTAGTAAAATGCAGCGCACATCGAGTTCAATTAATCCATTCTTTGCTCTTTCTACAGCAGCTTATTCCACTTGAGCTGCCTTTTCCAACTGTTGTTGGGAAAGCGGCGGCGTATGCCATAAACATGTCGTTGGTCACAGGCGCAGAGCTGAATGAGACACACATCTCTTCGTTGTCACCAATTAACTAAAATAGATGAATGCACGCAAGAGCCACAAAGAAAAGCCCCAGCAAGTTTTATTCACATTGTGTTACTCTCACTTAAAAAATACAGCTAAATTCAAGCAATTAGAATACAATTCATTATAAAACTATCTAAATCCGATCTGTTCAAATTAATTCAAATCTAAATTAGTCAAACCCATAGAGTCATTAAAGACAAGTTGGCATGCTGAAAAAAAACTAACCTGTGTTGGGATCCAAATTCTTATCCTGATCATGCATGATGCAAAAGTGGGAAGAGTCAAGAAGAAAGCTCTGGCAAAACTAAACTCAGGGAAGGCAGAAATCTGCACTTTTTCAGAAAAAGAGGGAATGGTTTCAGATTGAGCTTCACAAAAATGCAAAACCTAAAGTTCCATTTAACAAGTGACAGCATCCAACAGCAAAAAAACCCTCCCCTGGTCTGTCTCTTCTCAAGCTCGTTTCTCTTCCTGTTTCCTGAATTGGCGTTCTTCCAGATGACTGATGATACTGGGGAAAGTTCACCTTCTACATTCATTTGTTTGGTGTGTCTATTGGCAAAGCAGTGAGAAAACACATCCAATCTTTTTATCAACATTGTAAAAAATCTGTCACAGAGCTACTTCATCAACATCAAATTGGCGTCAAACTTGATTTTTCTTCAATACCTTTACTTGTTTAAGGGGCTCTTAAAGCACCTTAAGCTGCACTATAGACAGTGAAAAGGAAAGCGCACAAAGAAAAGACTATTTCCGTTGCCTTTACCCAAGGTCTTAAGATCACCAAGATCTGGATGGCTGAGAAAAGGAAGCATGAAACATGAAAAAAACATAAAACATTAAAAGAAAAATTAATGCCAACATGAGCTCTTTATGTTACTTACAAATAAACATAACATAACAGGAGGTTGGTGCTTTGTATCAAGCAATAGCAGCAATCAGTTTTTGAAACTATTGCCAAAAATAGGGTGTATTTATTAACTTTATTACACAAAGAATATGACTGAATTTTACAAGTTAGCAAGCGGTTGAACAACTTAGTGAGTATTACCTGAACCATTGGTATAGCCCAATCTGAAATCATTACCCAATAAAAAAGCATTCTACTGTCACAGTCAATTCAGCGACAAATCCTTCATATGCAGCTCTTTGGAATTAGTCAAATATTCAACACAAAAGGTCAGATTGGAGGCAGTTCACTGCATTAAACAGTATAATGTTCGACTTGTATGTTTTATTTTATCAATGTTGTACATTGTTGCTTCGCTGCAGCAGCTACAGCTGTCTGTGCCTTTTTTGAAAATGATTACCTTACATTTATAAAGTAAAATGTTATCTTGGGGAGCAGAAACATATTTAAGCAAAAGATTTGAACATTTTTGTAAAACCATCTTGTAACATGTGAAATAAAGGACTGTGGAAAAGTTTCTAGGCAATGTTTTTTTTTAAATATAACTGAGAAATAGAGGAATCAGTGCAGCTATTCAAATTACTGCTAATACTATCTGCTGTAGATGGTTTTTCTTTCAGCCTCTTGTTATTTCTGTTGTCACTGAATTTTCCAATTTCGCACAGCTTTTCATGGAATGCTGCACATCATGCTGAGATAGGCCAAGTTTTTGGCCAACCACTCTCTGAAAAGTACCTTCTTGTTTCTGTCAAACACTGTTAGATTCAGCCCAAGTGTTTTTTTACAACAGGATGCTTGGAACGATTTGCCCAAACATGCAGTTTAAAACTGTCTCTTTGCCATTTCTTTGGTTTTAGTCTTTTTTAGTTTGTGTCATTTATGAAAGTCATGCGTCATACAGAAAAGAAAACTTTTTTTTAACATTTATCAGGTTGAAGACCTGGACGAAAATTATGGGGGAAAAAAGCATTTTAGAATTCATAATTGAAGCTTGGAGACTATTTATATGGCTCATGGGAAACAAAACATAAAGAGCTCAGAGATTGCTCAAGAATTTTGCCTGGCCTATCGAAAAAAATGTGAATGCTTTGATTATATTGACTGCTTGTTGAATAAGGTAATTCAAATTTTTAACGCTGCATCCCACCAGCATAATAGAGCACCAAACTGCTTGGGCATACCTCTTATCTGTTTATATCACGCATAATTACAGATGATGAAGATTTGTTGTGAATGATCTTCTGAGAGTATGTTCAGATGCATAATTGTGTTTACTGGCTGAGCGAAAACAAGTCTTTCATCTCAGAGAGATAAGAGGGTGATTTGTGGTCCGCTTGGTGGCCTCTTTTGGGTATTCTCAGGTCTGATCTCTTTGTTGCTTTGCTCTATCCAACCATTCCTCTCACACACTGATTAATGCCTATTTATGTTTGCCTGAGCATCATAGTTAAGGTGAAGAAAGGCTGGTGATAATGCCCTGCTTGGTGGGTTTCTGAGTCTGTAGAGGAGATGGATGTCAAGTCAGTGGAGGGTAGGGCAGTGATGCATGAGCCCCTTATCAATATATACTATGTTCACAAAACTGCACGTGTGGACGGGAATTTCGATGATCATGTGTCTCTTATGTTGAGACATCAAGTTCCAATTTTCTCGGTAAGCATGATCCAGATCTTTAAGTATACTCCCGACAAAACATCCCCAGAATAATTGGAGCTTATTAGAATTTTACTCAGTATTGTTATTTTTGACAGCATCAACTTACTCACATGTAAGCATGGGGATTTGTAAGGGCTTGTTATTTGATATGCGTTCGTGCATCAGGTTTCTGAGCATGTGAGAAGTAGAGTAGCAGGTATATTTATTACAGCTGATGGATTTTACCTTAATGAATCCACAGTAATTCAAATTGTTATTCTGTATCCATATTTCCATTGAAGGCCGAATGGAGACTGTCATGGTAATCCCGTAATCCTTAAGAACACACAGTCAAAACTGAGTTTTCTCATTTTTCTTTAGAGGATGCTTAAATAAAAATGTTCCTCTAAAATGCTGCATTTAAAATGGTTTTATGAGGTTATGTGATTGACACCTTGAAAAAAAAAACTCAAAACCCACCATAACAAGAATTTGATATTGCTGAATGAGTAAAATATGTCTGGTTTTACAACCAGAATTGAGGTTGTTTTTTTTAACTAGCAGTTTTTTTTAACTAGCAATAGCTAACATTATTTTTTTCTTCACTTAACCAAACTACTCACTTTGACACTGTTCAGCATAGTGAAGCTCTTCTGCGATCTGATCCTTCTCATGTAAATGCAAATCATTTTGGAGAAAAGGAAAGACTGAAGCTGCCTTTTTCCATCCCAGATCTAATAAGGACCTTAAGATAGGAACAATAATCGCTGCCATGGCAACATCGTTATTATTGCCAGATATACAGCAATGTGATATTCAAATACATTTTTATGGTTGTCTGATCCATAAGCATTGCATATACACCTGAAAGCAAAACAAGGGAAAGGAATCTGAAATGAAAGATGAAAGAGCAAAAAAAAAAGAACCCAACTCTCAGGAAATGCTATACATAGAAGAAACACTGGATAGTGACAGCTTTGATCACTCTGCCATGAAGTCTGAGGTTCCTTGTCTGGGAATAGTAAATTGGCACACTTGGCCGATTACATTTTAGCACGATGATTTCTCTAATAGCCACTATACTCTTTCATCATTGTCTGAATCTCTTATAGGAATATTCGTAAATTCCAGAGGATTTTATTGGATTGAAGCCAATAAACAACAGTTTGGTTATATGTACACATAAACACATAAACATAAACATGTATCCACACTTGTATTATATGCTAATCACCAGCTTTGAATAGCATGTATACCCCAAGCCTTTAGTCATTATCTAAGTTTGTCATTATCACCATAGCCATTAACATCTAAACATCTCACTTCAATTCCATTCAATTTTATTATAGTGCCAGAATAAAACAATTGCCATCTCAAGGCACTTCAACTATACAATCCAATTCAACCTAAATAGAGTCTAATTGATTTGAATACAATCATGATTCAGTTTAATCAAATTCTTTGCATTCCAAATAAGACTGGGTAAGGTTAGGAAACCAACCATACACCACAATATTGGCATCCAGACTGGATCCCTGTCTCTGACTCCATCAAAGGGAGCAAAAAACTGGGGTGTCATGATTGATGAACAACTGACCTTTAAAGATTATGTTAGCTCAGTTTCTCGATCTTGTTGTTTCACACTACTAAACATAAGAAAGATCCGGCCATACCCAACCCAACATGCTACCCAGATCCTGGTGCTGTCTACGGTTATCTATGGTTGACTATTGCAACGCAATCCTGACTGGTCTCCCAGCCTGTAGTGTTAAGCCGTTCCAAATTATAACTGACCAGTATTTCAAGCTAGCACATATAGTTCACACATTGAGTTCAGAAGCTGTATATCAGCGGGATTTAGTGTTGAATGATTTCAGTCCTTCTCTGAGAAGTCATTTTATTTCACCTCCGTATTGTGTCCATTTATCTCCAATGTAAAAACATTACATTACAGTCATATTTGTCTGACACTGTGAGTACATTCTGCTTGACAGAGCAATGTTATAAAACTAAGACTGTGACATCATGGAATAAAGACTCAGAGTTATCTCAATGAAGCTATTCACGACTGCTACATTGCAGATACGCATATTCCTTTGTCATTTCACAATCAATAAAAAAACTTTTATTATCTATTGGAAGGCCTAATATCACAGGTTTAAAAAGACTTATTGAGTAGGATTCAAAAGGTTGATCGTTGGAAAGATTGAAGCTGAAAGGGAAAATCGATTAATTACAAAAAAGCAGATTCTATAGATTTTGTGCCTGTAATTTTCATTTGATGTAAAGAGAAATTATCCTATAATAAATAACGAAAATAGAGATAAACGATGTTCAAACAGTGTGTAATTGACTGGATGCCCTTCACTGTTGTGTTGTACTAAGACAATCCAGCACACAGCACCGCAAACAAGGAAGACCATAACCGTATGACAGGAAGGGTGTACTGGAACATACAGGAGCAGTCTTGCATCCCACCACTGTGGAGGGAGTGAATGGGAAAAAAGACAAATAACAGCAAAACGCCAAATTCTCTCGTGTTACTTTGAGACTTTAAGGGTGGTACTTCAACAATAGCTGATTGTTTTTAAAGAGAAAAACACAGTCTACAGTATTCTGCACAGGCATACCCTCAGTGTTTACTCTTTGTTGACAAGGATTGCCATGGTAACGGCAGCTTTCAACTCTTCTATTTTTATAATGCGGACACAAGGCGGAAAATATCTCGTCGTAGCATAGTTAGGTCAATAGGGCATGTTCTGCCACCATGAGTTAATTAGGTATGAAAGACATGAAGCTTTAGATTTTTCATGTTAGCAGTTGAGACGCAAAGGTGTTGGAAGGTGTGATTATAAATTAAACCTTGACACTGACTGGCGGGATTAGCATTAATTCTTATCTGGATCTACATTCATATTTTGTGGCATTTTAATAGTCAGTATCAGCGTCTGTCCGGTTATGAAATGATGTTGCTGTTTAGGAGCAAGTCAGCCTATAAAAGAGGCAAATCAGAAGCTGAACCACTGAATATCACCGATGAGTTTAAGGAGAGTCTAAAAGGATGATCTAGCGAATGACAAATTGCTTCTCACAGCCAAAAGTCATTTTAAAACCCAGGAGAGGAACACAAGCAGAATATTTTAATCTTCAATTTGAATTTCTTCTTCATACAGAATTGTTTAAGATTGTCAAAACTGACGAGTATACTGTTGACGATGGGGTATAGGGTATGCCGACAAAGATCCTAAATTTTAACACCAGTTTCATCTTACCATCAATATTTTTATATTTTATATTAACTTCCCTCTGAAATAGTTTACCACTTCATAGAGCCTGCAGTCATGGTTAAGTACACGTTATATGCAAAAGATATGTGAAGTTACTTTGTAATACTTAATTCTATGTCAGCCTTTGGGAATAATGGCACATAATTTTAAACGAAAGCCAGTGATCCCTTTTGTTTTTGAATGTCTTAAATTAATGTCATTGCCTAAAGGTGCAGTCCTAACCTCTAACCAGAGAACAGTAGTAGTGAAGCAGCTTTTGCTTAAGGGCATCTTGATTATTTTGGCAAAAGAAGGGTGACTCTCTCTCTCTCCTCTCTGATTTCCCCGTTTACTCCGTAGGATTGAGCCTCTCAACCTCCAAGTCACTTGTGTATTTGTCTCAACCTTAAGCCCACTACAACCCTCTCGCATTAATCATTACATTGTCAGTTTCCAAGGCAAGCAGCAGGCCACGTCCACTCTGCCAGACCAGATTTAAATCGCTTTAATGGCCATCCCATGTGGAGGAGTTGCTCCTCAGAGGAAACAGTGGTTGGCAGCAGCGATTGACCTAAAGTCGCTGCCATGACAGCTGCGTGAGAGAGGTCGACAGCATGAAGGGCAGCAGGCATTTGATTAAAGCTTCAACCCTGTTTGCGGAAACATGAATAATTCTGGATGAGAAGACTTTTACACTGGACAAGTGAGGGTCGCAGATAAAAGTATCCAGCAGATTGGACTGTTGGTCCAGAGAGAGAGCCAGAGATGTAAATTGTCCTGCATTTCTCCACAATTTGCAGAATGAGGATCCACTTCCCTCAGGCTCAGGTTGATCAACTCTTTAAACCCACCTTTAAATAAGTGCAGTTTACAAGCCTCAATAAAGGGAATTTAAATCATAACCCTTTATTTCGTATTTAGTTTTATCCTGTTCTTTATTGTTGACTTCACTGCTTCCTCAAAAGCTATTCTACCAACTGGTTAGATTTAATCAATGGAGCAAGTTCAAATCTCAATTGAACATAATCATATGCCATCTCTTTTTGTGCATATAAAAGCTCCTTCGGTCCGAAGAGGAAAACGGTAAAACTGGCATCCATCTTTGTTTGATTGGGTTGTAAAAATGTTTGTTTTCCATTAATTTCAAACTCCACTCAAGATGTTTTGATTTTAGTCTTAGCTAATTGATGTTCGTTTCTAAAGTCAAACATGTCAAACAACTTTTAGTTTTGTAACTCATTGGAAACTATACTTGTGAGCATCCAAATAGTAATTAGTACATGTTTAATTTTTTTTTCTATTTCTATTTTCTCTATCTGTCAAAAGCTTATGAATACAAAAATGAGCAGGTTTCATATTATCCTTTGCCAAAGTATCTAAAACACGTTGGCAAAGGGATGCATGACATCACTGCTTCAGAGTAATATTGAAGCATTCAGTTAATGTGAATGTACGTCATTCTTGAAGCTCTATGTGAATATTTACAGTAATAAAAAATACTAATGTTTTGCTATTACGTGTTTGCCAAACATTCATGGAAATAATCAAATATATTTGTTTTTATATAAATCCTCCAACCTATGCCTTCTACATAGTGATTAACTATTCTAACAGAAGATCCCTTAAACTATTTGTCTTATCTAGCAGGCAGTGATTATGAATGATTTTGAAAAATGATGAAAATTTCCACATTGATCTTCTTTGCTGTCGTGACTCCATTTAACATCTGAACAGAGAAAATTACTTTAAAAGTTAAAACATGTAGTTAATTAACATGTCTGAGTTAGTGCATAATCAGTCATTTCTGGATCAGTCATTTCATCCCACTATACTCTTCCATATTTCATTAACATAAAAGTCTTCCCATTGGCTCATTGGCATTTATTAGCTTTGCACTGACTCAGCTGAATTCCCATTTATTCTTGTCCTTTGCCCTTTTGTCTGTCCACATTAGAATAATGTATTCTCATGTCATAATTTTCCCCTTGTCTGCCCCACGTCAGATTAGTTCTTGGCAAGATTAGTATGATTTAGTCCTATCGGACTGTAAATGTAGTCACTTGATTTCCTGGGCTTAAAAATACATTGTTCAAAAATCAAAATACATAATCAGGTAACTTTTTTTTTCTTTGCCAGGCTCCACACAAAAAAGATGTGGAAGATTTTGAATACGTTGGGATAGTACGAGGAATGCAGGTTTCATATGGAATGGAAATAACTACTTGCATGATTGTTGTTTTACCTCTCCACCTCTGCCTGTTCTCAGAGCTGCCAAAAAAGGCTGAGCTTGACACGGTGCAGAGCATCAATTTCCATCTTCAGTTTGTCATTTCAAAAACTATCAATATGGAAATTAAATAGCTCCACTTCCTGTTTGTGTTCCCCACAAAATGGGGTTCCTCTATGGTTATGCACCCTTTTATTGATAATCCCACCAACTGCTCATAACAGCATTTCACATGTTGAATATCTAAAATGCTGCTATGTTTCTCTTATGGCAGACTCACAAAAATATTGCTGGTATCCTGCGTTACTACTGGTCCTCCCCAGAGCATCTAGATCAATACAGAAAGGAGAGCCATATTTTTTAGATGATCAGCCAATCAGAAAGAATGAGCGTTGGAGGACACCTGAGGGTTTTTTACTTACTGGAACCAACCACTGAAACAGTTTAAGGTATTGCATCACATAGTTGCATATTGTTTACCATTGCACGGATTTAGTGGAAAAGTGAAACACCAATCCAGTCAGACATCAAACCATTGCTACCCCTGTACCCATTTGGCAGGCACTGTTTCATGCTAGCAGAGGAAATATTTAGTAGTTGAGCTCAGCTCCATCTCACAGATTATTTTCCCTCCTCTGTAACTGTGCAGTTGGAGTACCTGGGACTTCATCCAAGTTTGCGCCTATCTAACTTTGTAAGGGACACAAGACAAACAGAATGTCTCGCCCTGCCTCACCCTGAGCACTGGAGTCCCCCTAGGGCTGTGTTCGGAGTCCCCTGTTCTCATACATCTGTAACTCAATGGCCATGTCAAGCTCTTCCACCATCGTCAGATTTGCTGATGTCATATATTATCACGGTAACATAATTTATTCTACTAATGGGTTGCTTGGTGTGTTGTATGCATAACAGAAAAAGTCATGGGGATAATGTTGATGGTTAAGAAAAAGGAACAAACAACTCATACAAAGGAGAGAAGAGTTATCAAACCTGGCTGCAATGTCAAAGCATCTTTAAAATTTCCATTTTACCCTGGTCAAACTTCCTTTTCCTTGGTTTATCCTTAAATTGACCCAATGATATAATTTCCCAAGGTGAGACCAAAATTCATCCTTCACTAACCAGCATTACATAAGCAACTTCTTATGCTTGTACGAATAAGTTCATGTAAAATGTCTGTCAAACCTCTGGTTCCCAGCAGCCTTTCAAACTCTCAGGATTTCCTCCTGTACTCTTCCACATATCCTTCACAACCACCATTCTTGACAACTTTTTAGTTTTTCTTCTCTGTATTTCATGTACATACTGATATCTACATAAGCTCCCACTGTGCACCTACGACAGAAGCAGAAAGAGCATCAAAGATGCACACATTGGTCACACTGAGAACACCCTCATGTGTTTGAAAATAAACGTGTGCGTGTGTTAGACAGACTCACATGCAGATGAGTGAGTCAGGCATGCGCCATTTTGGCTTTGACTACTACCTGTACATGTGCATGCAGGAATCTGTGTTCACCATGCACATATGTGTGTGTGTGTGTGTGTTTCCAGCGCAGGGGAAAAAAAGAAGAGAATTTATCAGCACGTGTCAGCAGTGGGTGTTTAAAGACATGAAACCACTAGTTTGAGGGTGTTTTCTTTACTGGTGCTCCACAGGAGGAGAGATTTTTAAAAAGTACTGCGGCGGAAAACCAACAAAAAAAAAGAAAGATAAGTTACTCTTGGGCAACTAGCCGTCCAGCATTTGTCTGCGGAAATGCCAAAAGAGAAAGGGAATGAAAGCGAGGATGGAGGCATGAGGAGGAGGAGTGCATTCACATGTGGAGGCGGCAGGCGGCTCATGCTGGCTTGTATTCTTGAAGTAATTTGTGGGCGACTGTAATTGAATGTACGGCAAGATGAACAGGATGCCCAGCAAATCCAACTACCCACACAAGTCAGGAGTCAGATACGATGGTGGAGTTTGTGATAGTTTTGTGTATTTTCAAAATCAGTCTAATTACAAAATCAGTTTTGTAATTAGACGCTGAATTAAAAAAACATATACTATTTGTTTTATGCATAAAAATGTATATTATCACTTTCCTCACACCATAAGGGATTTCAAAATGCATGTATGCAATGCAATGTATGCAATGTTATATTGTGTGTTGAGAGGATATGAATTTGATCCCCATTAGAGCTTAAATATTACCTCCGCCTTAAGAAATGGAAAAACAAACTATAATTCCATTCATTACATGTTGGTCAATGTACTTGTTTCTTTTTCACTCTAATAAAAATGTTGAGAAAAAAGTTTAAACCATACTTTGTTGATGCCGGTCTTCTGCTAAAAGTCATTAATTTGCTGATGTTATTTAATAATGGTCTAGCTGCCAACTTGGATGTTTCTATGGCAACAACAGTGCCTCCACTTGGTAAGAAGTCATCGAAACTTGTGGGTAGTGTAGTGTTTCATAAACAAACTCATAAATAAAACAGAAGAAATTGGAATTAGAATGATGGACAGTTCCTACGAGAGCAAACAGTGTTGTTTCACAAGCCGATACCTCAATTCTGCAGTCGCTGAAGGCCCTGTATCATTAAGATTTAATGGGGCTATTTTGATTGCGAAATGGACTTCAAAGTGTTCTGCAGGAGGATTAGTTAAAGGCATATTAAGAGACATGATGGATTTATTACATTTATTTAAACCAAAGCTAACTTTCTTCACTCTTAGTCAAAACTCCTGACAATCCCCCTCCCATAACAGATCATTTGTTCCACATTTATGCCTGCTCTAAGTGTCAGTAAGTAGAGAAAAAGAGAAATGATCGAGTTTAGTCATCAGTCACTTATCTAGCCTACCAGTTCTGGCTTGTCTGCTGTGGTCTCACTCATTAGTAAGTCATGCAAATGAATTCTGCCTTATTTTTCAAACAAACTTCTCACCTTTTGCATAGAGCATTAAAAGATCACAAGTGCAAGGAAGCATCAACGTCATCCTTGATTTACACACACCATTATTGTCAGTCTTACCATTTTTCCATATCTGCTTTGCCCAGAGACACTCTTAGATGTCAAACTACTCAACGACAATTAGGATTCAGACATTCCCACTTTTTTCACAGTTCAAATTTGATGCACATCAGTACGTAAAAAAAGCGGAGTCTGTCATTCTTCAGCACACACAAATTTTCACAGTTTTATCTGTTACTATTTTCATGTTAAATCTCCCAATGTCTGCTGCTCAGAATGTCTGACAGTGAAATCTAATGCTGCAGCTTTTAAAAATGCTTTTGCCTAAAGTGACTTGTGGGAGAACGTATTCCCATAGTGAAGCATTTGAGCTGCATTGCAAAAGGTTTTTTTTTTCTTTTCACAAATGTTCAAAAATGATGAAAGACATTTTTAATGAACCCCCTATTCCCTTTTTTCTTTTGCAATTCTCGCAAACCAGCAGCTCCCTGCAAATAAATCTGTGTAAGGCCGTTTGCCAACCTTCATCTTTATGTGTACCTCACATGGTATGCCTACAGTCTTATCCTAGGATACCCTTGTCTTTCACAGTCCTGTCCTACACACACGCACACACCCACACCTACACACACACACCTCTACACACACACACACAAACACACACACACTATCATCTATATGCAGGAAAAAGGCTGAATCACTGCTGCATCATTACTCAAGTGAGTTATGAGTGTGTTTACACACACTGATTGATATTAACCCTCTTTGTTTAAATTTGTTACACTGACAGACACCATGCAGAGTTGTGTGATGGTCCTCATGCAGAATTGTGCTGAATGAAAGTGGGCTGGGTGGGGTGAGCTGACCAAAATGTTCACAGTGCCCTCTACTGATAACTTAAAATAAAGTTTTCAGCATGTAACATTAAGTGGACACTCTTCTTCTATAGACCTGATTGTCAATTAAATCAGCTTTTGCATTCTAGTGTTCAAATGATGTTTTTAGACAGATGTAGAAGCCGGATGTATTGTTTTATCTTCTTGAGTTTAATTTCAACAGAGTATCAAATGTAATAAATGTGGATGTTTTATGGCAATTATATATTTCTGATGTAACTTTTGCATGTAAAGTTAATCCAAAGTCCATCATACCATGCCGCCCACTTACATATATATGTTTCATTTAGATTATTGTACGATTATATGATAAATCTTTATATTCATATCCAGGAAAACATGACTTCCCTTTTAAATTTTTATCATATGCATCTCTTTTCAGAATTTTGGGAAAGAGCCCTTGAGAAAATGTCACAGTTCTCATTCAGAAGTTATTTAATTTCATCAGTTTTTGACAGGGTATTCATACTATTTGAGACCACAGTCATTGTATTCATCGTACGCTTTCACTTTAAACCATGTACATTGGAAGGCAAAACTGTTCAGTCATTTCTCAAATATATTATGTGGTGTCCTTTTAAATGAGCTAAATGTGAAATAGGTGTGTGGGGAGTCCCTTACCACTGATGTAAGCCATTCATAGCAACAGAAGGACATAATGACCTTTTGACCCTTGACCTTCTTGATTTAATGGGCTCCTTCAGAGTTGGGGCCAGTGCCAGGGGGTATAAATTGTGATTTTGATAGCTATGTGGGGGAACAGGCACAGTCGATGAAAAAGGTCATGAAGGTACAGGTTGAGATGAGAACAGAGGAGGCATGTTTCAATGTCAGAATCATCTGACCACTTTTGTGCATAAATGGAAAACTTTAAAAGAGCATTAACAGATTGTGGAAAGCTAGAGAACCACAAAACAGAAGAAACAACAACATTCAAGTAGGAGTCAATATGTGCAATATGTAAAACATAAAAAGTGATGATGTATAGTCTCTGATGTGGGTATTGTCGAGTAATTTTTTTTATAAATATATCAGGCATGCATTTTATCTTAAAAAGAAGAATCTTGAAGTGTCATAATTAAACATTTAGTCATACAATAAAGTGGAAATGGATTTACTGACAGTATTTGGGGAATACTCTTCCCTGTGTATTTAGCATCAGTAGATAAATTTAGGAAATCAAAAGATAGCATACAAATACACTCAATGAAAAGAACTTGACTTCTGCATAATATACATAGTTCAGGATTCAGAAGATACTTTGAAGAACCATCTTTGAAAATGGGCCTAAAGTTGGAATCCCTTATTGAGATACTACTGCTATTCTAACAGAACACAAGATATGAAGGGGGTGATATCCTTGGACTGAATGGCTTATTCTGGTTGACATGCATTTTTTATGCATATTATAACACAACATAGGGCTAGGTTGTGTTTGGTCTTCAGCCCTTTTGAAATATTAGCTGGCTGTCAAAGCATCAAGGTGGAAGTGGCTGCACACACTGTAGATGCTATGTAGTAAGCGCTGATAACACAGAAGCAATCACTGATTATTCTGTCTCTGTTCTTCTGATCTTAATCCTCACTTGCTATCTAACAGTATGAATTTTTTATCTGATTCTGGTGGGACACACGGTTGTCTAAGATCACCTAAATGATAAATGATAGCTGATTAAACGCAGGTAATGAATGTGCACACTGTACACTCTGTTAGACACACTGATGATATCAAATCTGGTGTTATTATAATTCAGTTCAGTCATTGAACTGCTATAACTGTGTGACAGTGTTATTTTTACAGACTTTTACACCAATGGGAACACACTTTACCATTTTACTGGTAGTTAAAAGTGGTTTAAAAAAATCACAGGCATTTAGTGATCATTAAATGAGGAAAATAATCATTAAAAGCTACAAGGTTAGATTTTTTTCCGAAAATGTATCTAAATCATTAACCACAACATTGAGTTAAGAACAACATTGAATGAAATGTAGGGTGAATCCTGCCGATGTGATTTTTTAGTTTAAGCCTTCTTTCCGTTTTTCAAAACTCATACCAAAATTCATGACCTTTTCTTTTGTTCTTTCAAGTGGTTGTGATTATACCACCACATGTTTAGGGCATAATAGTCTAATATAGTATTATTAATAATGAAAAAAATAAAAGAAATGATAATCAGGATAGTCATCAAAAGTATGCTTACTTGAGGTACAAATAGCTTCATAAAATAGCAGCATGTTCAAATGCAGACGTAAATAGGCTGGATTACTAAACTGAGAGAGATCCTTCTCATCAATTAGAAAAGGGCAACATGTCCACCGGTGAAGAGGCAATCATGGTTCACTTGTCTACAAGTGCCTACACAAGTGAGTATGTATCTGAGTGCCTCTCACCTGTGTGATTTTAGTGTGAAGGGTGCTTCAGTCAAACGCTGCTCATTCCCAACGCTCAGCTCATTCAGAGCCTCATTTGACTGAACACTTGGCTGCCTGAACAGGTGGCGACATCGAGAGCCAAACCAACCATGTAACCCTCCGCTGAGCCTCCCACCATGCCTCGACAGGAGCACGTGGATATACTGTTCTACGGTGCCATGTGTTAGCTTTGACATAATCCAGCACACTTATTGCCACTTTTCCAATTCAGGTAGAATTGTTAAAAAAAAGTTGCTACGCTCAAAGCGCTGCAGTTTTATATAGTGACAACCAACAAATGATGCAAAAACACTTGACTCTGCAAAAGATAGCAACATCATTGTAGTTATTTGTACACAGAGTACACAGTTCATCTTTAGCATTAAATCCAGCCTTATGAAGTCCATCATTTTTGTCAACAAACCCATGCAGAGTGCACAGACACAGAACAGAATTACTAGTTTATAGCTGAGCTTACTTTACTCCATAATTTCAAACTATGCAGAGCGGCAGTGCTAACATGGTATGGTCTCGAGTGTATGTTGTGTTTATCCATACAAAGGTTGAAGTGGGAAACATCAAAGCTATAGCAGTAAAAGATCATCCCATCTATGAACATAACTGCACAAAAGGCTGTCGCTGCATCAGCCTTTTGTTGGAATTAAATTACCGTACTTCAAAAAAGGTCACGGGTTGACATTTGTCCCGAAAAACTATTTAAACAGACCTTGAGATGATGAAAACTGGATCCAGTTGTATCAGCGAGGATCTGAAAAGCATGACTTTGAACTTGATATTATGTGCCTTTTTTCCTTTGCTGCATGATTAAATGCAATTTCTTATGAGACTTCTGAGATAAACAATTGTATCGTCTGTATTGTCCTTTTACCCTGAGTAAACACAGGAATAATACCTCTGTAATGATGGGGTTCCGACAAAATGATGGAACTCGTTGATGAGGCTGTCAGACTGTCAAACCCTGAGCGGAGTCTTCAGAAGTGACAAAAAAAGTATTCCTTGCATATTAAGTCTTCTTGTCATCATGCATCTTGTATTTTTGGCAAAAATAAGCATTTTACTAAGCATGCATGACCAGAAGATAAATACAGACTATTTGACTTCACGTAATGACTTTGAAAACTTTGGCATTTCTATTTATACCCTCAGGGTTTCTTAGTTAGAAACATAGTTCACCTGTTCTTTTCATATGAAATTGTAAAAAAACAAGACAAAAAAAACAGTATGATTTCACAGTCTGTTTTATCTGATGATTTTCTCAACCCTTTGATCTTGCTGTCTATCATGCTCACAAATTAAAGCAGTTTTGATTTTTTTCATTCATCTGTTTTCAATGAATAAAAGAGGAATAAGCTGGACCCTTAGGTGCAACGTGAACATGGGATCACACAATCAAAGGGCTCATGCCCACAAAACAAATGCTCACACTTAGTGTTTACTGTAGTGTCTATTCAGAAACCCCAATTGACACAAGATGCATGTTCATGGACTGTGGGAGAAAACCAACACAGGCTCAGGGAAAATATTACGGTTTAAACTTTTTGATGCGAGTCAACAATGCAAATTATTTTACTCCTGTTATGTTGGGAGTATAACTCTTGGAAGCTCGTCATAACAGTAGAATTATTGTCTTAAAGTTTGTCCGTAGGTCCACTGTGTAGTAGTTTCACAGCTTCCCTATTGACTGTGAAATACTGACATTTCGGGTGGGAGTTAAAAATGTAAATGAGTATCAAATTGCATGGTATTACTATCATAATCACTGATGGTTGGAAGTGAGGTACAAAAATTAGGACTTGGGAAAAGCCTCTCTTGCTTAAAAAGCAATATGTTTTAGATCTCTTACATCTCTGAACTATTTGTCCCAAATCATTGTGTACTTACACTCAACAAACGAAAGTCAGGAGCACATCTGGCCAGAGTTGCATGTCCTGAGTTGTACCCTTATTCTTGGTCAGTTTTTAGTGCACACCAATGTTTATAAATGTAGGTTTACCAGTGTAACATTCCTTTGACTTTTTCATTTACCTCTAACGATGAATTTTTCAAACAAAATCCAGCTTTGTGCCATAAAATGCATAACATTTAGGTACATACATATAAATGGTTATTATGCATACATTCTCTCACCCATTTTCAAACCAATGTTGATGTGTTGCGTGTGTTGTTTAGTAGTTTGTGGGGGCGGAGGGTATTTTTTACTTCTTCCATTTTCTCACAGAGTCATTTAAATTCATCAATCTCAGTTATTTGCATAAAAAAAGATTATTTTTGTTTCAATGTAATGAAGGCCTGAGCACTCAAAGCTTAATTATTGCTGTAATTAGAATTTGAGCTGTTGGGCACATGTCAGTAGCCATCAACTGAAATAGCTTTTTAAATCTTTTTTGGTGTATCATCTTTGCTTTTTCAGATGTAATCATCAGACCAGCAGAGTTAACATAAACTATTTGGCTTTGCGTACAAAGTACATATTATTCAAATGAGCAAATTAATATAATGTGTCCTGCACATAAACATTTGGATACGTGTTAGAATCGTCAGTTGAAAGCATGCTGTGTGAGCAGTGGGAGATGTTAAAGTTTCCAAGCGATGGCCACCACAACCAGCTAATTGTCAGGGTAATTAATTTAAGCGTCTAAATTCAACAAATCATGCATTAAAGTACAACACTTCACTTTAATCAGTCTTAAATGTTTTAGATTATTTATTCATTTTTGACAAACTGATTCACAATACATTTCTTCCCGACGACAGTCAGAGATATCTGACGCCAAAGTAGTGAGGTGCAATTCAGGTGAATGTTTTCTATTATGTATTCATTACCTATTTATTAGCTGCTTCTCATGCTGGCACTGGGAGACAGTCGTGTCTTCTATCACTTTTTGACATTATAAATGACAAAAACATGTACCTTGAAAAGCTGAATGACCACTACACAGAAGAGTGCAGAGAAAGAAAACATTTAACATGTTGTGATCATATCAGAGTTCTAAATAAAGGTACTGAAATAAAAAACACATCTAGAGGTGAGCAGGTGCAATGCCAAAATGGATGCACCATTTAACATGTACACAAATATATATTATTATTATTATTATTATTACTATTTTAATTGCTCACTGTATTCTTTATATCCTGTGGTTGAACACTGAACCAAAAACTGACTCTAAAACTGGAATAGAAAACCTATTTAAGCTGTAGAAATAGAATTTCCAAATTAGAAGTATGTTTTTTTTTATGTTGTTGTTGATGCTTCCCACTTTTGTTGTCAACGTCAACTACAAACTAAAAAGTTCAAACTGAGAAATTAAAGATGGAGCCAGTCATGTGTGAGAGGGCCTTAAGCCTGTGGTTGTGTGTGTGCATTTGTACGTTCTGTTTATGTTCCACAGCCAACTAAGCAGAGCAGTGGTGGTCAGACTTCTGCCTGGAATCACAAAGCCAAAAACAGATAAAGGAGCAACTCAATTCCACAACAGCGCTTGGTCCCAAGCCAAACGATGGCTTCCAGGAGACTTTTAAGCCTCTTACAGGACTAGGTTCCTTCCCCTCCCTGTCCAAGTTCTTCTTTCATTCCATTTTTTCTTCATCTCTTTTAACCTCTTCTTCATTCATCCATTTCTTGGTTGAAAAAGTGTCAACAGCAAAGGCGGACATCAACACAGTAAGCCAACCATGATAGAGATAGTGGATTTACAAGATGAAAAAGCTGAAAATCAATCAAACAAAGCTTTACAGAGGCAAAGGTTGAGAAGTAAGGAAGGCTCCCGAGGATGCTCAAACGTAATTGTAAGAATAAAAAATAAACCTCAACAACCTAACCCAGGAAAATCAACAAACTGGGATAGGAATTTATATTTATGAGAGAAGTTATGAGAGAACTTGTCCTATGCAAATATGACCAACTTGCTTCTTGAGGAAGTTTCTAACTGCCTGTCATCATTTTACGGACAGGTACACAGCTACAACCACTCAGACATGCAAGGATGCCACTGTGTGTTTGCCTCTATATATAAAGGCGGAGGCTTCCCCATCTTTAAGTCGTGTTTTAGATTAGAAGTGGCAAGCATCTTCTGTATCTTGTCAGCATCTGGCACTGATCGCAAGCCTCCGTCCTCCCGGGCACAGCGTTTGCTTGGCCTCTTCTTGTCCTCATTCAGCTGACTGGGATCCAAACCCTCTGCAGCTACAGGCCCTGTCACAGTTAATAACACTCTCCCCAAAGATTTTTAACTGGCTGTGCCTTCAATAAATTCTCCCAACCAACAATTATTGATTAAATGCTCTCTCTGTATAATGAAAAGGTGTAAATCTCTCTCTACACAGCAGTGATGGAGTGTAATCTGATCAGAAACTTGCATACTAGCATCTGTCATGATTTTTTAAAATAATTCTACTTAATGAAGGTGTTTTTAAGGAGGTAAATCAGGGAAATGCATAAACAACAATATATAGAAAAATAGATAAATGAAAGAAAAATATGTTGTCCTCATTTTTTTCTACTGCAGATAATGTACCTGCTTCTGCCTTCTAACCATCAGCAAAGCATTTCAATGAATTTGCACTTCACATTAGGTTTAACTGCATAACTTGTAAAAGTGAAATAACATGACATTTTTTTCTCCTTTTTATTTAATATTGCAGATAATTTTAATAGGTCCTGTCAACCTACAGTGTTTTCACAGAGGTGTTATTTTTTATTCATCTGTCAATCAGTAGTTGCTTTGATATACTGTTGAACCTTTGAACTACTGGCTTTTGTAAAATTATTACTTTCACAGAGTTCTTTTTTATTTCCCATACAGCTGTTGACTGACAGTCATGACTGGCATGCCTCCTGCCGTTTTTGGCTCATGAACTCATGCTGTCCCTGACTTTTGGAGCCTCTGCTTGAAAGATAGGAGAAACTGCGTTTTCAGGCTTAGAAGGGCTCCTGCACAGAGAGGGATGAGACCAAATTCAGCTTTTGTTTTGTTATATCTCTCCTGAAACAAAGAACCCTATGAGCTGTCGTTTGTTTTGTTTTTTTGTAGATACTGCTGAAAGAGGTCAGCAGATCCAGAAATTATGATTCGGTAATGTTGTTATCTGAGCCAGTAACTGCTGTGTCAGGTGTCGAAATAAAAAACAAAAATAGAACTCAAATGAAACAGAAGTAACCCTGGATAGATGTTCGAATAACGAGTTTTGATTGAGCTGTCCTCTTCAATCACGCAGAACCACAAAGCCTGATTTACAGCAGCCTTGTAATTAATTACACAGTCGGTGAATGCAGGTATTCATCTCTAGTACAAATGGATTGGGTTTTATTAAAATTACCTCATGGCAAAGCAGATTGATTGCCAGCTCTGTCTGTGGAAAATTGCTTTTTTAGACCATATTTTTCTGTTTGTGTGTTTTTTCTCCCTCCTTTCAGATTACTGCCACAGAGACGTTCTACTCTTAGGACTGAGGGCAACTCTGTGTTGAGGAATGTTTCTACAAATTGAAATAACAGGGTAATGAGGTTGAGATATGGGTAAGTCCTCAATCTTTGTGCTGCACTACGTTATGGTTGCTTGATCATGATCACCCCCCCCCCCCCCCCCCCCCCATTCCAAATCTCCACAGTAGTGCTTCACAGTGTTCAACCCCCTAAGAGTCCACATAACAGGCTGCCTGCAACCATATAACCACTCTGCCCTTGAAGGGTGCTGATCAATGAGACCTTGCGGGATGTTAAGATGTGGTGGAGGGAGGGAAAGTTGTAAAATGAGGAGGTGAAAAGATGTGGCTGCTATGGAGCTAAGAGATCAATGATGTTTTCCTTGGCTTGGCAGCTGACTTCAAACGATGCACCATTGTTTCCAGATATGGTGTTTATCTGTCATATAAGCAAATTAGTTGACTGTGTGAAATTGTGTTACTTTAAAGTTTAGCTTATTAAAAGTCCCAACTCTGTGTTCTCCTTTTGTTTTTGAACTGAATCTTTCACTGATAAATCAGAGTTTTCAGCATCTTTGATGTTTCTGGGAGGACGTTACCACATATTCTCTCCGTTCTGCTTCTCTAAAATAGATTAGATAACAATGAGAACTAATGGGGAGTAGTGAAATATTTAACAATAAATTTAAAAAATATCTGACAATTACCTTAAAAAAGATTTTTCAACTGCATATAAATGCTTTGAACATGTTTTTTTTCATTGTGTGACCAATTTTTTTAAGAGTTTTCATTATTTCTCATTTTGGATTTACTGGTTTTCTGGTTGTCATGGTAGTAGGCTTCTTTTCTATTTCTCAGAGTGTCTTGCTAATGATAACGTCATGCATGTGTTACACTATTCACTCATTTAACATTTCATTCATTCATAAAGGCTTCTAATTTTCCAAATCTTTAATTTTGACATCTTCCATATCTAATTTCGTCCATCTTTAAAACTCCTGGTGAGAGACGTGTCCTTCAAAATGTGGTGTCTGCTGATAAGGATACATAGCTGGTATAGGTTACTTATTAAACTTCCAGCCTTAACACATTATCCTAAAAGAATTAATCCTTCATGAGGACAAAAGAACCACAAGCAAAAACACAAGTGCTGAGGGAGATCTGTTTGAAAATGTGGACAGATACGACTACATTGCCAGAACTGTCCTCAGATTTGCTACGTAAACTGAGCAAACAAAAATCGTTCCGTATTCTTTTTTTTTTCTTTTTTTTGCTTCGACCATCAAGATGCAACCCATAGAGATTTCCCAGGTGGTGACATGTAACTGTAGATCAAGGATGTTCAGCCATCAATGAGCTTAATCCACAGAGACCGTTCTTCACAGACTAGCAGATGTGCAGTGGATAAAATCTGCCTTGGATCAATATTGCAGATGTAAGATGAAAAATATCAAGCTCCCACAACAGACTTTTTAATACATGCACACATCAACTGACTCTGGTCCTTGATTGAACAGTTTACGATTACTGCAAAGATTTGAGTTACATTACATGTTTATATGCTACATATATTTAATACTATCTTAAAAGGATTACAAAAAAGATTAATCCGTAAGAATTTTTTGCCTTATGTTTGAAAGTGCATCACAGCAGCTAGGTATCAATTGACAATATATTTAACTGTTTCAATTGGAGGATCTGTAGGATGTTGTACTTTAAAAATGAAATGTTCTGCCCTTCTTTTATCTTGCTTATCCAATATTGCAGACATAGTTTTGTGTCATCATCCTCATACACTGATATTAAAATCTTCCTGTTGATTTCTGGTTTGGGGAAAAGACTGAATTAAGATAATCAGACAAATCAGGTGGGGTCCAAATCACCAGACAAATTCATTTACCTCCATGAATTCCACCATCATCATTCCACATTAATTCAATCATTTAGTGTGAGCAGGTGGAGACAACATAAGAATATTTACCGACACCTGAAAGTGCAGCCAAGCCACAAGACCGAAAACCAAACCTTTAAAGAAAATACGAAAAAGGCAAAGAAATACAAGTAGAACTAATGACAAACCAGGGATGAAGCATTGGTCTGGTTAAAAAACATGGAACTTGAATACTAAAGGCCCTGAAACAAAAACTTTGATCAGAAATGTACAGTTACTCGTTTGGAAATTGGTAGATGAACTTACAAACACATAAATATTTGTAAATATATATTCATAACCATGGATTCTCTGACAAAAGAGAAGGTCCCCCAACTAGTGCAACTGAAAAGCAACTTTCACTAAATGTAGTCATTCAATTGAAATTATTTTATTATTTCTATTATTATACTTGCAGTGTTCTCTTTGGGGAAGAATTACATGTGGCGAGATGAAAACCAATTCAATACAGTTACTGTGTGGTCCCGAAACTATCTATAATCCCCTTCCCCTTTGCTACAGAGTCGCTCTCTTCTTACTGCACTATTGAGTTCAATTGATTGACATCATAATAGGCTCAGCTAAATTATGATAGAGGTCAAATTAGAATTTAATCATCTCCTTTTTACCCCCTCTCCCTCGAGGACAAAATGAATAAACATGATTCTGTTTGAGACTGATGGCTGGCTTTGCAAAATCTGTGATAACACTCACAATTTTTCGCTTTTGTTGCAGCTTGAAAGAGTGAATGGGAGTGGAAGAAGGCAAGTTGGTAATAAGAAAGAGTTATGAAGATGAAGTGAGCATGAGAGAGATACTGCAATTATTCAGCACAGCACTGCTGTTCTTCATCAACACTGGCTGCAGGGTTTCGTCAGTTACCATTCAAGTCCTATAACTCTGTCAAAGACATTTTGGCCCCTGGCCATAGATAAAATTTGACATATTCTTACATATTGTTTTAACTGATTAATGCATTTACCTATTCCGATATAAAAAATTGCAATCTTGATTGTAGTGTTGGTAGAGCGAAGGATAAATTAAATATCTGGTCAAAGATGGGTGTGGTACAATCTGAGAACGAGTAATCAGTTGTTATCTAATATTATGATCATGACAGAGAAGCTATTTCAAAGTCAGAAAGTAAACATTTTGATATACACAGCCGTCGTTCTGAAACCATCGCATCATAGTTTCCAGTTAAATGAATATAACAGACCAACACCAGTCTCCAGGCTGCAATGAGGATTACGGCTAAACACACTTGTTTTGTTGCTTAGGCTGTTCTACTTTAGAAGATGAGTATGTGTCTGCTGTGTTGTCCGGTCCACTTCTAGGTGGGAAACAAATGCTAGCAATATATTTATTACCCTTTGAGATCATGTCGCAGTAAGCCGGGGGCAGCCAATCATTCACAGCGGCTTACAGGGGACACGGGAAAATAAATAAATAACTTGATATCAAAAAGGAGCGGAGCATTATGCTTTAGTGGGCTATAAAACATGTGGTGTGTCAGGGATGGCAGCTGCTGCCCAAAGAAAGAAGAATGCCCACAGTGCTGTGTGTGGTGGACAAGGGAGAACACAGGGGGACAGGAAACAGGGACATGTACATTTTCCCTACCAGCAAACTCCCAATCTTGTCTCACTGAGTGCATGAAAGACCACACAAATGGTTATAGTTGGGCCAGGTTCATGGAACTGGGAGCCTCAAATGTTGGGACAGAAAAATTCAGATTGTTTTGGAGCAATATGACACCCCACACAGACAATGTGTTTATGGAAAATATTGTATCCTAGGATATTGTATGAATTTGTGTAAACAGTATTTGCTAATTGTTTTATTCCGTTATCGTTTTTTTTTGTCAGCGCATTTGTTTGTATTTTTATCATTTATATAATAGATTCTATCATCTTAATTAAAGTGCAAATTAAGAGCAATAAGAGTAGAAAACATTACCTGCATGCTTGTTTCTGCATGCATGAACATATATAAACATTCTTTTAACACACCAAAAGAACACCAGTGCAAAGCTGAAGGAAGTCTGTTAGGAAGCCTCCAGATGGTCCAATCATTAACTGTTGTTCTGTGGATTCACTGGACTGATGCCACCCCGTACACACGGTGGGAAATAAAACGGCTTTCATGTGAGAGGGAAAACTTACAGAAAGAAATCCAATTAGAATAGAAAAATGCTGCTGAACGGTCAAAACGGAAGGTGGTATCTTGACCCGGTTGTAACTGAACCTATTTATAGATAGACTTGTATTTGAAGATGAAGAAGAAATCTGGATATAAACCAATGATTAAGGTAAACTTTTCCACAAAAGACTGAGAAAGCTTTGCTGGAACAGATCTTTTTTGGTGTTTTTGTTTTAAACGCTAATGTTGACCTGTTACAGTAAGACATGCACACGTGGAATTATGATGGATAAGTCACTCAAAGAGAAGAAAAGCTGGTGTATCAGCAAAGGAGCAAAAGGAGTGGGTCTCAGATTGCTGATACTAAAGAATTGTCATATTTAGAAGGATTGAGATGGAGTTAAATGTCATCCGTCCATCTATTCATCCGTTGTCCACCGCTTATCCAGGGTCGGGTCGCGTGGGCAGCAGCCAAAGCAGGGAAATCCAGGCTTCCCTCTCCCCTGCCACTTCTGCCAGCTCCTCTGGGGGATCCCGAGGCGTTCCTGGGCCAGCCGAGAGACATAGTCCCTCCAGCGGGTCTTTTGCTGGGCCTCCTCTCGGTGGAACGTGCCCTGAACATCTCACCAGGGAGGCATTCGGGAGGCATCCTAATCAGATACCCGAGTCACCTCAACTGGCTCCTCTAAACGTGGAGGACCGGCGGAGTTACATTTTTGGATTTGATCATGCGAAACAGAATGCATTGGATTTACAAAATCAATTATTCTGTAGTTTACAATGAAACACTAAATGATTAATACTTATGTTATATATTATACTGTGGAATATACTTGTTCTTTAAAACATGGAAAATTCTATTGGCAGCTTAACGACTAAAATGTGAATTATTTTAATGGTTCTTCTTTACCACTGATAAATGGGAATCAGTCTTTGTTCTCTGAATGAAGAAATTTGACCTCTGGAGAGATGAATCTATTTATAGAGAAAGCGGTTGGCTTTTATTGCTTGACGAAGAAGGAGCTTAGCAACAGGCCCTCAGAACAGATCATGTTTTTGTTGCTAAGGGTTTATTATTGAGGCAACTGGTGGATCTAGAAATACTTTCGGCCTACAAAACTACAACCCTGTGAATCTACACTGACCACATCAATTATGCATAAACAAGAACCTGCTTGGGATGATAATGGCATTAGTAAAAAAGATCTAAAATTCACCATATTTCCCTTTCAGATTGATCTAATAAGCCATTCATTTAGACGGATTATGTATTTTTCACCCATGTCAAACTTGAAATGCCGAATGGAGCTGAAAAAAGGTTTTTTGCTGCAGCTTTGACTTTTCACCTGTTACTAACTATAGTGTCACATATTAAGTAGAATCACTTGATATCCACTTTGAAACACTCATCATTAAGAGGAGGGAACCATTTTTTGTTTCCCTTTATCACAGAGCAAGTTTATATGTTAGCTCAAGGGCGTTCAATCAGACCATGACGGTATGGTGGCATTTTTGCCTCGCTGTAGGCTTGAAGCCAAGACCCAGTTATGCTGAAGAGTTTCACTTTTACTTAGTGTCTTAATAATCTATTGGGCAACATGGATTATGAGTTTAGTTATGTGTAAGTTATTGTGCCCTTGAGATAAGTGGCAATACCATCATGCATGTACGCAGAGCAGAAGAGCCATTTTAACGTCCATTTGCTTCCATTTACAAGGATTTACTTTCTTTCAATATGTGTGTTTTATATGTATATGTAATATATGCATGCGCTTGCTGCTCTTATTCCTTCCATTCCTTTTTCCTTTTCTAAATGTACTGGCTTTTCATGCCTTTAAGCATCTGCTAATTTGGGCAGAAACCACAGTTTTGGACCTTCAGGTTTGCAACTCCTGATGTGGACCCCTAGTGATCCCCTGCTCCATTTTCAGCCCTGATCTTCAACCAGCTGCCGGGAAGCACACCCAGCAGGATCCCAAGAGCAGGTGCCCTTTATGAGTCACAGGTATGAATATAATTTCAGTCAATTTAAAACCCTGCGAGCACATCTCCTCCTACTCTAAACCCGCCCTTTCAGACTTTTATGTTGGATTCATAAGAACAGAACTTGTGATCTGAACCTCAAAGATAAAGATGTTCACCTGAATGCAAAATAGCCTTAATGTTATATTATGACAACTTATAATTAAAAAGAGGAGATAGAACTTTATAGGAAAGTATAAAATACACACTTTAACCTGATAGTTTTGCATTTTTTAATCACCATTACCTTCTTTCCATATTCACATTCAAAGCTCATACCGCACACGGAAAATGCATTGTTTTCAATTTCCTTCCTTATAATTCTTTTGTCTGGAGTGCATTTTTCCCCTGAGCTATTGCATGTACTGTGCTGCCTCACAGCTGAAGATGGTTGATTTCTATAAGCTTGCAGTGGCAGCAAAGAGGAGAAGCAGATGCTTGTGCAGTCCTCAAGGACTCCTCACGTAAAGTAATAAAGATGCCATCTGACAGTTCCTGCTGTCAACCACCTCTCTGTACACAGCTTCTTAACTCTGCTCCCTGGTGTTTTGTTGTGTTTGAATATACATAAAAAGGGCAAATTCCCCAAAAAATGGGATTTTACCATCACTATACTGTAGGTATGGCAGGCAGTTTTTTTTTTTTTTGTGGAAATCCCTGTTGCTTCTCTTCCTGCTCAACCTATTTCCAAATATATATAGGATGCGTGCTGTTCACATGAATGTTCATATGAATCACAGCAGGATATAGATAATGATGAAACTGTCTTCAAACAACAGGGAGCAAATAAAGTGGCTGTATTACGAATATCTGTCTTGATGTCTTACATCTGCAACACCTTGAAGAATTCACCTGGGTTGGCTGTAAATGAGGTGATAAAGTGAAAGCAGACTAGAGGAGGGAAGTGGGTGTATGGATAAGGCAAAATCACCAGGGTCTCCTCATGTGATCAGCTTCTAAATCTTGAAGTGAGATGCTGCTTGGCTGGCTATCAACCTCTTAAGGCCTTTAGAAAGCTCATTAATAACATATAATACAAATGATTGGCAGGCTTCTTACTAGAAGTGTGCAGCTAAAACCGCATCATTTGTTCTTTTTCTTTGTAGATGTCTCCATTGCTTTTTAATGCAATCAGCCTTGCTTGGCAGGCTTTTAAATTATTTGAGTAACTAAAAAGTACCTGCACATCTTGTTCATTAGGACATTTGCAGGGATTCATAGAGGCTGCAGCAGAATAATGTGAAAGCAGCAATCTTTTCATCTAAAAAATTTTGCCTACAGAACAATGTAAAGTGTGGACATTGATTTAATGCTGATCAGCTTGGAAATAATACAGTGTTCTACAGACATCATCAAAAAGCATTAGTTTCTTCAAACTTTTTTACATTTTGCACATCATCAGAAGACGTGAGTAGTACTTCTACTCATGCTAATCATCATGTAGTTTTATACATGTATGCATGTATATATATACTGTATGATATATGTGTGTGTGTGTGTGTGTATGCATGTGTCCTCTGTCATTTATGTGGCATTTTTAGTTATCCAGTTATGATGCTCTCAAAATATTCAGTAACATACCAATATCCGTAGTGTTTGCACAGGTAAGCATCGATACGGAGTTAATTTACCGGATTTGTAATGTACTACACTGTTTTTAGTCTCTGATACCTTAAAGAAAGACTTTCCATAGCCAATGTTTGAAATCGATGCTCGGGCCAGATACGTTTTGTGACATAAAGGAAAGTAAGTGAACCTTTCAACACGAGAAAATACACAAAATTCTACCTCTGGAGCAGAAATCTATAGTGTACGTGTTGAACTGCAGACTAGACAGATTCAGAAGATGACTCCAGCTCAACTTGGCAACAATTCAAACTGACTATTTGTAAGAGCGAGTTCTAACTGAAGAAGGTTGTGGCAACAAAAAAAAAAGGCACATGTGTACCAGTCATAATGTGTTACATAGAAAGCCTGGATGCAACAGCAGCAGCTTGTTAACAAAAGGAAAACTGGAGGATTTTTTTCTTTCTCGTTAACCTTTCCTGAAGACAGCTGGAACTTGCTCTGTCCTGCTGTATGAAACTGAAGTCATGGCCCAGACAAACATTGAAAACTACACTGATTATTTCTGACAGTTGTGATTTTCAGGAACCCAACCTGTAGGTTGGGTCCTGTAGGCTTGTCTCTCGATGCTGTCATTAGAAGTACCTTTCTTCTAGAAGGATTAGGTGTTGGATGGGATAATACTGAGTACTGTGAGCACTGATTATGACCACTACAGAAGGTGTAATAAGTAACACTTTAATAGGTCAACAGACTTAAAAGTGTCTAAAAATACAAATGTTGGAGTGAGAAAGTTGTCAGAGAGAACAATGGGTTTCAAGATTCAACAAGTGAGAAATAGAATGGGGAAAAATCTATTATGTGGTATGTTAGTGGGAAGCTCTGAGCAGCCACTGTTTCCTGTGCAGCCATCGATCGGGTACGTGATTAATGAAGCTGTTTCCAGAAGGACGGATCCATAAGTGTCTCCTTCCTCTCCCTTAATGGCTACTTGTTGATCTAGTCAGTGCTGAGAGGTCTTTCTAAAAGGAAGAGTTTAATTTTTTTTACCTTTTTCTTCTTTAATGATTTAACAACTAAGAAAAAAAGGAACAGAAAATTGCACAAGTTGTGAAGATAGATGACACTTGACAAAGCTCTGGGCACAAATGTGTGAATACTCATTCTGAATGATTCATAGTTTCCTATACAAGTTAGAGAGCTTATGAACAAGCCCAAGCAGCCCATTTTCAGTTGCTGCCACAGTCTCATGGCATATTCCATTCAGTGTGACACATCCACCCTGGTCATTTTTCCTGTTAAACCACTCACCTGAAAGCTACGCTGCTGCTAAAAAAATAAATCTTCTCACTCTCAGGCATCCACCTACAACTTCTAAATTGCTTTTTTCCTCAGTTGGAAGTTTTTATAAAATTACATATAATTTTAATTCTGGTAGAAACATTGGAATCTGAACTATTCTTTATCTAAAATCTGAAAGTAAATTCTCAAAGTGATGACTGATGTTTTCACACAAATGATCCCCATCTTTTTCCTCTTTGCACTTTAAGGGCAGCCTATTTATTAAAGTAAAACAATCACTTATTATTAGTGACCTCATATGAAAGCTAATTACAATAGCATTAATTAATATTTTGATAATAACCTCTTGTCTCTCCGTACTTGTGAATGTGAAAAGTGAGATCTAAATAATAAACCGTATTATTATCACTTTTGAGTAATAAGTAAAATATAGAAATCAACTAATTCCGTGTGTCAAGTAACTCATTCATTAGTCATCACATCCTTGATCTTGACCTCAGAATGCGTCTGCCAATGGAGCTGGCCCAGGAGGGGGACATCATGAATTGTTGAACCCTTGTAACTCCATATGTCTACATAATGCAGAGTACAAATATGTGCCTCGGGGTCCAGCTATAAGTCTTGTTGGGTACATTGCAAAAGTGCCTCAGGACACGTGAATTTACCCCTATTGTGTCCCTATATTTGACAGGAATGGGAATTCTGAATGACCTTTCAAGGTTTTTCTGTCTTATAATGCAAAGGGTAATGTTTTTGCATGCATCCAATTTCAAGTTTCCCATTAGAAACCACCTTTTCATATCCAGCCATTTCTCCACCCAATCAACAGCAAGTTGCCCTTCTGACACTTTAAAAAATTAGAAAAACTAATCTCCTAGTTGTTATTTAATCCATATATTGTAGGGGATCAAATCTAGAGCATTGTTAATTGTTGAAAAAACATCCTAAAGTCACCAATTGCTTCCAGGGTCAAATGGACAAAGGCACCATCTGGCCATGATCTGGGTAGCCGCTCAGGCTTTGCACTCAGCACATGGCGTTCAGACACATTGAGAAACTCAGCAAGTTTTTAACACCAATCCTCGCATGCATGACAGACACCCTCATGGGATGATATCCCAGCTCAGAGTTCTTCTCCTTTGCTGTAACTTTCCAAACACAAGCCTTAGTTGTCGTTGAAAAACTTTTTTACCAAACTGTTCCAACTGTCGTAACCCCATCCCCAGAGGAGTGTATGTGAACATGAAGGCGTTAAAGAATCATTGTGCATGAGCAAAAAAAAAAAAAAAAAAAAAAACATCTGAGGGAGACAGTCTGAAGCTAAAAAGCAACGCAACTCTGGCTAAAAATAGAAAGTAACTACCAACCTTCACCTCAGAAGAACACTGAAGAAGAAAAAAAAGGAGGGAAGGGAACAGCTACTTCGATTGGATTGGACTTGAAAATGAGTGGCAGCAAAACTGAGCGTGTGCAGAAAATGAGGCAGAGAGTTTTTGTGTGAACCACAAAGAGAGAAGCTTCCACCGGGATACAGCTGTTTGAGGTTTCACTGCCAGGAGAAAATGCTGTCTCCTCCTCTGTAATCAAAAGTGTATTTCATGCAGCTGGGAGACTTCCTTGCACATGGACAACTGAGCACAAATTATGGAAAATGTGTGTGCAAATACTGCTATGCTACTGGAAAACTGTAAGGGGAAGTCATGTGATGAAGGCGTTCCTAATTAGATGGTTTACTTTCCATTTAAGTATTCAAAATTCAATATCAGAGAAAAAAATTAACATTGAGGTTATGTTTCTTCAAATAGTAAACAATCGTAATGGTAAGATCACAGTGACATTCACTGAATTCATGTTGTGTTTTTTCAGTTGTAAAAGAAGGATATTACAGTACTAGCAATAGTATATTCCCCGTAATGCACAATTATGTAAACTTTATGTAAGTATTTTATATCTAAAACTATAATCCTTTTGAGTTTACTTGTATAAATAAATACATTGCTTTCTATGAATGAGGGTTACTTTGCCACGTAGAGGTGATATATTCATTCCACCATCAAACTGTCATAAATGTTTAGACAGATATCCATGCAGCACTTAAATTAAAGTTGATTTACAGCTATATTTTATTTCTGCCACTTTTACTGCTATGGAGGTCTAATTCATAAATCCTTCTTGATTTCTTAGCATGCCAAGCTAAAAAAAAATGTGTTTCAGCATTTATCTGAACGTAAATATATTACATGGGATATATTATTATCTATGATAAATGATAAAAAAGATAATCATCTCAAGAAATCAGGCCACCTCATATTTACCTAAATTATTTCAAGAATTCAAGTGAAGCACTACCTTGGTTTATGGGTAAAAGGAAATGGTTAAAATTACCGCTACTAGGCATGTGCTACTTTGAAATTTTCGCAATAGAAGAACAATCAATGGTTCCCTATAATTGTTGCCATAGAGATGGGATCCTGGTATCGTTGAAATTGTGGTAGAAATTATCTCACACTCTTGTGACATTTACCAATGTTGCGATTTCAAGAATCCCAATGATTAAAACAGGAGCCATCCCGAAGATTTATTTCAAAATCAAGATAACCATGAGGGTATTTCAAAACAAGCTGCACATAGAGTTATAATGACTTTACTTTTTAAAAACAAATATTCATAACCTAAAATATGATTTCACTAGAATGATAACTTAATACAAACCTAAGTGTGGGTGTTGCAAATGTAACTGTTTTCAGTCTCTTTTCCGTAATATTTAATAATGTATGTGTTTTGTCTTTAGTTTATTATCTGTTGAAATGGGAACACTTCATCTTCACAGGGGAGATTCACACCAGTGCACTGTGCTTATTGTCTGGCTTAGCCAGCTCAGGGTCTCCTTCTAAAAGTGATGAGACAAGACACACACATTTGTCAGCGCAGCAAAGTAGCTTTAGAGGGGAAGTAATGAGCCTGGATGGCACTAACTGATTGACAAAGCTGCTTGTCACAGCAATGCCACACAGCACCTCCCAGCTCGCTTTATGTTGTGAAGATAAAGAACAAAACTAGACCGACATGGAGGAGGCCTTTCAACATGATATGTTTCCTTTCAATTTATTTCACGTCACAAGTCACTAAAAGGAAGTCATGGTCTCATTTCGGGGCTTGGTGAGAGATGTGACAACAGGCAGACTGGTGAAATATAACACTCAGGCTTAGAATGTGAAATCCAACAAGTCTGTAGCACACATGAAAAACATTTCTTTCACATCAACCTTATTTCACCTGTTCGAATCTACTTCTTTCAAGGTTTTTCCTTTGTTCTGCAAAACACCTCGACCATGTTCAGTTATGCTCATAAGAGTGTGTAAAAAAACAACAAAATGTCTTCTCTTAATTTGAATTCAAGCAAATAAAGGTAAAGAAAGTTGTTTTTTTTATGAAAACTGAGTTCACTATGGGGCGGCACAGTGGTGTGGTGGTTAGCACTGTCGCCTCCCAGCAAGAGGGTTCTGGGTTCGAATCCCGGGGGAACCAGGACCTTTCTGGGTGGAGTTTGCATGTTCTCCCTGTGGCTGCGTGGGTTCTCTCCGGGTTCTCCGGCTTCCTCCCACAGTCCAAAAACCTGCATGTTAGGTTGATTGGAGATTGGGGAAATTGCCCTTAGGAGTGAATGTGAGTGTGAGTGGTTGTTTGTCCTTGTATGTCCTGTGTGTGGCCCTGCGATGGACTGGCGGACTGTCCAGGGTGTACCCTGCCTCTCGCCCGTTGACCACTGGGATAGGCTCCAGTTCCCCCCGCGACCCCAACAGGGAATAAGCGGTATTGATAATGGATGGATGGATGGATGGAGTTCACTATCTTTTCTGTTTGTACATATTCTTTGTTAAACTTGACAACTAAATTAAAGTCTTTTTGCACTGTTTTTTTAAGCAGAAGAATTTCTGCAGAATTTCTGTCTGTTTGAATTGAAAAAATGACATTAGAATGGAGACTTGTGTTTTATCTCTATTACAGTGATAGATTGTAAAAGAAGCAAAGGAGCATGTTAGATTAATTATATTTTCTATACATGAAATGATGAAATGCAGAGTTAAATATTGTCTAGGGTGTGATTGCTAGCAAAACTGTGCCATAACTAATAATTCACAGGCAGTTCTACGTTTGCTATCATCAGTTGCATTAGGTGTAAAAAAAAAATAGAAAGAAAAATTCTTATCTGGATGTTTTCCAGACTACACAGTCAATTCTGCACTTACCCTGAGGAGCTGAAGAAGTTAATTTCCAGGTTACTTGGAATTTAGAGACAGCTCATCACTTATTAACCAAAGTCAGCGATCTTTAGAATCATTTCAATAAAAGCAAAAAGTTCCATTGTTTTAGGAGTTATATATTTCTTTACTGCTTGTGACCTGAAACATCCATTCATTTCCATAAATTCCATACCACTTATTCACGAGGGGTGGAATCTGTCCCAGCTGACAACAGGCAAGACGCAGGGAACCTAACATGCAGGTTTTTGGATGGTGGGAGGAAGACAGAGTACCCATAGAGAACCCAGGCAGACACAGAGAAAACATGCAAACTCCACACAGAAAGGGACCCGCTTGCTGTGAGGGGACGGTGCAAACCACCACACCACCGACCCACCCGATCTGAAAAATAAGGTTTGAAAATTAAACATTTTAATTAGATTTGATATAAAGATAGTCAACATTTAATTTATTGTGCAACATTGGCAAATGTACAGGTTGAAAGTTATCAAAATAATCGTGTCAGCTGCAAAAAAATGTAGTCAGTTTTGCACACATTATCTCTTTATTCATGGATTTTGTCTTATTTATAGCAAATGATCTTCTGAAGGTAAACTTCTGCAAACCACTGTTACATCAGCCAAATAGATGATGAAGAGTCAGTGAGCTTTATAACATATACGCATTCACACTCGTTTTGCAGATGGCAAAGAGAAACTATAACAGGACATGACATAACTTTTTAAATAAGTCTAGTCTTAGCTTGTTTGTTTGTACATCAAATAAATGTACAATCAGTAAAAAAGAAAAACGTATAAAGTTTGAGTCAGTGAGATTATCTTAAACTGCAGATGTGGAAATACGAATCAAAGCAAAATCCGTCAGCTCATCTGACAGAATGGGACTATCTATAACAATTGGTGATTTCCTGACATTTAAACCAGCTTTCGACACAAAGAAAAAAATAGATGAAGCAGAATTAGAGAATGAGAGAGATGTTTTAAAATGAGTTTTGGTACAAGGAAGGCTGCGCTGAAACTGGGACAAACTGTCAGTTCAGGGCAGCAACAACGATTTATCTGGTGATTGCTCAGAAACTGTATCAGTACCTCATCATCAGTCTTTTTCTCCATCTTGTTTCACCCCCCATTAATGTTTCTTGCTGGCAGGTGGGAATCAGACTGTCTGTACAGCACCCTTAACAAGCAAAGTTAAAAGATAGTATCTCAAAAATAGATGAATAAATGTAATCTCTCTTGAAAATTCTAATAAAAAAACTGTCATCAACTTTTACACATGCTACTGTTTAGGATGACACGAAGCTTGCTATCTAACTTTAGTTTCTGCTGCTCAAAGCGGAACCTGTAGTTCTCTTTTTAGGGATGTTTCTATTCATCAGCATGCACTTTTCTGCTCAAAAACTATTCTTCCACTCAAGCAAGAAGAATTTGTGCCATTAAATCATGTATTTTCTTAAAACTACTGATGAGTGTATGAGCTAAGGTTGAACTTTAGGCTGTACCAAGTTGTTTGGGAAGTTTAAGCACATATCCGGGTTGTAATGGAACTCCATCCATCCATCCATTATCAATACCGCTTATTCCCTGTTGGGGTCGCGGGGGGAACTGGAGCCTATCCCAGTGGTCAAGGGGCGAAAGGCTGGGTACACCCTGGACAGTCCGCCAGTCCATCGCAGGGCCACACACAGGACAAACAACCACTCACACTCACATTCACTCCTAAGGGCAATTTCCCCAATCTCCAATTAACCTAACATGCAGGTTTTTAGACTGTGGGAGGAAGCCGGAGAACCCGGAGAGAACCCACGCAGACACAGGGAGAACATGCAAACTCCACCCAGAAGGGTCCTGGTTCCCCCGGGATTCGAACCCAGAACCCTCTTGCTGGGAGGCGACAGTGCTAACCACCACACCACCGTGCCGCCCCACTGTAATGGAACTCTTGTTATAAAATAGAAGGGGCCCAAAATCTCAAGGGTGAAACTTTTTTAACAAAGATTAAATGTTTTTGTTTTGCTGTTGGGTTTTCTTTAAATACCCCAGCTCCCATTTACAATAAAAAATAATGGATGTTTATGATGAATGAGCTTTCCAACCTGACCATTGGTGCATGCCTGCACAGTTTGCTTCTGTGTTGCTCTGTGACCCCATGACATCACATGACATTTTTCTTCAGGTTTGGTAAGCTCCAAAGAACAACAGATTACCTTATTATGTAAAGTTTTAAAACATATGATGGTTATAGAAATAATAGAATTGAAAATTCTGTGTGTATCATTTTCCTTTTTTAATGACAACACGTGGATGGATTTTTTTTTTTTTTTATTATAAAAGCAGAACTGGGTGAATTGAAAATTGATCCTGATTCATTTATCCTTTTTTCTATTCTTTATTTTTTGGTATTGGAATATGTACGATCACTGTTGGATAATGAAAACTGATTTTTAACTAGGTTCCGTCTTCACCTTATCCAATGAAATTAATTAAAACTGTGTCAACCATGAGCGGATATCTTTTTTTCACCCAGACCTAGATGGTTTAAGAAGTATGATACAGTATTTAAAAATAAATCCAGTCTGAGAGGATAATCTAGTATGGCAGAGGAATCCAGTGGATAAATGTTTGAGATAATAAATGTTTAAGATGTAAGTGTATGAACTGCAGTCATCTCATTATTCCACTGAAACATACCTCGGAAGTATTTAGAGCTGAAGGCGCTCAATGGATTTGACTTTAGTTAAAAAAGAGATGCATGCTTACTCAACTGAACGAACTAACCTGAATGTATGGTGTCTGTAGCACTTTAGGACCATCATAAGAACATATTTGTAGACAATATGCGACTCGATTGTAACATTTTCACGACAATTTGTCAAAATACCCTCTTTAGACTATTTCTGCCGCTACATTTCATTATGACTTGTAGTGAAATGATAATCTGTATCACTATAGAAAATGATAATGTGTTTGGTGCATCACAAGCACCATGGGGGGAGCTTAAATGATACTGTAAAAGCATGTACAATTGCAAATCATTGCAAAGCCCTAAATCCAGATGAGATTAAACAAATACCTGGCCTTCTCATTTGCCTGGAGGACAAAAGAAAAATTCCCATATTGTACATGCATAGCTTGACTCCCATCAGCAGGATACACTGGCTTATTTATAGCTCCTTTGAAGCTCAGATGGCTGTGTCCTACAAAAAAAAGAGGACCATTTTTTCCCTTGCATGATAACGCTAGGATAGCTGAGATTGATCAATTTAGCCTGAATGACCTGTTAATCATCCGGCACAAAGTAACCTGCAAACCAGATTCAATCATTTGAGATTATCCTCGTTAAATGCAGGATCGCGTAAAGTATCTGCAGGGTTGACGAGTGATAAGGGATTGTCAGCTCTCTTTTTGACAAGAATAGGCTCATGAATTTAGAATTAAACTAAACTTTCCTCTGATCCCTGCACCAACATGTTATTTGCTAGTTTCCAGTTGATCGTCACACAGACCACAAAAGCAAATTTCGGATGCATTTAAAAAGCATATACAGAATATGCATATATACATAGAAGAAGTTGCTATCCATTCTAACCATTGTTACCATGGTTTTAGATAGGACATAAGCAAAGCAAAACCAGCTGGAGACCTGATACCAGCAGGGGCCAGAAAGAAAGAAATTGCCAGATACAGAGGGTAAACAATGTCATCCTGACCTTCTCTGCTTCACAGGACAAGTCAGACTTAAAACATAAGAAAACACGATCATGAAGCGTTGTTTTCCTCCACACTCACTATTTGAAAGTAGAGACAGATTGTTTAGCAGTCATTACCTGCCAAGTTGCTGAAAGAGCATGACAGTGTACAATGGCCTATAAACAACTGTAAAGCTTTAGAAAAAGCAATTGTATCCAATGTGTTCACTCTTTGAAACATTTTTCACCTCTCCTCTCAGTCATGTCCCAGTTAAGACACAATTGAAGGTATTTACAAAAATAAATTTTTGCAACAATTTAATTATTTAAACTAAATTAAAGGCTATATGCATCTCTAGTCAACTCTTTTTGTTCTTTATGGCACTAGAAAAAACCTTCATGCTGAATAAATGAGACAATATATAATAGAAAATAAACATTTATGTGGACACTTGGATGAAGGAACATAAATTGTTGTAAGATCTCATTTCATAGAAAATCGATAAGGTGAACATTCAGCTTATGCCAAACGGGTGCACTGCTACTGCAAATATGCATCCCTTTCCAAAGTTGGTTCTGTCTAAGTGAAAGGTGAGTCGCCACAAAGTTCAGACTTAGGACAATGAAATGCAAGCATTTTTCATTAATCGACATCTGATATGCTCATAACACACCAGTGATAATGATCTTTGCAATAAAACCATTATAAGGTCTGTCACCCATCCTTTCTAAAACAACTTCAAAGCTTTTACTTCCAAGCAGGACTCTGTAACCTTCTACCTCTTCCTCCAACTCACTTTAGTAAATAAGCCCTAAAAATTTTGGGCTGTTGATAATTCAGAGCAACAAAACATTTTAAAGACAAGTGGATGATAAACATTATAGCCCAATAGAAAGAGGAGCCTATCTCCATAGTTTTGGGTTAGAGTCTAAGGCATGTTGCCTACTTCTCCGCTAATTCAAAAAGCCAGCAAGGAAGATGTTAATGCCTTTGTAACTGAATGGGTACCGGGAGGTTGAAGTGTGGTTGGGCGCCCATCATATATTGACTTCTGTCTGAGTTAGGAGTTGGGTTTCCATTAGGGAAATCATTCAGGCTGAGAATGAAGTTCTCCCTCTGGTCACCATGAGCACACATTCCACAAGGGTGCTATTATTATAAGCTTTTATATTTTTACTCCTCCCTTAACCTCATCAACAGCTCACCAGAGTGTGCATTCATGATTCATTGCTTTTAACACTTTTGGATTATGAGATTTGCCTCTGTCATGTTCTCAATGTTCTCACTGATCTTATCCAGTGTGCTCACTTTCACTCTGTGTGAAAGTAACATTATATTGTGTTCATCACAAAGCTTGTCTATTGGCTTTTTACATTCATCTGTAATTAATCAAATTTTTGAAGAAATATGATTTTAAAAATGACAAAGACACAGTTTTAGCCCAGCACACTTTCTACTTGAAATAAAAAGGTCACGGTTTTAATATTTTCTTAAAGATGTTGGCTTTGGTAAATGGGAATTAAAATTTTATGTTGGTATTTTCTTCATTTTAATGCCTTTTTGTTTTTTTTAACTACGTGCCTCTGAATAATTTTTAAGCAGAAGGACGTTTGTCATGTATCACATTGTTTTGCTTCACCTCATGACGATTAATTTATTCGCCTTTAATGGTATTTTTGTGGCCTCTTAAAAATGACCATGTATTTGTGATTTTGGCAGCGTGTTTGAAGGGCTCACACCAAGCCATTCCACCATTTTCTACTATTTTCTACCACACAGTGTCCTTTTTCTTAATCTAACACTCTATAAGGGAAATGAGTGTTCCGGCTGTTTACTGTTTACTTGCTTATGTCATTATCATGAGCATCAAAATCTTTCCATACTTTTTAAAACTCTGAAAACTCACATATATTTTTCTTTCCCTCGCATCATGCACCTTAATTACTAATATAGACCATTTTTTCTGTCTTTATATTTCCTCCGTTGATTCTAGCTGGTGGGAAGTTGAATAATGCGCCACAGTACAACACAGTACAGTACTATACAGTACAATTCTAGAATTTAAAACACATCAAGAATTTGCATGATGTATGATAATTGGAAGGTGGTACATAGCGGTTATTTTTTCTCCAGCTCATATTTACCCCGTAAACTTGAACATCTCAAGCACAAGCGCCTCTCTACCATAACCCCATCTCTTTAATGTTCATGTTTTTGTTTCCACTGTCTCTTTCTTGATCAAGATGCCCACACAGTTTCCATGGCAACAAAGGAAAATTGTCTCTGACTAGGGCGTTGCCTAACAGGAGCCAAGACACAGCAAAGGGACAAAGTGAGCGTATATCGATATATAAATCCAGTCATGTCAGCTATCAATGTACCTAAACTTTTTATTTTAAATCATTAACAAAAAATGAGCCGCTGTGTGGTGAAAGAGCATCGGATAACAGTTGAGTGATTTCTCCTTTCATAACACTGACTTCTATCAAGAGGTTGGTGTGTAGTAACAAGTATGTATTCTGTTTGGCCTTAAGTTCACAGGGGATTAGGTGTCACTTGCGTGTTTCATTTAGTTGTTGCATTCAGGGTCATTGATCAAAGACCTGAGGAACAGATTATTGTTGTGTGTAAAGGCTATAACCTTTTCTGTCCTTCTTCCCTGTTTGTATGCACATGTGTGAAAGATTATGTGTGTGTGCTTCCACCTGTGGAGCTCTGAAAGAGGAGACATTAAAAGATAGCATCTGACCCCGCTGGGCAATAACTTCTTACTGTGCATTTGGAAGGACTGCCTTTATCTTTTGCTGACAGCCTTTCTTTTCCTCTCACACTCTTTCCCATGTTTGTTCGTTTTTGTGTCTCATCCCTCTGCTGTCCATGCTTTAAGCGGATCACACGTCTTCCTGATACGTGTCTGCTTTTAAGAAGAGCGCATGTTAAAGGCACATGGATTTTTCTAAGAAGATGTTCCTCACATCGCATGTAGGCGCTCTTATCATTCTGGCCAGAAACGTAAATTAATGTATGTCTACTAATATTTATGATATAATGTAGCGTGGGAGAGTTTCTCACCTTTTGATTTGTAGTTTAGTGGATTTACAGATGTTTTAAAGCCTGAATGAAGTGCATGTCACTGGCCTTGCACTTCAGAGCATGTCTGATGTGGTTACATGTCTTGTGGCTACATCCATTGCTTGTGGCTGTACACAAGTAAAGGGTGAGATTAAAAAACTCCAGTGATGTTACACTGAGGATTTCAGAGAATATGCTGTAATAATCAGGCTGATGTTCATTTTTAGAATATTCATTCACTAGCCCAAAAGGTAAACAGACTGTGGCTGATACTAATGAATTATTTCTGAAAAGAAAATCATTCGTAGAGCACCTTGAAATATATCTATTCTAAACAACATCAGCAAAGACGTCCTGCCAACGGTGAAACAGGTGTCTGAAAAACGTATCTTAACACAGTCATCAACAATTTAGAATAACTACACACTCATTTACCCCAAATAGGGCTGCAGAGTGGCCGGAGCCTATCTCAGTGTATATGTCACCAGTCCATCACAGAATAATCACACAAAGGAGGAATATGATGATATAAAAATGTGAAAACCCACGGCCACTTTATTGGATAGCTTGAAGCGATCAAGTAAGGGCATCTAGAAGAAGCTCATTCTAAGTAATTAATCAAAATTGGACCTTTACTGGTAATAGCTAAGCTGGACACAAATGAGTTTGAGCAAAAATTGCTACTGACTCATACCCTGTATTTTTTTAAAAATCTGTGAGCGGTTCATTTAGTGGTCATTCCATTAAGCTGGATGGGCTTACAGTTTCTGAAATATTATGCAATATAAATATTCTCCATGGTAAATGAATTTTTGTATTAACAGTCTCTGGAACTGTAAAGCTAAAGAGTCTTTAAATTTATGGGAGTGATCTTTGTGAATCTTTCGCCAAAGAATCTTAAATACACAAAGATGCTGTAACCAATGCTTGAAATACTAACGGGGGAAAGCTACAACATGATTAGTTTTTGTTCTCTCATGTATTTGCATTTTAGTGCTGGCAATTTCAAAATGGATAAGGGTATATAAAAGTCTATTTATGTGTGCAATTAGAGTATTTGATCTAAACATGGTGCAAGTTGTATACGTCAGCACTTTTTATTATCAATAATAAGAAAATGTAATTATTATACTTGTTAAAATAGCTGGAACTGAGAAAGCGCCATTTAGCCTACAATTGTATAAGCTTACAAGTAGCCAACACACTCCATCTCCCCTTGTTTCTCTTTCTCCTCTGAGAAAAGCCCTCGTAGATGTAATTAAGTTGAAGAAAATTATTCGGCTCAGTAAACTGCTTCTAAAACAAGAGAAAAAAGAATGAATTCATTTATTCTGACAATTTAACCTTGCTGCAGCTTGATTGTGCCTGGTTGTTGATACAAAGATGGCTTTGCAAAGGCACACAAAGACGATACACATAAATACACTCCATAAGTTCCCTGACGTCAAGACAGTGAGGATAATAGAAGCTATTTTACCCTGTGGTGAGAAGGCCACAGCAACATCCAACCCCCACTGCTTAACACACCAAAAAACTGTGACACACACACAAGGGTACACAACTTTGAAAATAACATTACATGAGCTGCTGAATGTTCACAATCATGAGATTAAATGGTATAATCTGAAACACCAAACTATGTCTGTTTCGTTTACTTTGACCTTGGCCATATTTCAATCTCGAAAATTTCAAACAAATTTCAAAGGAGAAAAAGACATTTAAATAACTTATAAGAAGACGTTTCATCTAATAACACTATGAAAGATAATCATTTGGCCGTAGTGAATTTGGTTTCAGCCGAGTTTCAGGGTTTCTTGGAAATTCACGGGCTATTTGAGGTGTCAGTTATCATTAAGAAGGGGCTTAGTTCATTTACAGGGGAAGAGGGGTAGGCACTAACTTTAGCTTCTCGCCGTTTTTAAGCTATGTTGTTGCCTGGAGATGAGGCAAATAAGCTTCGATTGGATAAATTGATGTATCAATCAAGAGCGACAAGGGTGGCCACCATAATAACCAGTATGATGCGGGACCAGAATTATGACAGATCATGTGTGCACAATAGGTCAATCTAACACTGGCCTGTGACAGATCCAACTAAGTTTTGTGTGTGCCTCTAATCATCATTTAGATATTTCTGCTTGTATTCAAGACCAGACACTGACAGAGTGACCAACACTCACATAATTAGTAACAGATTACTTCAAATCTTTGTCACCAGTCTCCATGGCAGCAGAGGAAGTCAGAGAATCTCACTAGTGACTTTGAAAAGACAAAGTACTGCTCCAAGAAGGAGTGGGTTCAATGTTTGCATGAATAATGAACTTATTTGACAGTATTTTCAAAAGGGGAAAACTTCTGTTGCATATGGTTGAGACTCCCTGCATCATTACATCATGCTAAACTTAAATAAATAACAGCTGATGTCTTCAAGTTGATATGTAAGGTTACACTGGTCATTCCCCTGGTTATGCTGACCTTGGCAACATCAGCAATATTAAAATGGCAGAGGCTGGGCAAGTCCTCCTTTTCTTTATCACTCGAGCCTTATCACCCATGAAAAGTGCTGAAATGGGGATCTACAGTATGTGTCTGTGCTCTCTGCCCACGTCGTAGCGAGCCATCCATCCATCAACATGTCCTCTCATAACACGCTTTCTCTTTTTCACCCCGTTGATCCTGAGAGCTTTCATTGGATCGTCACTGCTGGTGACATCTATAGCGATATGGAGAGATGACAGACACAATTCTGCCTCATCTGGGACAGTATATGGAGGATGCTTGAAGTGGTGAAGTGTTTTGAGTCATTTAAAGTTTAAATGACTCAAAACACAATGCAAACGGCAATAATAAATTGCCGTCTAAGTTATGGTTTGAATTTTAAACCATGACTTACACTGCAATTTAGTACACCTTTATTTATACAGTTACAATTCACACCAAAAGTCACGAATGTCTTCAAAAGAATGAAAGATGAGTGTCCTTTTGAATTTTGCCGTAAAAGTAGGGATGTTTGTTTTTTATTTTCTCCTATAAAAATGTATCAATATTATTGTGAGAAAATTAAATTGCCTATTAAGTTTACACAGAATTTGTAAGGAGAAAGAAGTTCCAATCTTTATATCAAATCTTTGTGTTTGGGAGTTTTCAGTGTTTAAATTGATTTAGACCTAAGTGATACATGGTTTTCATATTTTCTGCCATTTATTTCATGGCTAGTCTCATCCAGGATGATCGCACCATTCTTATACCTATTCTGCATTCCATAAGTGCTGGGTCATCTGTGACAAATGAGACAAGATGATGGGGGCTTAGAGGTAAGGGATAGAGGGTAATTGACCTTGTACCAGTAATAAAAATTCTGGAAGGTGCATCATTGCCGGATTCTGTGTTCATGTGTGAATGCATAATAGAGGTCTGCTTCAAAGGTTAATTTGATTCCCAATCATAGAATCAAACTAGAGTTTGACTCAGCGAACTGTTGCTCTTACTTGCTGGATCTTTATGCCTTCTTTTGTCACTCGTTAGGGTACATGCTACAGCACATATTAATTTCACTGCTTGCATTTTCACTCACCTCTGTCTCGTCAATAAAGGTACACAGCACAGAAGAGAACTTTAGGTCTAACTGCATGCAGGTTTATGTCAGAGCCGTCGCAGGTTACTGTTTGATCTTTTGTTTTTGTTATCTAAGAGTAGTTTCATTTCCATTTTCAATGACAATCCCTCTGTTTATTACTACAATGTTCTATTTTACCCCTATCATCTTCCTTTAAAAGTTCTATGATTTTTACCCCTCAACAGTTCACTCTGTTTAACTTTGACACAGGTTGTATGCGAGTGAGCACAAGTATCATATGAAACACAGTCAAGTTTTTCTGATTTATTGTACAGCCATCCATTTAAAAATTTCCATAAACTCAAAAACATTGGAAGAGTTGTGTGAAAACCTCTAAACACCTGGTAACACTTATTTGAATCCTTACTCTCAGTATTTACATAAGACACTTATTCGAAGTTAAATTGTGTTTTTCAAGCTGCAGCTCAACTTATGATTCATTTGCCTGTATCATTTGTGTTTAACCACAGAAAATATGGGTTAAGCTTAATCCCAACAGCGTCCCAGCTCGTGTCCCAACTAAAAGACATGCAGCCAGACTAAATGAGCCAGATCTTAAATATTTTCTCATTAACATTTTGCATGGTGTCATTCACAAGTCTAAAACTAATGAATATGAAAAAGGCTAGGATTTGGGGCTATTGTGCAACATGAATTCACTTGTAAAAGCATTGTTTAACATTTCTTCATGTACGCTGCACTCAGCATTAGGCACTCTTTAGTAGAAGCTATATCCCCATTTTCTTATTCGTGATATATGCACCTTGCCAGCTGCATACATTCAATTTTTAACGGCACAGTAGTTTCAGCATTCATATTTCCCAAATCCAATGTTTTTATGTTATTCTCACCATAAAGCAGTTATGTTGGTTGGTACTTTGGTTTGCATTAAACTGATTGCCAAGAATTTGGTGCCTTATTTTAAGAGTAAAGCATCATGGATTCAAAAGAACTGCTACCTGCAGACAAAGAAGAACATTTTACAAAACTTGAAATGTTTCGAGTTATGATTCATTTATACCACGTACATAGAGATTTTGAGATAGTGGGTCTGTGCCACATATGTGTCCATAATGACCAACACATTTGTTGTACTCACATTAGAATTATCAGCCTTCTTACACATATTCAGTGATTACCAAATGCCTCTTGACCAATATGTTTGATTTTCTTCCTATCCCTGCAGGCAATAGCCACCTTTGAAAAGTGTATCACTGAAGGAGTGCTATGGATAGTCATTCCAGGCTCAGCTGTTTTCAACCTGCATGATAGGTTGACTGGACATTCCAAATTACCCTTATGAGTGAGTGTGCGTGGTTGTTTGTCTTTGTGTGTACATATGTGTGGTCCTGCGATGGACTGGTGGACCAACCAGGGTGTACCCCCGCCTCTCGCCCATTAAATACAGGGATAGGCTCCCGTCCCCCCGTGACCCCATTAGGGAATAAGCGGTTCAGAAAATGGATGGACATCTACCCCTAGTCTGTTTGTCCGGGATTTCTCTGGTTTTCATAGTGCTTTGGGGTATTATGCAACAAATGAATGAACTGAGATTATGTTATACTCCCTGCCTTTTAACTGTTGGAGTTAAATTAACTGACGTTAGGGTCACAAAAATGTGCATATAAATCCTGCTTTTGATCTATCTCCTTATTTCAGATTAAAACGGACGGAAGCTCAAGAATTAAATGTTGTATTTTGCTGGGTAACGCTGTTTATAAGAATCTATTTATCTTTAGGATTGAATTTAAGATTACACTGGCAGATCCAAACACAGCACAAATTATTTTTAAGTTAAATTTAGTCACTTCCAGCTCACACATTCCCAGACAATATAGTAAATTCTCCTGTAACAGCCAGACATTTACAGTTTTTTTTCCCTATGTGTCTAGAAGGTGATGATAGTTCTGAGGTAAATACCCTTTCACAATTCAAATCTCTTACACAGTGCTAAGTGTTGTATTATGGTTTAGCAAAGGAATTAAGCAAAAAGAAGGGGAGAAAAATCCAAAGATGCGTGACACATTTTAAAAGCTGGAACAGTGCCTTGGCCCATTAACGATAAGGGGGGAAGTGGGGGATGATAGACACGCTAATGCATATTAAGCACAACAATATTGCTGGCAACTACCATCACTAGTCTTTATGTGAAGGAGGCTTTAATGGATAATTGATTAAGTCATAAATTAGCACCTCACAAACAAGCAAATCAAAAGAGTGGAGACAAGCAATTTCTCACTGCTGCCGGCTGTCACCATTGGCTGGGAAGGTTGCAGTGAAGAGATGTTGTATGTAGAGGTGGCTGATTTGCAATATTGTGCATGTTGCATGTTTCCCTCGTTTGCTATATGTACCACTTCATTTGCATCTTTATTTCCAATTGTCCACCCTCTTATCAACTACTTATTTCATGATCAAGTAACTTTGTCCACAAAATTTGTCTCTTTATAAGTTAGTATTTGTATCCATCCACATGCCTTTTCCATTCATCAGTTAACCAGTCCCGAATTGTGCCATATAATTGCTTTTCCGATCTGTTTCCTTCCCTATCTCACACCAGAACTTCATTTATCCACTAATGTTTTTTGTATCAATCTTGCCTTTCATGCATGCTTCAACTTTCTTTCACATCAAGCAGTTCTTTCATTGACTAATTCATAATTCATCCACCCATTCGTTCACTCATCATTCCCTATCATTAAATCCTTTTTCCTTTTGTGTTATCCCATCCCTTCACTGCACTCATTCATCTACATGTCTGACTATTCATAAATATTTTCCCATGATGTCAATCTGTCAGTCAACCCACTGACTCATTCTTTAATCCCTCTACCAACCATTTTTCAATCCACTCTATTATTTGTCTTTTTATCAGTTATTTGCCCCACTTTTTTCAGCCCAGTATGGTGTCTTTGTTCATTTGTCAATCAATAGATAATAAATTCTGAGATAATTCACCCGCACATTTATTTGTCATTTAATCAATGCGTGCCACATTAATAGTGGTTGTACCTAAAAGTCACCAGCAAGCCTGACCTGGGATCACCACAGTCACCCTGTGCAGTACCTTTATCCCTGGAGAGAACATTTCAGCCAGAGAAATTCAACAGATAGAGCCAGCAGGCAATTGACATTCTGTGACATTTCTGTTCCTCCGTCTCCACTCTTTGTACATACACCTACTTGTAAACTGTATGATGGCTCTACACAAAAGCTTGGATTTCTTTTAACAATGGCTTACTGGGCAGCACATAACCTTTTACAAGGCACAGAGAGCAAAATACAGAAACTCTGAATCTCTTATTCTTCAGCAACTTCAAATCACTTGTAGTGATTTACTGCTTGCAGACGTTTGGATACCAACATGAATCAAGTTATATGCAGAAAATGTATGCATCTGAGACAGAGCCACTAATATCTTACTGTATGAACCGCAATACCTTCGCTGTGATGAGGTTAACCTAAAACTGTTCCTCTGAACATAGACCAATTTCCCATTGCTTTGCACTATTAAGGTTATGTGCCTCAGTAAAATCCTGTATCATAGGGAAATTAATTGAATTAGGGAGGTAACATTCCATTTAGTTGGGAAATGAGTCACCATTATGCTCCAAATTAAAATGAAGAACAGTGTCAGAAAACAATATGGTGCTCTGCAAACCATTGCTGCAAAAAAATAACTATCGTTGAATCCCCTTTTTCTTCTTGCACTCAAAGAGTCAAAAGAAGAGTTCAAACAAAGGTTAAGTGTTTTTAGCAAAAGCAATATAACCTGTTCTGATGCCATATGCCAATTTACTAAATACTATTGCTCTTAAATTTCCCAGCATACTTTTTTCAACATTTGGGAATTTCCCCACATACTTCACAACTGTTTACATCAACACCCATTTCTATAGACTTACTGGAAATGGTCTGTCAATTGATTATTTCCCACAAACCATGTAATTATGCAATCATTCAACATAGAATGGAGTCTGAATAGAAATTAAGCCATAACTTTAGCAATGTCTTGGCCACTTTAAAATAGTTGCTTCACACAGCCCTTATGGGTGACCTCAGTTTTTAGCATTGTTATACTTAGAAATGCTCAGTGCATGTGTGTTTTTGTCCTAATCCCTGGAAAAAAAAGGCTAAGACACGTGTCTCTGCTGCTCGTCTATGTTACAGTCTGGATAATATGTGTATTATCATATAAAAATATAGTACAGGAAAATGTTGGTCAAGTATACCAAGTACACTACTGGATTCAGTAAATCGGAACAAGAGTAAATCAAACTTTATGCCCTATTAGTAGCTTGTTATATTAAATCATAAATCCCTCTTACCCTCTCTAAAATATTTTAGTATTTTATGTTCATTCCGAACACTGAATATTACAACGCTGGAACTCGTGCTGCCGAAGACACCTAATTATCTCCCCTGAGAGCAAGAGAGTATTTTCTGCATCTTAAGTATCTATTTAAATGTTACATAAATGTAAATCAGCGTAGTTCACATTGTGAGGCTGGTTTCTTTGCCATGTGACATATGATTCACAGGAATGATGCATGTGTTTGTGTAATCTAAGCAGCAGTTTTCACACAGCCCCATTTTGTGCATTTGTTATTCCCTTTTAAATATTTAACTTGCATACTTCTGGGATCCCTGTTTTTTCATACCTCATACCTTTCATACCACACCTACATTTTGGTGAGATTTATGCAGCATAACATATTGTCATTGTTTGAGTTTTTTTTTTATCTGTTTCAGCCATATCATGTGTGTACTAACCGAGAGTTGATTATTTCAATTTACATATTTTCTACTTTGACTGCATGACTTTTGGAAATCTTAGCTGTACTCATAACACCCGTTTTCTGTCTTTATACCTAACACTTTTCTCTCCTTAGCTGTACTTTCTTGTTACCACTTGCTGCTGCAACAGTGGTTTCCCCACAGGGATCATTAAAGCTGCATGACTTCACACACTGGCAGCCCCAAATAGACGTGAAAGAAAAATATATTTGAAAAGTTTTTCTTTAGAAATGAAATATCTTCAAGCACACAGCATGTTCATGAGCAGGACCATGTGCCAGAAAGTTAGACTTTTTGTGAAACAGTATGCAAGTTAAGCAGTATCCCATACACAGCCAGGCCACTGGTCTTTTTTATGGCTATGGCAAATCTTCAGAGTAAAATCATGCGCCAGAGCTCATGTCACCAAACGTAACTTTGTCAGAGTCTGGGGTGAGCACTGAGTAATGGCTGTCCTACCTCTAGTGTCATCACTTGGAAAGTGGAATTTCCATGCAAAGCCAGAAAAACATGACATTTGAGGCAAACCATTAATGTCAGAGTCCTCTGCAATAACTTATTTTGTGGACCTAAACCATATGGTGTACTCTATGATGTGTACTGTCAGGGAAGTACTGCTTTACAAATTCTTCATTACTGCGTCACTTAGGGCAGACCATTACATTTAAACTTACTGGATTGAGCAACATGACCGCAGTTCCTGAATCCACACTGCTCACCAAACCGTAACAAATTGTCCCGATTGGCCAACATGGCGCTTGGATTTCTGCCTGATTCGATTTATTGCCCCGCGCACGACAGACTAATGGCTCATTGGCTGCAAACAGGGAGCAAATAGAGGCTTCTGCTGTTAACAAGGACTGCCTGTGAGAAGAAGGTAGAGAGAAGAAGAGCAAAAAAGGACACGAGGACAGGGAGACAAGAAAAATCTGAGGCAGCGTATTCTAAAAGGGAGGGGGCTGGCAGATGGAGGGAAGGGATGTGAGGGATTGTGATGATATGCAGATACTGAAGTTGAAATGGGTAGGGGAAAAATGAGGGATATGAGAAACAGGGATGAGAAAGAGGACACACTACAGGGACAAAATAGAATGGTACAAATAGAAAACAGAAATATGCTACGCCTTTTTGATAAATAGGACTTTTAGATTTCACAGCTTATTTACAACAATACCCCCTTAGTTAGTCATTTCACATCATAGTTTCCCCAGAAGCATTTACAATGAACATGCTATGTGGATAAATATTCACTAAAAGTTTGATTGCAATTTTTGCCTGCAGGATAAGACCCTGCTCTCAGAAAACACAATGTTCCCTAAATCTTGATGGTGTGTTAATCTCACAGGTTCATACATTTAAAAAAATCAAGCGTTAAGGCCAAAAGGAACACCATCTAAAATGTCAACGAAAAACATTCCCAGAAATATTTCTTGGCACTTTAATCAATGTAATGAAGTACATCTGAAAAATGACAAATTATCAAAGCATGCCACAAAAAATGATTAAATCACAAGATGTACCTTGGACGGAGTTGTTGGCATTGTGAAGGGTCGCAATTCATTTCTTTAATGTTTTAATAATCTGTTTAAGTTACAGTTATTTGGTTAGTTAGTTTGAGGTCATCATAATTCGATTTGGTTTTCTACTACTTGTTATATCGGATAGATGTCCTAAATTTTCTTGCTTTTGTTTACTGGTCTCGTTCACACCAGCCTTCTTGTTATCACTCACCTGTTGTCACTCTACTAATGTATTCACCCAGTATTCTTTCCAGCCAAACTGTGATTTGCCCGATAATCATATATTCTGTATGATGTTCTGTTAGCCTGTGGAGGTTTGCTACCCTTTACTGTGACAGTAAGTCTGTATATCCATCACTTGCACTCCTTTTATCATTGTATTTTTTGTTTGTTTCTCATCATCCTCAGACATATGATAAATACGACAAGGGGTGAAAACAGATTCTGTTCAAATTCTTTATTTCAACTGATCCAAAGAGTCCCAGTATTTATGCCCTGGGGCAGTTATTTTTATTTGTGCTATTTGTTTTATTACATGAAAGCTGCTGGATATTTTTGCTTTTATGTTTTAGTTCAAAGGCCCTCGATATATCATTAAAGCATTTTGGTGAAATAAAAATAGTTTCATTTACATGTCCTCCTGAATGTTGATGGTTCTTGCTGTAATCTTGATTTTGTATATTCAGAGACTATTTCCAGCAGAAACAGAAACTATCCTGACCTCTGTGAGGTTAAAAGATGCCAGGAAGTATGGACACATGACACCATCTCACTTCACAGATTTCAACTTGTTAACAGATCTAGTGTGAAGACTCTTAGTACTGTGTCATAGTCAAACGCAGGGTGGAAAACCCTGCTCTCACAACTACTTGTTAAAGCCTCTTTGACTAAGCTGAGCATCACAAGATAATTTAATGTTACTAGTTGCTAGTTGTACTTTTAATTGAGCGCAGGATATTTGTTGCATAAGGCTCCCAGTTGACATAGAGGGCGAAATGAGTGTTGAGATAAACAGATAATTTCTCAGTATGGACACGCCCATGCATACTCAATCTTGTGTACAATACGCACAACACTACACACATGTGCACACACAGATACTGTCATTACAACTAGCTCTGCAGTTGCCATAGAGCTCATGGGCTGGTGACCATGGGGTTTCCAGTCTAAACCTTTGCCTTCCCTGCAGAGATCTAAGTGTTCTGTGTATTTGTAAAGCACTTCATTGTCAACAGTGCTGTGAGCTACTCAGCCCACCACAAAGTTCTCTCTGTGAGAAAAACCTGTTTCCTATACAGTTGTATACATCACTGTTGTAGGAGTGCTTTAAAACCTCTGATCCATTTTCTTGTGTAGTGGTAGGTGTTTATTTTTTTCAGTTTATGTTTGACATTCACACCACAAGAGTTTAAGTCCAATTTTCATGACCCAGATATTAAAGGTTGCTGATTAAATCTCCCAGGCCAGTCTAATTGGAGGTTCAATTGTTAGCATCAATCACTAAGTGTGAAAGCTCCAAATACGCAACCAGCCCATGCTCGCTGATGAGTCCAAGCCTCAACATGCTTGATATTCTGAAGCAGCCAACAGAGAAGAATTTGTCAGTGAGCTGTAAAAAGCCAATGAGTGCAAGACGGAGGGTCAGCTGACACAAGTTTAAAAATAAACTTGAAAAGGAAAATAAATGGACATACTTTCAAATTAATAAAAGCATGATGACAAAGGTTTACCTGACCTGTACCCTGATCTCTGCATTGGGCAAAGGTCACGGTACACCTTACATAGTTCATCTCAGGGGCACACAGAGACTAACAACCATGCACCCCTGCCAGAATTAATTTATAATCACAAATCAAGTGAGTGTTTATGATGGTGGGAGGAAGCCAGAGAGGACATGCAAGCTCCACATAGAAAGTAAAGAAGTAAATTTGAATCATGAGCCATCTTTGCTGTCATTAATTCATCATTCAGTGTGTTTTTTGGAATTGATCTGCTTTTTGAACTCATAGAAAACCCTTCCTCTGCTTACGTCGGCTGATGGATGAGCTCTGATGCCCCCTCCCCGGCCTTTTGAATATCCAGGCCTTCTTGTCCCAGCATAACATGCAGCATGATCTCCTGGTGGACCAGGTTCGGATCTATCTGTCTCTGAGAGTGTACGTGAGAGTACATCGTCTTTCTATATGATGAACCAATAAGCACTCTCACCAAATGGAAGCTGGGAGAGGCTCCAGCCCCCACGAAACCCTGAAAGCAGGTTCAGAAAACATATAGACAGGAAAGTCAATTGCGTTTGAAAAAAATATAAATATCCACTTTTGGTTGGTAAAAAAATAGATAGTTTTACTTTCAAAACCAGGCAAGTCCTCTGTACAATGGTATGTAGATGTGTGCGCATCTTTTAAAAATATGTACCTACAAACAAAATTTTCACTTAAGACATACTTATGCTTTCCAGAAATGTAAACTGGTATCATATTTCCATTTAGACCGGGCCTTCTGAAAGAGAAAACTGTTTTTCACCATTTGACATGTTGTTTCCATCTTTTTCTTACATGACAGTTCTGTCAAATTTCAAAGCTTTTTCATGTCTGTGGCTGCTATAGCTTTTTTCATTTCCTGGCCGATTAGCAGCTGAAATACGCAAAATTACGTTTTCTCAACCTCCCTACATGATTTTTCTGCTTAAAACATAATTTTCTCAAATTTTCACATTTCTTTCTTGTTTAAAATTCTGAAATGTCTCAGCGATATGTAATTTCACAGTAGCTATTTTCACACAGAAACTCAGTAGAATGCAGAACAATTTAGTGTCCGATTGCTGTTTCAGCCGGAGAAGCACTCTCACAACATGAAATGGAAGGAAGGGGCTGCTGGAAAGGGAACGAGAGTCAAAACATGGTGCAAAAGGTGCATTGTGGTGGGGCGGTTCTTTATGATATTGATAGTCTGAAAATACTGTCTGTGACCTCTTTAAAATGTTCTTTGTTTCGCTGTATTTGACTGTATTTTTACATGGAAGAGATGTGATGTACTGAATTTCTGTGCTGGGAAGGAGAGAGCTTTTCTCTTAATGTATTCTCACTTCTTATCTCTACAACAGTTTGCCTGGTAAATTAAGGACACATGCACTGACTCATCTTTGTACCAACTCAAGGTAACCCAGAATTACTTACAATCAGAAAAAGCTTTGAAACAGCGGCACACATTGCCTCTGTGCCTCAAATAAATACAATGACGTCATCAACACCGTTCGACTATGGCATTTTTAAACAAACAGTACATAAGCGTGTGCATGTCTACCCACAACGGAAAGCCGTTCAATGTTCATTGGTTTTGTAATGATCTCTTTCTGTACAGTTTGTAAAAATATCGAACTTTTCAGCTCCAGTTATTTTCTCTATGGCTGGGCCAGATATGAAGGAATATTGTTGTGCAAATACTTCTGGAACCTTCCCATAAAAACTATAAGAATGTTTTTTAACGCATTGCATAAGTAGATGCTTGATGTGCAGGATCAACCTTCTTCTTATTACCAAGTACCTGTGGTAGATTCTGAGCTGAAGACATCAGCAGTGCATCACAGTAGGAAGCAACAAAAAAAACCCCACTTTCCTCAATTTTTTCCTCATGCTTTTCCCACTTCCGTCCCCATACTGACACCTCCCACTGCCAAACACCCACACCTCTAAAGCAACAAGCTGCTAGCTAAAAACTTACCTTCAACAATCCATCTGTAACAGTGTATCCCCAGGAGCCACGCAGTGCATGCTGTATCTACAACATAAGCATAATTCTACTCCTGCTCCTATAGTCTGTCTTTACTGACTGTGCCCTGCACTGTAAGGGGTGTTAAGGTTCGCACGGGGAGTTATCCCCAGAGCAGTGCAGCAGAGCGAACTATCAGTGGCTCGCCAAACGGGAGGGAGGCACAGGGGCTAAATGCCTGTTCCTGCCAGGGGAGCAGGAAAGCGGGGCGAGTAATTGATAGGGGCAAAAAGATGCTGCAAAGCTTCAAATCGTGTTCCAGAACAGAAGTTCTGGTTTTAATTCCTTTACTGATAAACAATCTGTAACACCCTTTAGATGTGCTCTGCCTGAATGTTGTGTGCAGGGCAATAGGAGAGATCCATTCTCAATGTCGTCATCCGATAATGTCAGCTTGTGTATTATTTCACTGCCGAGCGACAGAAGCAGACTGAGGTAATACTACGATCAGCTTTTACAGTTAGTTGAATAGTAATATTTGTATTACAAAGACTCCAATGGTTCACAGCAGTGCATTTTCCAGGCATAGCTAGAAACAGCGCAAATTTATACTTTGCAGTAATGCCACTGGACTGTGCTGTATTTATACTTCTGTGAAATCCCTCTCTGTGCAAGGGGGGCATGATTCGGTGAATCACAAGGCCAAGACTGAAGAGTGACACCCAGTGGCTACCCTGAAATCTTTCCATCTCATCTCAGCTTAACAGGAATCTGTTACATTTTACAACTTTGGATCATGAGCAAGACCCCATCTGTCACGTCAGAATAAATTCTGACAGAGACATAACTAGTTAGTTAGTTTCAAAGTCTATATCTGTACCAGCCCTTGTAAACTACCCAGTGCCATCCTGCAATCATGATGTAGTCATCTCCAAGATTAAGCTTTTTCCACTGTTTGCCAGCTATTTTCATCACTACCCTAATGATGCAAGAGTTCAGCTTCCATCTCCTCATCATTAACATAAAAAGTAACGGATGGATCAAAATCTTTGCTGGACTGCTTTGATCTATTATTTCTAACCATAATTCAAGCTAATATCACTTAATTATCATTTATGTATGTTGAATGCGAGATGAATTGTGAGAAGTTTGATGTCTTGAGCAGTGTGTGTATATATGTGAAAAGATTTGACAGAAAGAGTTTCTTATAAATGTAGGTGAAGCTGGTAAAGAAGTCCATTAATTGCAAAAATAAAACATTTCATCAATGACAGAGATAGATTTTTCTTACCTATAAAAAAGAATGAATATATTCCCTTTTTCTCACATTTTTTGCCATGTTCAAAATTAAGCACCACTTTTTTCTGAGGTTCTTATATATATTAAGTTTATGGCTCAGGTTATATGATCATTCATATAGGAAAAAACTTGCAACTTGAATTTTACACTTTGTTGTTACTTTATTTTTTACAGTTCAAAAAGGTTATAAATGTTTTGTTGTTGTTCATACACTTCTGTGTTGCTCATAATACTGTAAAGAGCCAGCTCTACAAATAGCTGGTTGAAAAACATAGCATACTTCTCTGAACAGATGTATTGGATGTAAATACCCTCATTAGCAAGTTGAGTAGAAGAAAAAAACTATATGCAACTGCCCATATTTATCTTGGTTTGGCTGCTGGTGCGAGAGTGTTTAGGTACTTTAAAAAGGTTTTTATAATGATATTACAGATGTTTTGTCAAATTCCTTCAAATTCTGTTAGTGGGAAAATGGGAGACCGAATCCAATGTGTGTATCAAGGTTTTTTGGTTATATCTCTAATTCATTAAAATTAACCTTTTCCTGCTTTTCAACTTTCTTTTAAAGGCTTTTCTTTTTCGACTTTTACATTGAACTGTGCTGTCCAATGACAATGTTTTACTTATATTATAGTAGTAGGATAGTTTTCAA
>JABUIW010000023.1:4673110-4774887 GCA_013363375.1 Menidia beryllina
TATACATTTCTTTGCAACGTGCACAATCATCTTGTTTTTTGCCATCGATTAGCGAACTGTCTCTTGACATCTGAAACTGTGATAGTGGGTATAAGCATAATGCAAACTCTTTAAAATGACGATAATATCCAAATAGCAAAAGAGAAATCCCTGCTGAGAGGAGAATTACTGCTCGTTATGCCAAGTGTGCACTGATTGAGCTCTTGCTTTCCACCATAACAACTCTCACCTCACGACTGTTGAAACACTTGGAATATGAGTTGATTCTTGCAGGGTTCTCTTTATTTAGCCAGCGGGAATTATGTCTGTACTGCAATTGTTTCAACAGTTTATTGAGTCTTGCAATCTTTTCATTAAATGTGACACAGGGACAACCAACAAAGTCGAGCTGAAAATCAATGAAGACAAAAAAATAATAAAAATGGAATGCATTTTGTAGTTACATGGCTGTTCTCACAGCATTCGCAAAGATTAAACAAACAACATCTGTAATGTAATAAGAGGAGATAGAATCACAGCAGTAAAAATACACTTTAATTTATTTATTGAATTGCTTTTCGGCATGACCTAACAGCACAAAATTGAATGTCAATATGTATTTCCCAAAGGTGAGCCAAAACCTAATTTAGCACCATGTGATTTTCTGACTATAACTGGAAGAGAGGGAAACAGGCAGAAAATCCAGCACATGGCAGAAATTAAAAACACTTCTTGAGATATAAAGTTTTCTGTTTATAAATGTGGTTGTTTATATCAGCATTAATGTGATAGAAAATAAAATAAGAAGACCAAAAGAATCCTGAAATATATTCATTTAAAAGAATAACCAGTCAGCAAATAGAATATAGTTGTTGCTGTTCTTGCACAGGCATCACATTTTATCACACAATAAATATATGATGGGCAAAAGCAACTGGCCCAACTAGCCACACAAACAACTATTGTGAACACGGTGACAGATACAATTAATCATGTCGTGTTCCAAATCAAACATGTAAATTAGACTCAATTAGAAATTAAGGAAATTATTCTGTGACACATAAAAAATACATAACTTTCAGTTTCGCTATCACCATTTTCTAGAGCCAGAACTCAACCTGTCGACAGTGAATGGAAACTAAATAGTTTTCATTAAGGAAACTTAAAGTATTCTGTGGTATCTTGTGAGAGCACCCCTAGTTTAAGGTGTGGAAAGTGGTGATGTAGTGTTAATGTTGATTATTCATAGTCACACTTCGCTGGCTCCCCTCGATAAGTGAGAGTGATCCCACATCAATACCACATTCCCCCAGGTTGTGAATACGCTTCTCTTCTACAACACTTTGCACCTCAAGGAAAACTATTTAAATCTGTTTATTTCAACATTAAGGAATACATAATCCACTAATCAATGTGTTGATTTATTCATATGTGTTTTAATGTGCAAAGAACACTTTGATTGGCATTTGTAGTTTCCCGATTAGAAGCTGGGTTCTCATCTTTCTGTGTGACTTTTGATTGATGCAAAATGTAAGAGCATCACTGGTACAAAATCATGCTCTCAGAATTACACACCCAAACTTCAGTGCTAATTAGAGAGCGGAAGTTCTGAGATATTTCAATCTTTTGTTCTAGTGTTAAATACAGAACAACTTGAAAACTGCCAGGGATGCATCTGACTGGAGGGGAATTAAATGTTCTTTGGGATCAAGCCGATGCAGCCACAGAATAATATGTAAAATGGTCATGTTAATTCGACCTATTAACCCCATGGGCCGTCACAGTCCCAGTGCTTCAGTGTGCTTTTAAAGGCCGGAGGGGTTTCAGAATCACACTTGTCTATCATGTGGATATTTAAGAAAAAGTCCCATTTTGATTACTGGTGCCTTCCGTCAGCTTTATCTTTAAATGTTTCCCCACACAATGGGTTTTTCGAAGGCTTCTCCTCACTGTTTCATCATAAACATGACGAACTGCTGATTAAAGTACCCCTTCCCTGGATTACTGGCTGCCAAGTCCCACCCCCGAGAACAAACACTCTGAACTCACAAACCACTCAAACCGCACATACTATCCTTTGAAAGTCTGTTTTAGTGGCACATAAAAAAATTATATTTGTTTTTGTTCTCAGGAATTCTTTGTTCTTTTGTTGTTTTGTTGCCTTTTTGCATTCTTTCAGATGATTTAGCTGGTCAAGAATACCACTGAGCACATTCAAATGTTCAAACACACAATTCCAAGCTTTCCCACTCCACATGCTCAAGTGTCTTCAAATTGACTCCAATTTGTTTGTGAGTGAATGTGTGCATGATAGAGAGAAAAAAAAAACACTGACCTGCCTGTGAGCCTATACAGAGTAAGAAGTGTTGTATAAGTATTTGTGTGTGAATACAGTTTATGGTTAAGTAGCACTTGAAGTCATCAATTGCAGTCAATTTACCATTTTCTATTATAGATGGTTCAATCTACCATGATCTTTCTCCAGTTTTACTGTTTAAAAAAAGAGAAAATTACCATGTACTGTTGTTAGGGAGCTGCAGAAAATACATATAGACTTTTCCACAATGGTTTTATTGACTAACAAACACAGCAAAGTTTGTGAGGCTGAAGGCACCACATGAGACTCAGCGCCCACCTTTTTTCCCCCTTTTTTGATGGTAAACACCACAGATGCTCTGTAAAACTCAGTGTCCTTTATCTACAAAAACACAGCAAAACAGTGATGGTCAACAGGCAGAATACAGAACAACCCTTTGAATGACTGGGAAAATTTACCCAAAAGAAAAAGGATACGTTTTGTTTTTTTGGGGGAGGATAATCATTGGATGCGCTTAACCTATCCAGTAGTCTTGTTTTCTATAAATGTATAGAAATGTAATTTGGGCTACATTCCTGCAAAAACTTATTATCAAAAAGACAAATGAGCATCATTATAAAATATTCAACTGTAACACAAGGCATGTGTTATGCATCGTTAACATGGACAGCACATAGTGATATCATTTTATTTATAGATGTTTATTTTGAGATTAAACAGAATATTTATGATGTAGCTCACCTAAGATGCTGTTGTGAGAGTCATTAACAAAATATATTGGAACTCACTTGTTACTGAACCTAATGAAAGATCTCCTCCCCTAAAGGAGTTAGCCAAATCTAACTTTTTTTCCAGAATGCAGGCCCCTTTTGACCCGGCGTAGCAGCCAAGGAGACGTGCATTAGATCACCCTCAGGTGCTAATGGGAACTACTGGAGCGCAAATGATGCTTTTCTTCCAAAGATGTTTTCAGAGGGTAAGAGAACGGGTCCCTGCTGCTGTGTAACTTGCAGAAGATGAAGATAAAAATAAACCTGTGGTGACACAAACACATTTAGCACAAGGTAAACTGAGGATGATGCTGACATCATGCCACAGTAGTGAGGAAAGTCATTAACGGTGTTTACTTGTTATATATGTCTCTGCGTTTCTGTCCTGCAGGCTCAATGTCCTCAGATGCTTGTGGCTGTATAGCCTGTTTGTTTTAGTGTGCATGTCCACTGTTGTTCCTCTAATAAAACCTGCATGTCCTCACATGGCACTAAAGATGAGATTACTTCATTTCTTGGCTGTCTTGCAACAGTACATCCAGTTTCGATTATGGCTCCAATGAGAACAGTTTATCTTTTTACCATGTTCCATTGCCATGTTCTGCTGCTGTTCTTAAATTCTTCACAACCAGGGAGCATTTAAAAGCTCAGTATGAACTGTCTAAAAAGTCTTAATAACTATGCAAACAATGAATAAATAGCATAAGTTATAATAAAGACAATTAAACACAATGCTATTAAATAGAGCCAAATATTTGGCAATATCCATCTTTATTGAGCGCGACACACCATATGAAGGATTTGGTTTATTCAGGAAATGCAGTTAGAACTGTATAATGTCCTCCAAAAATCCAACAGCATGCGACCCTCGGAGATTATATGAAAGTCATAGCAAAGTATAACAGGTAAAAAGCTCTCTGCTGTCCCTCTTTATTTTAAAAACATTTCCATCATTCTGCTTCAGAGAAAAGCTAAAAGGACCAACAATGGCAGTATCACAACCAAGAGCTGCTCAAACATCAAATGTTTTCAACAATGTTTGAGTCTGCTTCCAAGTGGCAGCAACATGTAGCAACGTCCTGTAAAACAGGCTGGAGATGTCCAAAGCACAGCTAAAATTAATTGACTCTCTGGGTGTCTGACTAAAAGAACCACTGGATCTAAACAAAAGTACCAGCGAGTTTAAGGATGTACAGAAACATCAGCAGGTTAACATTTTAATGGTTACTGTAATGCTCAGATTGTTCAATGAAAACTTCCAAAGTCCTAGTAGCAACTGAACTGAACTGCAATACTTGGTGAGTGGCCTTCGTCTGTTCTCTTTACATGAACTCACTAACAAAGATAGAAAGATATTGTCGATGTTGAACTGGGGAATAGTGTTTGGACAGAGGAGACCACCATGGCGTGGAGTTGTAAAATGGTTGGAGAAAAGCTTTTTTCCGCCCATAACTTCAACCCTTAAAACTTTAGTGTGCATGATCTCATTAGTGTCTTACCAACTTGTGGGACAAATTGTCCAGATAAGTCGATTCCAAGTGCCTGCGAGAGGTACCGTGAAGCATCACCAGACATTTTAAAAGGCTCCCGTCTCATCCGGGTGAGTGCCTCGACAAATAAGAAGGAGAGAAACGAATGTGGAAAGAGATGAAGGTGAAGACAGAGGTGGCTGAGTAGGAGGATTCAGCCAGCCGGAATGGAAACCCAGTCGAAGGTTAATGAGCAGAAAGATAATGTTTTAGCTTCAAATATGACCCTGTCGCCATCTGGAACCCTGGCGAGAGAGATTATGAGGGGAATGTGACTCAAGAGAAGGATGTGGATTAATTGTGTGTTTTCTATGTGTATATTTTTATGAGTTTAATGAGAACTCTTAGTATTTGTTCTTGTTACTTGCTATCTTTTCCTCTATAAATAACATATTGGTGTCACAAGTATGTCACTAGGTCTTAGGTAAATCTCAAAAGGCTTCAGAACCTATTCAACCTTTCCTTTTTGCAAGATTTTAAACATGTTTACAATAAGTTGAGGAGTGTTTCAGATTTCAGTTTTGGGCAACTATCTATTTCAACAGAATAAATATTCCCCCTGCAAACTTGATTAAACTGCCAGAGGTAGTGTATTGTCACCACGGGTAGTTCTGACAGCAACAAATACTGTCAGTTTTATTCATATGCTTTATTATATTCCGGCACTTCCAGTTAGCATCGGTAAAATCTCCCAGCAGGCTTGTTCACCCACAGCCAACCAGACAGCAACAATATAACACGCTCGCTACATTTTGTTTTCTCTACACCTGCTGTCACAAGCACAGTTGGACATCGTGTTCCTAAACATCCATTCTGGAGGTGTCCTAAGTCCTTTGCTGCTGATTTGTCTTTTCAGAGACTTCATTAGCTTTTCTCCGCGAGAAACTGCGGCTTTGCAGCTGCGACACAAATCTCAGCAATGTGTGGTTCATCATGCAGAGGCTCAGAATACTTAAATGTGTTTGTATACGTCAGTGAGGAAGGAACAAGTTTTCTGGTGTGTTTTATGTTGATCACAAGATGATGGAAAAGCAAGTGTTTGCTTTAAATAATAATAAACTGCTTGTTTCTGCCCGTTACCGCATTTGAAGTTTCAGTTTTTCCACTTGGAGTTGTGGATTAACCTATTACTTGATTGTTTTTTTTGTCCTCTCTGAGCTCCATTATGGGTGCATTAAACTCACTGTAATGCTTTGCATTCTCAATATCCTCAATTTTAATCCTCCATTTTCCATGTTATTACTGTTTACTTAGAGGTATTAGTGCTGCTCTTGAATACTGCATTACCAGCAAATCAGCTATCTGAGCCTTTGTCAAGGATGCAAAGACACATTTTACTCAATTTACTGAGTTTGTAGCAGTTAGAGTTAGAGCATTTGATGCTTTTGGCATCAAAATGGTTACATTTCTTCAAACTCTCACACTGTGTATGATATAACATTTAAGGGACACATAAACTGAGCGATTTTGCAAGTTATGCCAAAGAACAGAGACTTAAAATAACAATAAGAAAATTAAATTAAATAGAAAGGTAAATTACATTGAAGTTCTGTACTGTATGACAGGACAAACCTAGACTAAATAAATGAAATGAGTGAGTCATTTTGTTACCTAAACCCAAAATTTAAATGTTGAGTGAGTTCCTTAACTCACTCAAGTTCCAGACAGATAGGAGGGCTCCCCCATGGCAAAAACAGCATGATAGAGAAGAAGAATCTTAGAGATACTATCATCTCTGCTAAAATGTCAGGCTGTACTTTATGCATGGGGGAAAGAGCAGGTAGGCAGACGTTAATGACGGGGGGATGATGAACAGATTCTGCCAGTGGTATGCGTGATAGTTCACTGCTTACTTACAAAGACAGTTGCTGGAAAGTAGACACACCATGTTCCTTACCTCTTATTGGGCTGTCAAAAAAATTCCATTTTGACAACAAACTTTGACAAACAATACAAAAAAACTGATGAATAGTCTGGGATTTTGGTTTTTTTTTTTGCTTTTAAAGTGAGGGGAACAAATGTCAAGCCAGGAAATCAGCAATTTGAAGTTATTTTTGCCAACCAATTTTTAACCCAGCACAGAGCAACAAACTTCCAACTTCATAAAACACTAATCCTCCAGAGAGTCATACACACACGTGTACAAGGAGGTGGAAAGCTGCGAGCCCACAACAGAGGCGAAAAAAGCCGGAGGAATTGATCGTCTTTTCAGGAGGGGATTGGACACATGGAAACACAACAGAAAATGGAAGGTGGAAAATTGGACAATCAAACACATACACAAACAGAAAGCAAACAATTTCAGAGGGTTGTGCAGATGTCTAATCAATTCAGTTCGCCCTCTTTCTCAGCTGAGGCCACTAGCACACGTGTACACACTCACACACACACGCCGCGGGAATGACAGCAGGGTACATTATGAGTAGTGTAATCGAAGGAAACATCTTAGACGGCTCCAGCATGTTAATATTGAATAATCACTCCCTCATTTCTCTCTCTCGATTTATTGAAGGAATGAAAATCGGGACTGCTAAGAGAACAAATTAGGGGGTGGGGACGGGAACACTTCCCCTGCGGGGATTTCAATTACAATGGAGAGCCGTGTTTGTCAAAAACAAAATAAATAAATAATCATAATCATAATTCAAAGAAGTATACAATAAAAGTTGTCTTGCAGTTTTGCCGCTCGCCTTTCCCCCAGAATCAATTTGTCATATTCAGGGACGTACGTATATGAGAAGCAATCTATTTCACACTCTGAAAGAATTACTCATTTCCAATTTTCCTTGTTGACATTTGAGCCGTAGGGGTGGGGGCACTGTTTGTATGTGTGTGTGAGGGTGTGTGGGTGTGTGTGTGTGTGTGCGCGCGTGTATGTCTGTCTGTGCATTTGAGAGAAAGAGATAGCTGAAGTGTTCCTTCATCAGTTTCTTCTCCACTTTTATTTCTATCATTTATCTTTTACACCCACTCCCTTTGTAATGCACCATGATGCAGTCTATCAAACATGCTTTCCTTTGTTTACTGCGTACATTTGGCAGACATGTGAACGTGCAGATCAAATGCTGGCGATGCAAAGATAAAGCGGCCTCTTTTCCTCTTCAGAATATTTATGCACCAACAATTTAATTCTAGAACAACTTAAACTTTCTTTTACAATTTACTCCAGCAGAAATTATGGAGAATATGCTCACATAGCCACAGTATTTAAAGATATAGCCATCTTCCACAACCCAGTTTTGTGCAAAAGAGCAGCTCATGTTGAAGGAAAATGAACAATTTTCATTTACAAATAATACAGAAAACAGTTTAATCTTTTGAATTCAGTTGGAATGAATCCTGAGATCCTGTGAAACCATGTGTGCTCTTGTTTGCCATTAACTTGAATTGATCTTCATATGATGTAGAGAGTAAAAATACATAAACATTCTCAAACTAAGTTGCTGAAACCCACATCTAGCTGGATGTTTCACATCAGTTCAAGAAGTTTGCTGATAAAGAGTCATTATTTGTGCAAGCCAACTTACAATGACCTGTTCAGCTGCACTGAACCATGCTTGCTGCAATTTTTGTGGCTACTGCAGAGAAAAGTGGTGTCCCTATTTTTAATTCCAAGTTGCTCAGTTGGAAAACAGCAATCACCGAGCACGGCACCACATGCATTTCTGAATGCTAAAATGTGTAAAATGTGGGTCTAAAGGGCTGCTCCACAGCAATAGATTCTGAATAAATTGTTTATTTTATGGTGCAAAAATCATTAATTGGGCTTTTAACACATTCTGTCAACAAGCTCATGTTTCATCCAAGAGTGTCTTCAGTATTTTATGATCACACAGACACAAGAAAATCAATTAACTTGTGACTTTCCCTTCTCCCATCATACCTCACATGATCCTCTTTTTTTACACTATCGGCCTCTGTTTCTCCCATATGCACTTTCCCTTCCTCTCTCCATCTGCTTGGCTGCACCACCAACAAGGTTCAATTAATCATCAAATACTATTTGCATATTTACAGTGGGGCTAAGCTAAGCTGATTACTGCAAGTCCAATAGCCGCTGATTCAACAGGGCTTATGCTGCAACATAATGTGATGAGGATTTGGGAAGAACGGCTTTAGTGCGATCTGATTGGATCTCATCCCTGACAGCCTAAATATCAGAGGACTACAACGGCAGTGACCTTCACTAAACACCTCTATGTCATCCACAATCCCCAGAGAAATTGACTCCTTTGCTTCGTGCCTTTTTTTTTCAGCCTTCACTGCATTTTTCCAGTGATCAGATAACAAAGGAAGACATAGTTGCCCAAACAAAGTTGCGCAGAAACTGAAACGCAAAATAATTTCTGAGAGGCAACCTTTTCTTTTTGCATAGACAAAAAATGCAAGAATGATTCATTTTAAAAGTTAATTCGGATTGCATGTACCTTACATAGCTTCCTTTGACACTTACTAGTTGTTGTCAGCCACTCTTTGTTTTAATTGTTTATGTTTATACATAAAATAAGTTTTCTTGGTCTTCAAATTTCTTGGTTATGGTTTTGGGAAAAGAAATAGAATGATTTAACACAATGAGTTAAATGAGTTTAATCATCCTCAATGTTAAAAAAAAACCCAGGTATGCTGTTTAATTAAATTGAACTAAAAGTGGTTTTACAGGTTAAAGGTCCAGACTTACGTTCACATCTGCTAATGAGGTGAGTGCACAATATTTACCGAGAAAAACGCTCCCCGTGACAAAAAACAAGTGAGTGCAGTGCTACTTTTTCCTCTGCAGTTGCTCATTACAGTGATCAGTGATGCATCGAGCCGTTGTTATACAGCTGTATTCCCTCCAGTTGGATCAGGTCAAACTGATCGCCATGCTCTTTGTTTCCAGCAAAGTCAAAGTCTCGATCACAATGTATCTTGGTTTCCAAATTCTTTTTCATTTGTTCGTTTTAGGGAGGGCAGCTGGGATGGACTCCAGTCCCACCTGTGCAGGAAGAAGCATTAGTAGAAAACAGATGGGTGTCTTCAGTGGGGCGGCCATTAGACGCTACTGCACAACAGTAAATGGTCACTGGCTAAAAAAGTTGAAACACAAAAACAGGTCTAGTACTTTAAAAGTGTTGATCACTTGTAAGTATGAAACGTTTTCTCATTCTGGACATTCTTTATTCTAACATTCTCAAGAATCAACCAAATATGATTCTGGTGTTCAATGTCAGTTTACAATTGGACCAGTGCACAAAGTGCAATGCAGTATGTATGGATCGTTATCTGCCTAAATCTTGGTTTATGCTTCTTTGTTAGATCAGTGCAGGGGAACATATTTAATTAATCCTCACTGTTGCATCTACTTTCATGCCGTAGATAGCGGGGTTTTCTAACCGTCCTTCAAGCAATAGCAATTTCTACTTTTATTTGCTTCTTTGGTTCAACTCTGACTAAGTGAGATACTGGCGAGTAGATGCTAAGTACAAACAGAAGAGGGAAGGGGGAAAAATCTAAATTGCCTTTTTTCGTTCCATGCCTGGTGCACTGATGACATATTTTCACATTTATATGTGGTCCTCTGGTTATCAGTACAAGTTTGTCTATTGTGACAAAAAATGTGTTTGTATCATTATTTTCGTTTCAAAGACAAAGACTTTAAGTATGTTATTTGTCAGCAACAAAAATAACATGGCGATTAAACAGTTCCGACACAATATTACACTTTGAATCGTGTTATTTGAAAGTGAATGTTATTTCTTAAATAGTAATCATACTTCTGTATGATGCAAGTGATAAAAATCCAATTTCTCACTCAAAGATTTTGGTCAATTGTGATCATCCAGCCACTGCTGCGCACCGTGGGTATTCCAATATCTTCTTAAGATACATTGCATAGCATTTTGAAATTACTTTCCAGTTGAATGTATGTGTGACATCCAAACACATTTTCTTTCCTGCTTTTGATCAAAATTTTTTCCAGAAAAGTACATTTTCAAATGACCTGTCGACTTTGTTTAAATACGTAAAAGTCACTCCAGCATAATGTCCTGTTGGTCTGTTGTCACTCCATTCTCAGCATCTGCTTGCATTTACATTTATGTTTACATTTCAACTTGCCACTGCCTCTTTTAATGTGTTTCACTCTCTCTCAATTATTCCTCCACCCAGGTTTAACAGAGATATAAACCTGTCACTATTTGCCTACTGATGGTGACATTAGTCATTAAACTTGGTTGAGAGCTTGAATTAAGACTTTGGAAATGAGCTTCAGCTTTTGTGTTGATGGTATTACTTTTTTTAAATATAATATTTGATAATCATTCAGTCATACGATGTTTATGGGATTTGGTTTGCAGACACACAAATAAACAAAAATAAACTATTTTCAAATCATTTTCTGCTGTTTCAAGAAAGATTTTATTGTTTCTAATTGTCTTGAGCAAACGATCACACAGACAACTAGCAGTTGCACTGAGGATATCACGCATGAGGATACCACACCAGGGAAAAGAGGAAAGAAAGAGAACTGTCTGTAATCAGCACAGCTTGGTTTCATGCTTTTTTATTCAAATCATGAAGGGAAAACATCACCAGAGGATGCAATATGTAAAATATAACTATTACTCTGAGGCAAAAAAGTTCAGTGTAATCAGTCTTTGTGTATGCGTGTGTGTGTGGGAGAGTGAAAAGTGGGTGGACACTGTGGCACGATGTGTGGACGTGGAGTTTTACTGCCCCCTGGTGATAGTAAGTGAACGGAAATGACCAGTTCTACGAAATGGAGTGACAGAGTGTGTGTGTGTGCGGGATGGCATGAGAATGAATTTGTGTTTGCACATACCGTGGAGAGGAGGCAGAAAAGCCTGTTAGAGTACACGTTTGGCCTGTGTCTTTGAAAGCGGTAAGCAGCCTCGTTTCTGACAGACAGAAATAGAGAATCTGTCCAGTCTGAGAGGCAGGGTGTGCCTGCGTGAGTTTGTCCCAGTTTAGGAGTCAAATAAATGTATTCTGGCATGCACTGTGTGCACGACTAAACTTTGCTCCTTTCTTGCCTATGTTTGGCTATGCCGCAGTCATAATTCATGTGAGCACAATAGAAACAGCGGGATGTCGAAAGAGGCAATAAAGTGCCAAAAATGAGTCAGAGCTGTAAAATACCACAGACAGAAAAAGAAATGGAGACAGAAAAAATAAGTACTAGCACATATAATGTGACTTTTTTTTTTTTTTTTAAAGGAGAGCAGCCAGAACAGATGGAAAGTGGTGGAATTTAGATTTTGCGTTTAAGGGATTATTAAAAATGTGTGAGCAGCAGATGGACGCAGAGGAGGACACAAGTCACAGATGTGTGCCACACACACAGATGTTTTCATTCGCCCGTTGTGCTCGGCTCCGTGTGAGATCCTCCTGTGCGGCTCTGTTTACATGCATCTGCTGCACAAGAGCAGATGCAGACATTTTCTGAGGGTTTATGGAGAGGTGAAGGGGACATCGAAAAATTCAAAGAGTGGTGGCTTTGCGCCAAAGGAGGAGCTGAACTCATCTTTATGCAAATTGGAGAGTCTGCAGCAATTACACACATACAGCAGTGAGCGTGCACTTGACTGACATGAGCTCCTGGAACATCATGTTCTACCTGAGATCAAAACTAACATGTTACTCGCAGTGCAGCCTGGTAGAAGACAATCTATACACAGAGAAAAGGACATCATTGCTTCTAAAGTAACCACATCCATCCACTCGTGAGATACAATAATGAAAACAGACATGTACAAATACAATACTGTGATGCGGGCTGGCAGAAAGCATGTGTTTTTTTTATATGTCAGCTTGAGAAATTAGTTTCTTTTTCATTTAATGTTTTTCTAGTAATCTGCAGAGCATAGTTGAAATTATGTGGTAATAAAGTAACACACTGCTCATTTGTCAAAGTTATAATATGTTTATGCGCTGACCTAACGGAAAGAAAACATTGTGATGGATCTAACAATATATCATAACTTTGTCCTGTAATTCAGATGTGGTTCCCTTTAGATTTGTGCGGTTTCTGTGTGATTAGATATCACTTATATAATGGGATAAGACGCTCTAATCCTTCTACAGTCTCCTTTAACGAAGATTTGCCACCATCAGTTGGTCAGATTGCTCATGGTTCAGGTTTTCACAAATAATAATATAAAAAATACATTGATAACAAAATGCTGTATAATTATTAGCTATTTAAGATCTGGCTTAAATAAGAAATAAAAAGTGGCTGTGACAAAAACTTTTGAAAAAGACAAAGATGTAGTTTCCCTGGGGTGGGGGGGGGTGTGGGGGTGGAGGGGTATGAAATATAACATGCTTTCTTAGAGAGAGCTTTCCATTACCTGGGACATCAACTGTACATGTAGTGGTGTCTGTAAATACTCAAAACTAGCTTTCCAGACCACCTTAAAAGCTTCCCCTGAGAGCCAAAAACCTTTTCAGGAACTTCTGAACTTTCCATGCCTTTTTTTATCAATGAAACCCACATCTAAATGTCATTCTGGTACAAAGTTAGTTTGGAGCCCTGTGCCTCTGATATCTGCAATGTGAGGATCCTATTTATAATAAGCCAGTCCAGGTATATTGACATCAGGGACCATCTTTGTATCTTAAACAAATCTGTACACAGCAGGTAAAAAAAGTAAAATGGAAACTATTCTTTAAAAAAAAAAAAACATTAAAGATCAAATCTTTGTTATCAGCCATTTCACAAATAATGTTTACTGTCTATTGGTGCAGTCAGATTAATACACGGATCAACGTTTTTGCAAGTTTTATATTGTTTGGTGGTTTAATTGTTCAAAGGGGTTAGGTTCTTTCAAAAAGGTCTCAAAACTCTGTAAATGTCAGGTAAATATGGTAAATATAGAAAATAAGATGTACTTCACAAAATAGTGTTGATGCAATTAAAATAAGATAAAAAATCAAAGTACCGGTATACAAGAAAACTATTCTTGTCTTCATGTAAGTTTCTGGCCCCAATTGCTTTTTTGAAAAGATTGCCAGTTAAGTTAAAATTTGGATGGTAAGAATGCCTTTCTATTTTTTGTTAGTGGTGACCAACATCTTCTTAGAAATGAGAATCCACAAAACTGGAATAATTTGAAGGTGATGATGTGCATTGGCTATGCAGTTTGTGCACGAAAGAATGACATACGGGAATTTAATTATTAACAAATGATTAACAAAAAAGACAACAAGACACATTTCGTGTACTTGCACGATATGGACTGAACTGCCTGTATAGGTAGATTGCTTCCTGAAAACTTCTGTTTGGCTTTAAAGACATCATGGGCAAGAATCTCTCATGATATGAATATCAAAGCACATGTGACGCTGAGCAAAATTCAGCAAATCCTGTAGCTTATCATTGCCCTTGTTCCTAAGAGTGGGTCTTTTTCCTTTTATCCTTTTAAACTGCAGAGTATTCAGGCAGAAACAGCAGCAACATTGAGGTTCTTTGTTCTTTCATAAGACAGGATTTGGGAGAGTTGGAGTTGGCTTTTCCACAAAAACTCCTTCCAGCGCATTTTCTAAATGACGTTTCATTAGAACAGAGGACAAGGAGTGTGAGTGGCATTTGTAAACCATTTGAAATGGTAAGCAGGGCTTCTTTGGCTTCCACACTGTTTTGTACTCAAGAAAAACAGAAAAATATAAAAGGAAATCTATACTTGTGCTTGTGGTGATTCATTTGAGAAAACAAGTGCACTTCTTCACTGAAATCCAGTCAGGTGCTTTTCTTTCAAAAAGGGAATTTCTATGTTCTCAATAACAAAGTCACAAAAAAAGCAGCAGTCTATGGCTGTAAAAACAGCATTAATCACCTCATGCATCATAGCGATGAAAGAAAAACTTCTAAAACCAATGGAAAGATGACAAGCAGCAACCTCCTCCTCATTCTCTCATCACCTGAACTTGTTTGCAGCTTTGATGTAAGATAATTTTAAATTAAAAAAACTAAATGTTCTTGTGCCACTACAATCTGCTCTACTATAACATTTTGAAAGTTTTGTGGTCTGACATATTGAAGATAGCAATGGCTTAAAGGTTCCAGTGTTCCAGTCATCTACCTCATTTGAGCTATTTTAGTTTTTCTGGCATAACAGATTTAACCAGTTAAATTATCAAAGTTTGGTAAAAGTAACAAAGTGGTCCCTTTCTTACTTTTTAAGCATTCGATTAACATTATCTTATCATTTTGCTCCAGATCCACCAGCACCTGCTTCACAGATGCTCGTTGCTTGCATTACATGGTGGAAGTCACCTCAGGGAAGGTTGCTATATTTACTTAGAAAAAGCATACATATTTTTATCGTTTGTCTCTTTCCCTTCTGTCTTGCCCATAAAACTTTACACCATGGTTTTGGTTAAGACGCTATCTTTTATTCTACTATAGCAATCCGTAAAACAGTCCAGGCATTTCCTGTATTTCTTTACTGTCAGGTACTGATTCCAGCGCTGCATTATTCAAGACTCTAATGAAAATTGTTACAAGGATTAAATATCCAAGGTTTTCCTCGTGAAGTGGAGAGAAAGAGTCTCTTGTTATTTTACTGCCTGTAATTTCAAGCTGTTTTATTTTTTACTGCAGGAGTAAATTTAGCACCTAAAGAGAAACTTTTCTGCGGATCAGCTTACTTTCCATCTGCTTTGAAACATTTTTTTTTTTTTTTAACTCGTTGAGTAGTGCTGCATGAAATGAATGCAAAAAGATCCTTGGTAGTCAGTTGAAGATCAAAATGTGTCATAATGCCATATCCAGAGGGCACTGTGTTTTGAGAGCAAGGTGGTAGCATCTGCTTTAAGGTGTGCAAGGTTTGTGATGAGCCCTGAGTCTTAACTCCAACATTTAAACCAGCTCCCATTCTGAGTCACTGCCTTAAATAAAGTTATCCTCCCATCTGAGGAGAACGTCTTCAGACAAAAATGGAAAAATCCCAAAGCAGGTTGTTCATTAACAGCCTTATCCGACAAAAATACAATGTCTGAAAGAATCGTAAGCTGTTTAGATATGAGGTTATACCTCATAAAGACTTATCTCATCTGAATAAGACTTTCCTCACAGCGAGACAGCATCACTCTGTGCTGAGCGAGGAACCCTCAGCAGCAGACGGCAAACTCTATCCTGCTTTTCAGCTGGGAGGGAAGACCAGCCAATTACATCTTCTTCCCCTCTCAAGTCCATTAATCACCTCATTACAAAGGCCTCTCTTCCCTTAAAGGAGAGTTTTGTCCTGCCATCACACTTTATCACATTAGTGCTTAATTAAGAATTATGTCCTAGCATCTTGGTTTTAATTATGTGAATGCCCGGCTCCATTTGTAAAGTAACTGTTTGGTGTCACACACGGCAGCAGCAGCCACCGCAGGGACAGACACGGAGGAAAAACAGGCTGTGGCCTTTTGCCGAAGTAATGAATTTAGTTTTAATGATAAAGGAACACAGGGCAGACCCTCCAGACAGCAGTGGCTTATTTGGAATGGGAGACATGAAGTATGTTTGTCACCTCACAAGGCCAAAGTTGAGTATAGATCAATAAGATAGAGCTGAATTCTCTGACATTAACAGCCGTGATTCTATCAGTGCAATAAAAAGGATTGTTCCAAAGAGGGTGTTTGTCACTGCCTCTTTTCCCTCTCAGAGATGTTTGCTTTGAAGAGGGGGGATAAGAGCGGTCATTTGCAAGCTATGATGACAGTTCTTCATCTTATTTAGAAGATTTAAAAATGAGTTTGTCATGTAGAACAAACAAATTATTCACGCTGATGCTTGAAAATTCAATTCATGGTCATGAAAAGCACTTTAACATCAAAGTTGGAGAAAGGCTTTTGTGAAATAATCTTTATTACATCATCTGTTGTTAGTTACGTGATTACGTAGGGGCTGGAGCCTATCCCAGCTGACAGCGGGCGAGGGGCGGGGTGCCCCCTGGACAGGTCACCAGTCCATCGCAGAGCCTGTCTGATCATATAGCCTTAAAATTGACTCAAACGTTAGAGAGTTTTCTGCAGATGCATCACACTGAAGACAAAAAGAAAAAGCTCCGGACAAGTCTTTTTTGTACGCCATTTCCTAAAATGGTTGTCATTTTTGATAATTTTGATCATGCTTAGCATCCTAGATGTGTTTTACACTCCTCATTTGGTGACCTTATGCAAGACATCATTTGGGTTCCTGAAAGAAAAAACGTTCATGCTGGTGTGGAAAAGAGGTGTGATAATTTGCACCATCGACTCACAAATAGGCTTCTTGGTTCGAGTCCCGGAGGAGCCAGGACCTTTCTGTGTGGGGATTACATGTTCTCCCTGTGTCTGTCTGGGTTCGTTATGGGTTTTGGTTAATTGTTTTTTCCCCCACTTTGTAATGTTGAACTGCAATGCAGCTCAAGGGGCAATTAGGAGCTTCAGAAGCTTCATAATAGTCAATTTAGCGCTTGGGCTGCTGCTCTGATCACGGAGGACGAATATAAATGAAAAAATTGATATTATTAGGCCATTACTCTGCTCAATTTGTAATATTTTTTCCACTTATAACAAGAGTTAAAATAGATCAAATAGATGCTGCTACCAGCACTTTATCAGCATTGTCACTTTAATTCATATTCATGACTGTGTGTTGGGCATTGAATAACTCAGGAGAAAAAAACAAACTACGAGTCGATTTATTCTTCTTTCAATCATGTTCAAAACCTTTCTGTGTATTAATAAAACCAATTTCTTAATTAATGGAAAACTCTGTACTTATCTGTGCAGAGAACTCTGTGCATGTCCAAAAACAAAAACAAGTGAAATGTTTGTTTAAAAGATTGAATTGAATAATAATAACTTATTACTTATAGAAAATCCTAAATGAATGAGAAACCCTGAACAGTTGTGAAAATTGAAAATTGTGATGTTGTCAGACTCTGGGCATGAGGTTTTCGGGAAGAATTGATAAAGGACTCGAACGACAGATTCCAATGCAAAAATTGTTGCACACTCGGGACACAAATGTGGATCTTAAGGCCTGGAGTCCTTTCATTAATGTTCCTTCTTCCTAAATAGACTTCGTCCCTCATTAATTACGCAGACGGTGGTCTCCTTGTCAAACCTGCACTGGCTGATGAAACACATCAAAGGACATCTTTGGCTTGTTTCAAAGCTTTTTTTATACCCTTGAATGAATTGGAATGAGCATAATCTAATTTGTATTCCACTTTGTATACAGAAATTATCAAATAGATTTTTTTTATCTTGGTAACAGCTTTGCTTTACTATACTTAGTCATGGTTCAATGGCATTTTAATTTGGGGGGGGCGGGGGGTTATTCCCTCTGCTCTAAGTTTGTTTCTTATCTGAATATCAACTGTTTCCTTGTTAAATTAAAGATCACAACTACATAATTCTGCCTTGTGATAGTGATTTCATTATTGTAGCTTGATAGATTGCAAATTGTGTTTGAATGCTTGTGTTTTTTTTCTCGTGGTTATTTGCAGACAAACTTGATTAGATGTGTGCTTCTGAACCCTATTTTTCTGAATCTTTCGGTGTTGTTGTGCTTTTGCTGTTATGCTTGGATCTTTGCTCGAGCACTTGAAATAATGATTAACGGTCAAGAATAAACTGCTATGTTGAAATCAGTCGGAATCCCACTCGAAGCGTGAACGATATGTGACATAACAGCCTCTTGAATTTCTATCACCCAAAAAAGGAGAGCAAGTCTCATCTTGTTTCCTGTAGATAAACCTCCACAAACAGCCTCGTTGGAAACAAACACATGGCTTAACACAAAGTTTGTTGGTGTTCGAAAAGCACACAAGAAACTCCCCACACTCAGGGTGTGAAGTGACACTGCAGCAGAGATGAGGAAACGTTCTTGTGACTTTCAATTAACAAGAACAACTAAACTCCAACCTCTAGGAGGGGAAGGTTGGGGAGTTGGATGTGATAATAATCAGGAGGGGGGCGTTGATGCAGGATGGGATTCACAGGGAGGGTCAATGAGGACAAATCAAAGCAAATCGCTTTGGTATTTCCCCATGTGAGATTTTTGCTGATGTCTCCATTAGCAGTACCATCTGGAATTGAAGAGAATATAAAATGCATTGAACAGACAGATGAGCAAGATGCCTCTGACAACAGCTGGAGTCATATTGGGAATTTGTTTATGCATGACTCAGATGTTTCTTACAAGACTCGCAATTAATTTTACCACCAACTGTATGCTTCTAAAATAATGGAACTGATCACACGTCGTGTTAAACTGTAGCTAAAGGGACACACAGGGACAGGGACTGTTGTGCTGAAGCCTTTTTGTGGGATTTGGTTACTGCATTTTGGTCTGCATGAATAATCACATTTTTGACAAAAGAATGGAGCTGCATGATGGTACTTGAAACCTAACTGGATAAACTAATATATTTTCAAGGCCTTGTATCTATTTAGTCAAAGAATCCATTCAAAATGATCTCCAGAACTTCGAAAGGAATTGATTCAACACTTTTGATTTAAAAAGCAGTTTCTCGTTTTAAATTAGGGTCTAATAAAATCAATAGGAGGGCGAACCTATCCTGTAAAAGACATTCTGATAGCTATCTAGACACTAAAGTCTGTCACACAGTGCGAGTTCAGATCTCACCTGCAAGGTGAGAAACACATTTCCCTGCACTTCCCATCATGGCTTCATTAATCTGAACACATTTCTTTTGTGTGCAGTGTAGTTTGTGGTTAAACGGGATGAAAGGAAATTAATATTATTTCTTAGGGTTCGGGTTCTTAAAATTGTGATGATAGTTTTTATAACAAAAAGGCTTGCGTGCACTGTATTTGCACTTATTCACACATTTTCTTTCATTGTGTGCTTTACTATTAAAATAAAGTGTGTGCTTTACTATTAAAAGAAAACATGCTTGTGAAAGTCAAGAGAGCACAATGGAGACTTGAGTGAAAACAGCTATGGAATTGCCAGTGTTGTAGCAGAGAAGTCCTCAGCAGCCTCAGGCAGCTAATCTTCAGCAGAGATGAGGAGCATGCTACAAAGTGATGCTGAGCTGAATTATTTACTCCACTTTTCTATTTGAACTAGTCGTGGCGTTCACTTGAGGAAATTTAAATTCGTTTTGCACAAGACTTTCCAGAGCTTTGTTTCTCTACGTAACTGTGTAGCAATGTTCCCCAAGACTTGTAAACAGACTTTGATGTGCAAAATCCCCTGTAATTAGTTCCCTTTTTAATTGGATGCCCAAAAAATAAAGGAATAGATTGAAAAAAGGAAGGAAATTCATTCCAAATCAATACAAAGTGAATGTTTGGTATTCAATTAAACTAAGGGATTTATCATTCACTTATATTAAGCACACATGTACACATATTGATAGAACCACTGAATGATGTGCTGTTGCAGACTTCATGGCAAAGATGTGCAGAAAGGTAGGTGCACAGTAAATGTAGAAACATCCAGCAACAGGCATACTGACTTATTTCCATAGTTCTGCATGCACATACAGAAAAAGGTTTCTTTTTGGAGGCCGTATTCAGAGATATTGTTGTCTTTGTCACATGAGACAATGACTGAGCTCATTATGTTGGTAAGCAAGTCTGTTCAATAAAGAGTGCAATAGCCGTGAGACAATAAGTGACACTGATATAACCATCAGCAACCCAAAGAAACAGAAACAAAAAAGTATGTAAGATTTAGTCCACCTACTTTTCCAGTTTTCTCTCAGTTTTTTCATTTTCAGTTTTATAGCTTTCTTTTTTTTTTCATTGTTCCTCCAAGCCTTAGCATCCATCCCCTTCCTTTTCATCTTCTTCTGTGGTGGTGCACACATACCTGCCTCTGAAGAATTAGCTTTCACAATTTACTTGAAGTAATCAGGTCAGCCTTGCATGCACGGAGATGCTCGCATCCTGCTCAACACCCTGTCAATAGCAACAGGAAAGGAAAGTTTTATATAAACTTGCACATCTTTAAATCAGAATGATATGGTAATTTGCTCAATTGCATTTAAAGAATGCAGGTGCAGGATTAATGTAATATTCTTAGATGATAAATCAACATAGCAGAGTGTTTAAAGCTGAACAACAGTAGGTTCCATTTAAAAACTGCTGGAATTGGCTCAAAAGAGTTAACAAAGCTATTTGAATCACGGCAAACATGTTTATGTCGAAGCAACTGACCCCTTCATAGAGTGTGTCCTTAATTACTTAAAGAGTTTTGTTCTTACTTATGATAACCTCAACCAAAATAAAGAATTTCTTTTCAAGTTTTGAAAACTTAAAAAACAAAAAAGTCCCCAGATCATCTCATGAGAGAGAGCCTAAAGAGAAAAACAAATCCTGGCATTAATAGAAGTTTCAAGATGTGAACTGAAGCTTTCATTTAATTTAATTTCAGCTTAAGCTTTTGCCTGAGTACTTATAGTATTTCAGGAATCCATTTTTTGTTTCTCCAACTAGAGTGCCAGTGTTCACTTACATATGCAAAAACCCATGCTCTGAATATTCATGAATTCATTCAATCATTTCTTCTCCATACCTGCTTAATCATGGCTGGGAAGCCCCAGAGCCAATCACTGGAGAACAAAGACAATGGGTAAACCCTGTTCAGGTTGCCAGTCTCATCAAATGGATAAAAATCACCTTAACTTCCCTTAGATATTAGTAAGGCTTGCAATCAAAGTGCCCCACCCCACACAACAAACATGATCGGTGAATGAATATCCTGACAGAAACTTGGGAAACACATCAGAAAATGTGAACAAACACTCTTTTATGTGCCTAGGCAAACATAAATTACTTAAACATGCATTTGAACAATAAACCCACTCGGAGCCTGCTGCACAGCAGCCACAGTGAAATTATGTTGTGACTTGCCTGCAAAGTAAAAATGATGAGGATCCTTAATTCGCAAGCTCGGCACTTAGGAGTTTCCTACCAAGTAAATAACAGCAGCAGGTCCCGTCCCTCTTGCAGTGAAAGTTTCCATTCAAATGTAATTAAAAAACTTTGTGTAAAGGAATGAATTAAAGGCTCCCTGTAGCCCTGATAACCCTGGCATGCCAAGCGGAGGTTTTAACAGTCTCCTAATGGGTCTGCTAAAAGGCCCTTTAATATGTTTTTTTTTTCTATAAATGATCAAAACTCCCTTTCCTAGTAACCTCAATGATCTTTATCAGGGAATGAGAAAAATGTTCACAAAGAATGGAAGGGTGGGGGGAAATGCCACTGGCGATGACACTCTGATGGGCTAAAGGCTAATTGTGTCTGAAATGGGATTTTAAGTGTTTAAATTAACAGAGGGGGAAGCTCATGGTAGCTGAGAAATTGAAGGAAAATGGGGGGAAATTAGGAGCAGGTCACATAGAGATAAGCATGTCGGCGCTCCTAGACTCTGACTGTGTTTGTGCAGCTCTTAAAGTCACACGGGATACCTTCCAGTCTTTAATTAGGCCGACCTGGGGGAGCAAATCTGCCATAACTTACCACCTCAGCCTTTCATATCAGTCATTTCGACATAGCCCTGCTGCAGAGCCTTTCATATATTCAGCCCACACGTCGGTAAATAAAAGTACCAGACGGAACAACAAATTCATTTAAATGTGCAAAACAGGGGTTACAAGAAGACACAATCAGTTCAAGTCGGAGGAGTACAAACGGGAAGACGCGACGGCCACGTTTTGAGGTTAGTGGTGGAAAGAAGGATTAATCAAGATATTTAAATGATGGAGAGAGGGACACCAGAGGCTCGGGATGAGGAATGCGCCGTTTATTGCTCCCGAGAAGGAGTAAATATGATATAGCATCTCCAGCTGTGCACTCAGCTCTGTCAGTGTGTGTGGTCGGCATGCAAAAATGAGGTGATGGATGTACGTGGTCTGGTCTAAAGGGAATGAGACACCGAGGGGGAAAAAGACGTGTCTGTGGTCGCTCAAAGACTAATGGACCGATTAAGAGCTTCAAGCCGCAGCCATTTATTTGTTGTGTGTGACTGGATGAAGATTCACTTCATTAATATGGCCCAGCACTTACCAGCACTATTTTTGCTTTAATCTCGTTCTCGAACAAACATCCACCACGTCTTTTTTAGTTAATTGCATCAGAATCAAGAACAGAGGGACTGCGTCTCACAGTTCAGACACTTAAGACAAACACTTTCCTTCTAGATAAAAGAAAGCTCCCACATTGATCTCATAAAAACACAGAAAGTGAGGGAAAAGATAGTGACTAATCCAGAGTTTGATGTCAGAGAAATAATAAGAGAAATGTGATGAAATTTTATTGATGTAGTAGGGGCTTTGATTACCATTAATGTTACCATTGAATAACTGTGTTTTATATTTGTTTACTTTGTGTTTTCCAGTGTTGTTTTGGTCCCTTTTAATTTGTATTTCTTTCAGATACTGTTTCAATCTTCTACTTTTAGCCTTTAGCTTTTGGATTCATCCACCTGCTCCAGAGTCCTTCAGTTTTTGTTTTTTTTGTACATTTGGACATACTGCAAACCATGGTTGTTCTTTACTCACTTTTCTGTTTAGTACTCCACAAAAACACTGGTTCATTCCTTGAGTTAGGAGCCATTTTCAGTGAATCACAGCTTCAGTAGATTTAGCAAACAGACATACTTCTCTGAAAATGGTCACGTACAAATGCTGGACATAAAATTCTGAAACATGAAGATGAAAATCTATTCCACAAGAGGAAAGAAAAACACCTGGGAGGGGCCCTGGAGTGGAAATGTTCAAGGTCTCTGACTGATAGATAGAGGCTCATTTCCTTAGGGACTGATATGAGTACTGCTCAGGCGAGGGGAAAAACTTGAACGGGGATGTGATGCTAATAATGCAATTATGTGCAATGAAAGCAAGTTGAATGAATGACAGTGATAATGGAAACTATATCATCTGAGTGCACATTGAGCTGAAACCAGGAATCTTTCACCTGCCTCCAGTTCAAATGTCAGATTTCGACCACCTGCTCACCACAACTTGTCTGACAGCTTTTCATGACATCAATTATTTTCTTTTTTGTTCTTTGTGCAAGGTTTGACTTCAGCTATTTCAAAAGTATTCGTACCCTAATTAACAAACTAAAGAAAGAAAAAAATAAGAACAGATTACTTTTTTCAGTAATATGTGTAAATCTATGTACCACCACACTTCCATGAAACTTTGGTGAGGAAGAGTCCTCTCATCTCATTTCCTATTTTCTTTCCTGTTGTGAAAAATACTTCCACCTGTGAATCTGGGAGGGATGGTAAAAAAAGAAATGAGATGTCAATGTGTAATGGCCTGGATGATCACGTTATGGTATACCGAGATGAATCTGTATGTTAAGGGAGGAGGTTGGTGATAAAGTGGCACAATAGATTAATCAGAAGAACATGCTGATTACAGCCTGTCAAGTCTGTAGTCCTTATTTAGAATATTTTTTAAGGTATTTTCCATCTACAAAGAGGATACAATTAATACCAATAATCAGACCATGTTTTTTCAAAGTAAACAAATTACACTTTATTAGACTTTCCAGGTTGAGATCCAAATAGCTTCTTTTAACAGGCCTGGGATAAGCGTGGACAAATAAACCAGACCTTGGCATCTATTCAGACCTCAGTCTGAGCCCAGATTGATTTTTTTTTTTCAACATTTTATGACACACTTAAAAGGTGCTATCTTATTTAACAGACCTCCTCTCAGTTAAATGCCCTGCTCAACCGCACTGTTGTTACTGGACATTGTGAGATCCAGAAAAAATACATTGTTGAAGGGTTACCACCCCCCAGCCCCCACCCCCCGCCGCCCATCCACCACCATTCAGATCTTTCTTATGGTGTATGTTCACGTTTAAAGAATGTTTGTGCTTTTCCTTTGTCTAGCCTTGACAAACTGATGAATGTTCCAACAGTGGAGCTTTGGAGACACTCTGTCTTGCCACGGCTGGAAGTGTGGGATGTTAGGCTACAGACAAGGCATGCATGGTCAAGTTACGGTTAAGTCTTTGATACTGGAGTTCATAAAGCCTCCCTTAATTATTATCCCCGAAAAGACGGTACTGACAGAGTGAGCTTGAGCAAGTCATTATGGGAATACTGCTGCAGTGATGTGATTTACTAGGTAGAAATGTAATAAAAGCTTAAGGCCATAATGGAACCTGTCATATCAACCAGCTTGTCAACATAATTGCTGCATTCAACTGCAATTAGACCCCATTGCATTCAGTGCTTTACACTTCCATGCGAGCCATTCGGTTGTCTGATTGTCAACCATTAGCTCAGATTTTAAAAGTCATTCTGAAGGACATTTTGATGGACACGCCGTGTGCTGCACACGCTAACGGGTGTGTATGGCCTCTCCAGCAGCTCCTTTCTTTTTGATAGCTAGTTCCCTCGCTTCTACAGATGGGCTGACATAAACTTTTGTCCTTTGGAGTCCACTTCCCCTTGTTTCTTCTTAGTTTTACCCTTGGCTGGGTTCAGCTAAAAAAAAGAAATCAAGCTCACAAGTTGTTAAAGTAATTGCCGAGCTGGCGCGTCCCCAGATCCTCTGCAAAGAGATGGCAGCCACCTCAGAATGTTAATAGCCACCCAGATCCGGCGAGGGCGATGCAGGTGGACCATATGCACAGCTAGTGGCGTTAAGAGTGTGTATGAACAGGAGAGCCTATGCTTCTATCAACAAAAATCGACAAAATGTCCTCTTTTAGTGACCCTTCCTTTAACTTACTCAATAAATGAGCTTCTTTCAAATTCAAAGGTTTTCAAATAAAAATTAAAAAAGCTTTTATTTTGTAGAAGAAACAAAAACATTGATTCCACTCAAATCCAATTGTAATAGTTTGATATTTTAATAATGTTGTGACATCACTCTTTCCCTCCGCATAACTCGACTTTTAGAATCATAATGGCTCAAGTTAAAGAAAACACACAAAAATAATAGAAATTGGTCATTTTCCATTTCTTTCACTTGAACGGAGCATCTTTTTATGTTCATGATGCATAAGATTAAATAAACATTCTGCTGTAATTAATGGAGGCTTTTTTTTAAGTATTACAAGAAAGACAAATATTCAAAGCCAGGCTCTTCTAAGCAGCAGGTTAGATGGAGCATCACCTGCAGCAAACCTGATGTAAGTGGTACTATGCAATATGCAGACAACTAAATTGATATCCTAAAGCATGAGCCTGATAAAAGGACACTGCAAAAGAATCATTTTGTGCAAAGAAAAAAAAAAAACAGCATTTCACAATGTGCCATTTCCATTTATATACTTGTTATAAGATTTTGAATAACACTTATTCTGCAAAGCTGCTATTTCAACCTCATTAATGGATCTCAATATTTCTGAATAAAGAGTAATTGCGCATAAACCAATTCACTTTATCCACATTTATAAAATTTTTTCCCTCACTTTAAGCAAATAACAGGTGGTTTCTACTAAATACATATAGCATGAATGAATAACACACAAGGGGAGATATCACAAGACTCCCTGCCCAGTGCTCAGGGAAAAACGATTTCCCTTTAAATATATACATCACAGACAGGGTGACCCCGATACCCTCAGCTTTCACCATTACTGAATCAATCAGGGAGTACAACTATGCGCAGAAATAAGGGGAACATGAAAGACATTGTATGAAATTCTCTTTTTCTTCTTTCACAAACTTAAACTTCTTTTCCCCTCTTTTTCCCTATTGAAATGTTTTTCTTCATATTAAATGTGGCAGTATCAAACAAGGTAAATAACAAGCAATCTGATACTAAAGGTAATGCAGAAACAGAAAGAAGATTATCTGGTGCCTATTAACCTTGTAAACCTACAGTATATTGTTTATAAGAGACTTGAGACCAGGTTTTACCTGATAACCAAAATAAATAACCAAATTAATGGATAGGAATTCTCTTTTAAAAGGTGGTAGAAATTAATTGTCAGAGATGAGGTGCTCTGGATAAGCAGGGGTGCAGCTTTAAAACAGAAAACCCTGCTTATGTGAATTTGTGGTCAAATTCTAGAGGGGTAACTGTTCCGTTTCCATGTAAGTTTTAATTGAACTGATTTATACATCACAAGGGCAGATGCTACACGGGGGATGGGGCAATACTGTACCATGGCTTATTCCATTCACTGAAATATGAGCTGCATAATTTATCTCGTTTCAAATCCCCCAAAAACTAAATGAAACTTCAAAGCACGATAAAGCTGCCAACAGTGAACGCCCATATTTCAGTGTTCCAACCAAAGCGAGAACTTGTTGGTTTTTTCTCCACTTATTCTTTAAGAACCTGAACAGACACAACACAAGATCTGGTGACTTGCAACCCACTTTAATCCCCATTAATCAACTTTTTTTTGGATCTCATCTGGAAACAGGAACGAATGGCCGTTCAGATAACTCAGTTTCAACAGTAAAAAGGGAAAAGTCACGTGCATAATTTACAAATTAGACTCACAACACAAGGCTTGTGGTTTATACAGAGGTATAGTTGTAGGTGGGTGGGAAGGTGGAGGTGGATTGAATCTGTCCATTAGCAGTTAAGCCTCTCTGTAGCTATTTTCATGGGGCGGGAAGGAAAAACAACGAAAACCGTTATTAGTGTAAACTAGTTTTAGATGTCTGCAAAACCTGCCTAGAAGAAATGTATTAATATTAATGACAAGGCCGATTTTGTCAACTCATTTCAGAAAAAGAACATAGAAAGGGTACATTATTAGAAAAATCTGACATTGTACAACAAATTACAAGAGTGATTGACATACAAATTAACCAAGAATGTTGCAATATATCCAGATTTACAGGTTCCTACATATTTCCTTTTTCATAATACTCCTATACCCTTTAACGACGGACAGTTTTGGGCCAATTGAAGAGCTCACAGTAGCCAAGTGACAGTAAATAGACACTTAGTTTGGAGGACAAACTGCAGAACAATGGAAGCAAATATAGCCTTGTAACGGACTTTCTTAATCTAATAACGTGTGAAAAACACTTTTGGGTTGTCCTGCTTGTCCCAAACTGTTTGATGGTTTGGATGCCAAAATTCACCTACAACATGTAGGAACCCTGACTTTGTTTTAGTGTAAAAAAAAAAAAAAAAGAGAGAAAAAATATCAATGTAGCCGTCAAATGACGTCAATAAATTAAGAGGCCATCTGTTAACTACGGTGACACATCTTCACAAAATGTAATGCATTCTGCAGACAAATCTACTAGTGTTTGCATTCAACAGTTTTCTTCTATTACAAATTATTCTTTCAATATTTGACTAAGACATTTAAATACTGAGTCCCCTTTACAATATATATATATTTTACCCCATCTCTCCATTTACCTCTTGCAGTCTGACAAGAAAACACCTTATTGAAAATGTCCTGTGGATGTGACACTGATCTTACACGTTCCAAAGTCATGATTGACTGCATTGAAAAATAGAAATCTTGTTGCTGGTTATTTGATTTAGAGAAGAAAAGAAGGCTGAGTCCATTTTGGCCTCATTGCTGAGAGGCCATAATAACAATACAATTCCTATAGAAAGAAGACAGGAGTGTGCTGTTACTTAATAAATGCAACGAGGTATGGAGTTGATGTCACCCATAGACATTTTCATATTAGGATGAAGGAAAACACATACAGCAGCTGACCAAAAACAAAAAGCTATACAGTGTAAAAAAGAAAAGAAAAAACAACAACGTTAGAAAATTAAAAAAAGCCCTGTGCTCTTTAGCTGCTACCTCAGCTCAGACTTAAGCACCACTGCAAAATACATTAACTAAAAAATAGAAAAAGTAACATGCATTAAAAGAGTGCTTGTTGTTCCTCCTCCTGCCAACTGCTGTTAGAGCAGGTGAAGGAAATGTTTGTCCAATAATACAGCACTCAGAGTCCACCTCCATTAGCTTACTTCCTGTTTGGCTCAGCCTGTATGGGTTGAGTAATTACATAGCGGAGCTGGGTTCAATACAGGGGGCCGTGACCATCGTCCTGAGGAAAATGTGAGTGAAGGAGTGTTTCCATGTAGGAAACGTAGCCACTGCTGGGTGTGTAGCTGTCGGACATGTGCTGGGGCGGGGGTGGAGGGGACGCTGCGGACAGGAGGGGGTCAGAGTTCAAAGTGGCCTGAAAGGGAATGGACTGAGGAGTTAGCGTGGGGTCAGAGACCAGGGGCGACTCTGTGAGAGCGTGGTTTAGGGTGTCCATTGGGGTCTCTGCATCCATCCGACTGCGACCAGAAGGGGCAGGGGCCCCCTGCAGGTTCATGGTGGGGTGGGACAGAGACTCTGAGATTGACGGTGTACTAATACTGTGATGATTTTGAGCCTGTGCTGCTACTGGGGACGTAACTTGCGGGCAAAGCGCTCCAGTGGTTTTCTCCATGTGGGGATCAGCATAGGGGGCTAATTTGGTGGGCAGGCGAGGGCGTTTAGCTGCTTGGGCCTCATCGGCTGAGGAAATCTCCTCCTGTGGGGCAGGTGTAGCCTGGAAAACAATGCATTTGGCTTATAAAGAGAAGCTTTTCACCAGCCTAAACATGTCTCTGCTTTCCCTATTCTGTATGCACTCCTTTGACACAGTTTCTCTTTGAAAGGAGGGACAAAAGAACACAGTGTTTTAACTGCAGCTTCTTTCATTTTCTGTCATTAACATTACAAGACCGGTGACGGTTGTGTGTTTGTGTGAGTCGGGGGGGGGGGTCTGGAAAGTACTCACCAGTCTGGCTCTGACCCTTTTTGGCAAGTCATGATCCAGCTGATAGATCTCTGAGTGTTTGAGCGTCAGTTGTTTTTGGTCCTGAAATTCCACCTAGAAAAACATGACAAAACAATTGAATCAACCAACTCGATTTCCAGATTTCCGAAAACTGTCAGGCTAAAAAAAGAAAAAAACCCACTTTGCATAGCAAAGAGGACACGTCAATCAGGGGAGAAGAATGGGTCGTTATGACTCACCTGTGACAGTCTGGACAAACGGTTCGATCAACAATCATGTACCCTCATCAAACCGTCCTTGACAGTGAACCAAAGTGGCTCACTGAATGAGCAAAGTGGAGCACTCAAAATATCTAAATGCAATTTATTTTTTTTATATATTTTTTAAGTTTTCACCAAAAGTTGCATATGGTCAGGGTGCTTATTTGGTGCTCAACCAAGCAGCAAAACCGAAAACAAAAACTATGTTTTTAGTGAACCGACACGTGTGCCTTTTGACAAAACCAAACCCAACAATTAATTATGAACACAACAACCTGAATACTTCCTCTAATTTAATTTGTTACTCGAATGTATGTTTTTAAGTCTTTGGCCTCTCGGCTAACAAGCAATATATTTATTTTAGATATTTTTTTATCCACACTATTATTATGCTCCACCATACTGAAGATTTTTCTCTTTTTAGGAATCCTAATCAGGTGGTAGAAAGTCTGTAACCAATAGGTTGAACCAACTGAAGTCAATTATTAAGCTGAGGCCTGCATACAATATCTGCACGACACCGAGGTAAGGCTGTCTTTAAAACGATGGAATTTGTTTTGACTATGTACGGTCAATACGCTGTCAAACAACACGTATTAGGAGCTTCTGAAAGGACATACTTTAATAATTTCGCCAGTCTGTATATTTCCTCCAATCTTCTCAAGACACTCCAGTGTTAGCTGACCAATTTCCACCTACAGACTTTATCGCTTAACCTCCAACTTAATGGTGACTCTTGTTCCCGTATTTGACACCCAAAGAGTCAATAAATGGAGAGTAACCTGCCAATGAAGGAGCCTCGTGGCGTTTTCCTCACCTGATAGAGCTTGTGAATGTGCTGTCTGACATATGAAGCATTGAGGATCAGGCCATCAGGTGTGCCGACCAAGATCAGCTCCCCCGCCTCTGGAGGACCATTAAGCAGGCAGTCATGACTCTGGAGGGGGAAATTACAGGAGGTTTGGGAATATGGAAGAGAAGAATTAAGAAAGTGGAAGATGCAAAGAGATTATAAAAAAATTATTTCTTTTATGAAAATAATCTTCCTATATTATATAAATTCAGGGTTATGAACATGATTTTTAAAGTTTATCCGTTTAATGCATTTGTGCTTATAGAGTTTCCACTCCTCTGTAATCCAAGGGGTTAAGGTTATAGTTCAAACTGATAATCATAATTTTTTTGCCCCTTAATGATTTGATGTTGTTAAACTTATTTGTGCCGTCAGCAATTTTTTAATGACGTGTACTACAGCTGATAAAAAATGATTTTTCATTTACGAGTTGTATGAAACTGATGTAACACTCACCACAATGTTTTCTGGGTGCAGGTTGTCACAGTATGAACCATCATCAAAGTTGACCTCATAGAACGTAAGTGTTGCCATGCCGATGACGGTGCAGTGGTAGTACCAGCCATCGCTGTTGCGACCAATCATCTTCTGGCCCAGCTCAACACCGTGTGTGGCTTTAGGTGCCACCTTTGGCTGAAAAGGGGAAAACATAGATGTATGATGTAAAGGTTAATGCTTGGAATGCTGATAACAGTCCCATCATACAAGATGTGTTTGTTTTTTTATTTTTCCCATTAACAGGAAGGACAACTTGTGTCATACAGCTCGAAAAATTCCTCTGCAAAACATACCCCCATCAGTGACTGGCTCTTTTTGATGATCTGACTTTACCTTGGGGGCACTCCGTTTATGCCTGTGACAGGTGACGGACACCACATAGGGCCAGTCGGCAGGCTGCATCACCACTCCTGCTATCTGAGCGCAGGTGACGTGGAAAGAGGTGGCGCAGTTCTCCATTGTGCACTGGATGCAGGCGCCACGGTTCTGATTAGCACTCTTACTGTGGCAGAACACGCATTTCTGCAAAGAAAACAGAGACTGTTAATTCCTCCTCACGGTGAGAGTTTTAGTTAGCCTTGCGACGACTCTGAATGTTGCCACGGGAAACAGGACAGGCCGAAAGTCATCCCACCTTCAACTCAGAGAGGGTCGCTACAATTAAAACTGAGGGATCCACTTCATTCACGCCACTTAACTGTTCAAGTTTGGCAAAGCTTGGATTGCAGTAACTGCTGAACATCTCTTGAAAAGGAGATGTGAAGGAGTTAGCAATGCATTAGTTTTCTTTTCTCTCTGATCTTGGGTCTGATCTGTTGTTCTCTGGTTTCTCATTGAAAATAGAAAAGGCTCTATTTATTGACGTTTTTTTCCCCAAGTCATCAATGCTAGCAATACTTTTTTATTTTAGTTTTTTATCCATTCACTTTACACTACTTAACGTCACCGGGCTGAGGTGTTAATGTAATCCCTAACAACCTTTAAATGGTAAATGGACTGTATGTATAAAGCACTTTTCCAGTTGAACTGAGCACTCAAAGTGCTTTACGCTAGATGTCATTTAGCCCTTCACACACACCATCACACACCGGAGGATACACCGGTAGGCAATTTGGGGTTCAGTGCCTTGCCAAAGGGGTCATTGACATGTGGCTTGGCAGAACATGGAGACTAACCACTGAGCGTCCAGTCAGTGCCACCCCAGCCATCACCCACAGCTTAATCCTTTTCTTTTTCTTTTTTCTTTAAATCCTTTGGAGTTAGTAAGTATGGTTACATGCACTCTTGAGACTATAGCAAAATCCTGTTACTTTGAGAACCTCTCAGTATACAGAGCCTAACAAGTACTCATTATTCCGAGTCACTTTAACGAGATCAACTGGTCTTTATCTGCACACAGATCCCTTGCGAAGCTTAATTTTCTCCTCATAAAGGGAATAAAGATGCATCGTGCAACGTAAAGATGCATCCTGTTCTTAGAACAAATAAAACCACACAGGTTACAGCTACGCTTTCCTCCCTGAGCCATCGGCATAGGATGCCTCATACTTGGGGTCATGTTTCCCGACGCAGCACTTGCACGATTAACCTCAGAGACCTCTAATTGCGTGACGCTGGCGAGCCCTCTTAAAAGCACTTCCAGGAATAGCAACAAACGACAGCATACGTTTGTGGTCTTTCAGCGATTTTCTAACAATCTCAGAGTGAAAAGACCTTCTGTTAGGACAATTTTGTCACTATAAGATAACAAATGTGTGTAAATTATGATGGAAAAAGATACATCATCAATGACAAAAAAACAACTGAAACAAAAAATATCACACTGTAAAAGACTAAGACTAGTCTTTTTTTTTTTACTCAAAAGTGGGCTTTCCGATCCCCCTACCCTCACACCATCTATCCATTTTCTATCCCCTTTGGTAAAAACAAAAACATTGTTAGCCCTTCAGCATAGCTCAATAAAGAAGTAAAAATTCTTTATTATCATGTCGATATTTCATTTTTGATCAGGTGTGGGGCAGATAGCTCACCAGCTGGTAGCATTTCACATATTTTAGCTTGATGTGAACATTTCACATTTATACTTCGGTTAAAATACAGTTTGCACTGCATGGACTCTTGAGCAGCACATTGTCAGCAAAGTCTAATCAATAGAAAATAATCTGGAGCAACAGCAAACAAGTTACCTTCTGTTTGACTTGAACGTTCTTTTAAAAAACACAATCTGAAATATGCTCCGACAACATTTCCATGCTACAGCTTTTTTAAAAGATACAGTTAATCGGCTGACTAATTGAAGAATATAGTGGGCGTTTTGTTATTTTTGATTGCAGAATGAACCTGGAATGGGCTGATGGAGAACATTTTTCAGAAGACTGATTAGCATGCGATGCAAACTTTGGGAGAAGCACTTTTGTAAGTATTTGAATAGTGGTACTATGCCTAAAATAATGCTAAAATACAGAGAAAAACAGCCTAAGTAAAATTTCTCTGTTTAACGGTGGGCAAAACACAATGATTGTTGAGCCAGTTGCAATATAAACTGGTTCCACGGTTGCGTGTTCACGTTTGATCAGCCTGGTCATCCGAATCATTAGACTGCACAGCTTCCCCTCAAAGCCTTTTAAGAGGTGATGGAAGAAACCTGCTATGACAGCACTCTGATGCAAATGTCACCCAGCTTGTCTTTGATAGATTATTCAGAGAGAAGAGGGGGAAGAGCGGTGACATTATTTGTGTGTTTGTGATAATGCAACGGCGAGTGCTGCCATCCCTTGCCACAAAGCAGAGCCTGGAAAGAAGGGATGGCAGGAGGGGAAGGATAGGGAGGCGCCAAAGAAGTTTGAGTGCAAAGATGCGGCAGCAATGGGGAAATTGCCTCCAACCCACAAGATCGATGCGGTTCATTTGGCGCAGTGAGAAATGAAAGCTGATTATTCAACCATTCCCTTCAGCACGTCTGCTTTACCCCACTTCTCACAAAGAAAAAAAGATCTATCCGTCTACCAGGAAAGCAGGAGGGCGACAAAAAAAGTGACAGATACACAGGCAAAGAGCAGAAAAGACAGCAACTGCCTCAGCAGAAGAACAGAATGCAAGAGCAAGAAAAAGAGATTTCATAAGAGGCAGGAATTAAACCACTGCAGAGGGTGAATGCAGTTAAGTGATTAAAAGAAAGTTTTAAAAAAATGGCCAGAGAAGATAGGAGTCGCATGTTTGATACCACGCAGAAGTGTAGATCCATTTACCAGATCTTTGCGGGTTTCTGGGACGGCGCTGACGTCCACTGGCTCCCTCTCGATGGCATTGACGAAGCGAGCTTCTGCCACAGCAATGGCACAGATGACGTGGACCCACCTGGTGACAAAGTCAGGAAACTTTTAAAGTCAGTGTGTTGATTTAGTGATTTTGAAGTTGTTTCTGTAATTGTCAGAGCCCCAACCTGTTGTCTGTGGTCTTCTTCAAAGCTCCTCCTCGTAAGTTACAGAGACAACACTCCTAAAAACAAATAAACTGGCATGAAAACCCCGATCCTTACCCTCTTAAGTCTGCTTGGCAAAACGATTAAGCTCCCTTTGAGCCTGTATTAATTTCTGTAAATGTTGGTGGTAATGTCAATAAAGGTTGTATAGTTAGCATTAAGGAACAAACTCTAAATAAATGTGTGTTAGAGCATCAGTTAAGGTGACTCCTCACCACTGTCCAGTCTCCGGTCGAACACCTGGAGCACATCCAGGACTCACTCACAGAGTCTGGCTTCACACCGTAACAACCTGCAAAAAAAAAACAAATCAAGATTTAAAATTCCAGCCCTGTAAATTTTCGGTGAGCATGACCCTCAACTTTCTATTCTCAAATGTTTGCCGTTAGCCAGCTGTCCTGCGGTCCATGCTTCAAGCTTTCAGACCCAGAGACGTGAGGCTTTTATGCAACACCTGGACATTTCTGAATGCTCCTCAGCTCCAAGTCCACTCCAGAACAATAAGGAGCAGAGGTCCGGGATGCAGACCTGGCATTTCTGACAGGAGCTCTTTCTGCTTCAAGTCCTCTTATCAATAGCGTTGCTGCTTCAGCAGCTGAGTCCAGCTCATCCCTGGATGACTAATGAACTGGCTTTGAAGGTGCACTCCAGCTTTAGCGATAATAAGAACCCAGGAGGGTTGATGTGTACTACACAGTACACGTGTTCAGCACAAATAAGCACGTCAGTGGTGTGATTTATGTGTTTTTGTGTTTAGATTTGTAGAAAAAAAAATCTATTAAAACATATTACTAAATACAGAAATGAAATGCTGTTCAGATTAAACTTCTTTTAAAAAACCCAGTGGAAAGCGCATTTGTTTATTTTCCATTACAAATTCTAGAAATATTTAATGTGAATGTTTTACCTTTAAAAGAAGCAGCAATATATCAGCTGTATCATTCCCAGGTACAGATAACAAGCAGCCTATTCTTTCAGACTGTGTCTAGAGGAGCTATAGACCCTTCATAGCAAACATTGTGAACAGAATAAATAAAGAGCTGGGCAGGTTTATTGTGTTCCTTCAGCGGGACCTTCCTATGCTTCGATGGGCTTTTAACAAGTTCGACCTGGGTCAAGGAGTTAAACTGTAAAGCCTAACCGAGTGTGGCAAGGGGAAAAGGAGCAGACAGCAATGCTGAAACAAATTTTTATCTTTTGTGTTTGCTATTTTTGCCCAACAACATTCTCAGGGGTCTGAGAGGAACAAAAGTTTCGAATAGAAACACAGCGAGATATCCAGTGGAGTCTGACTGTGAGAACATGCTATTTCAAGCATGGACTTGTAGGTGGATGGGGCCAATACTCTTATGCAATATTCGATTTAAAATCCTGTTTCAAACACTTTTCTTCTCCTTTACAGGAGGGACTGAAATAGAAAGAGCTTCTTTGGCCTCAGGAGACTTCACATTCAGGAGATGTGAATAGGTCTCACTGAATGGAAAAAGTGAAAATTGATTTAAAAAAAAAAAAAAACTTCAACTAAAGCTTGAAAAAAAAAGTTAAAGTGCTGAGGTAGTTTTGCCTGTGATAAGTATGGGTGGCCATGAAAACACTCATGAGCTGTGTCTGACTTTGCAGATATCTAAATGGCTTGATGTACCAACTGTCTCTGGACTGGGCCAGCAAACAAGGAACTCCACGGGCCAGCAGGAGTTTTCCCAGTGAAAAAAAAAGAGCTCTGTCCTTCTCCTCCCACGAGTGTTTGCAACAGCTTTTGTCCACTGGGACAAACACTGCTGCGAACCAACCTGGCAAACCAGGAGTCTCTTTCAAGCAGCTGAAGAAAAAGTCAGACTCCCATTCCTTTTTTTGCAACTTTTCTGAAAACCTTACAGCCTTTATGTATGCATTATGCACTTACTTGCATGAACTTGCATTAAACAAGATGGACAGCGGATCAGGAGGCTAGTTCCATCCTCCCCGATGTGATAGTTCGTGGGTGGTGGCTCTGTGTTTCCTGCTCCCACACTGAAGCACATCTCTGGGACCAGTGGACGAGTTGCGCTGCCATGACGGGCCAGTGGGATGTCTGGGACATCCTTTGCAGTCAGGACATCTTTTTGCGGCTTTAACAGCAAAAGATAACACAAATATCCTTTACATGGCAGAAATGAATTGCTTTACCTAGAATCATATCTACCACTAAAATAGACAGGTGTGCTTCGTGCAGCAGTGTCTTCACCTTTGTGTAGGGACAGAAGAGGGAACAGACTGCACAGTATGGCTCCAGAGCAGCCACGGCAGCGTTGAAGGACTTCTCTGCCACAAAGTTGGGCGAGTGGTTCTGCCACAGGTGCTCCTGTTTTTTCATGTCGCTATCTAGTGGCATTGGGGAGGATAGCTCTGAGGGACAAAAAGGAAAATACATTGAGAGATGGTATGGATTATTATAGCCACAATCTGTAGCCATTTATTTCTACTGAAGATTAATTTCGGATAAATCATGTAAAACACTGCTTGAGGGCCACCACTTCTTACTTGTGTGGATGAATACAATTGGCACAAACTTGCCATCTTTGGGTTAGAATTTATTAAACACTCAGGCTGGTGATCTTCACCGTTTGTTAGAAGTGGATCTAATTAAGTCGATCTTTCAAAAGATTCCCCTCAACCTCACACCCCCATTTCAACTCCTCCAGAAGGACAGGCTGAGTCGGGCCCCTGGCTGCCGACCTAAAGTGACTTTGAAAGCAGGTAATTGGAAGTCATGATCCAGAGATCAATAATTGTCGGTCAGAAGATGAGAAGAAAGACAAAGATGAGAGACCAGGGAAAAGGAGTCTCCTCGTCTTGATTTCATCATGCCCACAGTGAGCTTTAGTCTTGCTTGTTTTCCTTTCACTAGCTCAATCAGAACAAAAAGACTGGTTCCTTCTTTAATTAAGCTATTATGATGGAGAAACCTTGGAAGGAAAAAGAAAGGGGCACTTTTCCCCACTTCTTTAATTGTAACAGTTTTTTAGTTTTCCACTGGCATAGTTTCTGTTTCTCATGGCCAAGGAAAAGAACAACCTGACAACTTTCTGATCAGGTTGTCCGGTCATTCTCGCTTTATACTAATAATTATCATTCAGTGCACTAAAGGGTTCCGTAAATGTCCCATGACTGCATACCTTTGTCACCGGCTGGGTCTTGCTTGACAATGGACAGAGGGGAGCGCATGGGCGGCTTGCTGAGTGGATGCCGCCGACTCTTCTTCACCTCTGTTGGCATTTTTATTTTGGAGTAGCTCGTCTGACAAGACAAGGTTATTTCATATTGTCTTAGTTTCACTTAACATAGTTTAACATTACTGCATGCCTGTTCAAACAAGCCAATTTATTAAGCAGCATAGACCCTGCATTGATCTATTTTTAGCTAAATTGTAACTTACAAGCGGTAAAATTGTTTTTTTTCTTAGACAATGAATTGTAACAGATAAAAAAAACATTGAATTTCAGTCAGTTACCTGGGTGGCACTCACATCCATTTTGTTACTGGCTGGGACGTCGATGTGTTTTATGAACTCAGGCTCCAAGTGGCTGACTATGTTTGAATTCTTCATGTTAGCCGTGGCAAACTGGCCAAAAGCTTCTTCAAATCCAGTAATGGCAGTGTGAATGTTGGAAATCCTTTTCTGCTTTTTCACCTTCTTCTTCTCAACATCATCTATAAAGTTCTGTGGTTCGGCTTGTGCTAAAAAATAAAAAAACAATTCAAAAGAGTGATGGTCAAGCAAAAGAGGTGGTACGCGCTCATTAAGGCTCGGAGATTCAACTTTAAACGACTGCGCTGGTTCTGATTACTTCCATACCCTGAATAATGTGCTGGAATAAAACCTGGTCATTTTCCTTGACCCAATGTTTCTTAATGGTTATTTCCAACTCACCCTCTATGACAGGACTCTCTGCGGCTTTGGCAGCTGCCTCCGCAGCCTCCTGCTCTTCGCGCTCCATGGCCTCCAGGGTCATCATGGCCTCTCTGGCTAAACGCTCCTCCCTCTCCTTCCTGCGCTGAGCCTCGCGCTCCTCCACCTGACGCTGGTACTCAACGGCGTTCAGCTCAATTCCTTCCTCTGCCAGCACCTTAACCTCTTCCATCTTTAGACGACGAAACTGCTTCATCTTTTGCATAGCCCTGGGGTTATATGAAAAAATGCAGCAAAGGAAGGCCTTTTATGCGATACCCCACACTGACCATACTTTTGCCTAATTTATTCCTGACAACCAATCAGCATCCAGCATGCCACGGGATGACGACTCACCTTCGGAGAACGCTTTCCCGGTAGGTGACTCGATGCTGCCTCCAATTCTCCAGTTCGGGACTGCTCAGCTCTGTGGGCCTCAGGTGATCCAGCACTGTTGTATCTTTGCCCTGCTTCCAAAGCTCGTAGCGATCAGGCTGCAGGCATCGCACAAACACGTCCATCGAGATCTTCACCATGTCCTTTCGACAGGAACACTGGAAATAAAAACACGCACAGATGGAGGACTTGGTGTCAGAGAAGGAAATAGCTGCAGGTAAAGAGTTAAGTCCATTTCCATTTAGATATGAGCTGTGAAGTCATGCCAAAAATCCCGCTGTACTGAAGTTTTTTTAGAGCCTAATCCCCCTGTCGGCCGTCTACACATGGCATGACTGCTACAGATGACACTTTTGATTTTTGAGTGAAATCTCGGTGAAGTGAGGGATGGAAAGAGGACATAATCCTCTGCAGTAAACTGATGAAGAACAAAGAGGATGGTGAAGAACAGTGGGAAGAAGCAGCACATAAAAACATTCTGCATTTATAAAAAAGAACTGGGGACATCCTGATCACTAAATCATCAGTGTGGGACAACTGTGTTCAGCCCAATGAATGACTAAATTTGTTCTGTCCTCAATATGTTGACATCTCACCATTTGGATTGAAAACCATGTTAAATTATTGCCTGAATTTGTATGGATTATTGTATGAATTTTAAGAGCAACTGGCATATTAAAACCACAATGAAAATATATGCAATAGAATACGCTTCTACCTGCATCTTTTTGGGGTCTCTAGAAAATTCACACGTAGGGTGACCTATGCCACCAAAGTGGCAGCTGCATCTGGCAACCAGTCACACATCAAAATGACCCCACAGACCTAACGTTAAGTAAAAGTAACATTACGTGTCAAAGAACCATCCGTTGCCTTCAGAAGAGGCCAGCTGAACTCAGAGGAACAACTGGGAGAAGAAAAAAAGAGGTCTGAGGATATTTTAAAAAAGCTAAAGTAGAGAATATCACAAAAGAAAAAAGCAAAAGGAAAAAGCAAAAGGGCAAAAGAAAGAGCGCAATAAAGAAAGAAAAAGTAAAGGTGAAAGAGTGAACGAAATAGCTGAAGAAGAAAGGGCAAAAGAAAGAAAGAGTTTTGTGCCTTGCCTGCTGTATTACATTATGGTCCCATCATCCTTCGAGCTCTACTTGGAGCCTTATGTTCAATTACGGGAAACACAACAGCTCAAACCTCCATAGCAAAAATAATATCCAGTCTACATCTCATCTGGTGCCAAGATGACAGGCTGAAACATAAACAATGCGGAGCAGAAATGGAGCTATGAAACGGAGGGCAGAAGGAACCACGACACCATGAGAACAGCTGACTGCAGCCATCACCAAACCTTTGGAGGACAACACCTGGAAAAATGTGTCATTTTTTTCTTATCATCATCAAACCATTAGCAGGTTATAGCTGCAATCCTATGGGACCAAAACAAAGTATAACTTCACTGCCATACGAAAATGTTAATTAGAGGAAAACAACTTAAAATACAGAAGATCTTTTAAATCTTTTAAAACAAAAAGTCACTCCACGGCAGGAAGCCAATGGGCCCTCGAGTATATTTAGGCTCTTAATGAGGCAAGCTTCTCTTTTTTTGCATCCAAGAAATCTTGGAGCCTATGGGCTCCCAATGGATCACTGGACTAAAGAAAGAACAGGATTTATTAATAATAAAATCAGTGTGTCAGTCGGCTGTGTGTGTCAACAACTCGCAGAAACTAACTAAAAAACAAAAACGGCAGTGATTCCGAGAGTGAAGACTCTTTAGAAAGGCTGTCAAATATCAAGACAAACTGCTGTGCATTTTACGATACAGCGAGACTGTGCAACATCCAGCTGTTCACGCTGTGAAAAACCCACAGTTGTAAAAAGAGACAACAAAGTTTTAATATGTCTGCTCCACAAATGTTTTGATCAGATTCAAGCTTAAATTATGTCTGAGTATTGCTTGTGAATTTGCTCTTCTGGTGAGGGTGCAGTGGTGGCTGACAAGCTGTATCTTGGGATATTCTCACCACTCTGTTAAATCGACATACTGTGAGTTGGAAATAAGGTTTTAGAAAAATTTGCATAGAGCGAATCCCAGTACATCTGCTCTCGCCAGAACGGGAAAAGTCAGGAAAAGCAATACGAAAATATGGGGCGGCTCATCTGTGGTTCTCCTTGGAGAAGGAAAAAGCGGTGTGATTTAGTCTGAGAACACAGAGGATGATTTCAGCTTCTCTCCCAGACAGAGAAATCACCCTGGAATCCTGGAGGAGTAGTAGCAAACAGTGACAGAGCATCGGATGAACAGAAAGAGGCTTTCACTGCGAATCCAGCAGACTCAGAAGACAAACTGTTTACACTCTGCAACACAACAGTGTGGCAGACATGGCTACAATAATCTGGAGAATCCTTTTTAAAATCTTTAGTTCTTCAGACGGCTCAATGCTCTGCTGCTGTCAAACAAACAAGCAAAAGATCTGTGCAGAATTTCTATACCACTGCAGCAACCGGTGCAAAACTTTCTGTATGATTCCTAATGCAAGTAATCTTCACACTTACGCTTTACAAACCATTCTGTGCTTAAATACCCAAAGAAACCCCAGAAAAAGAACAACCAGACAGTTAATACCTAATGCAAATACAGGTAAGCTGAGGTAAAGGTTAATAAAGAAGCCCACACACACACTCACAGACGAACAGACATGTGGTGTGTAGAAAATGCTGACAAAGCGCCTGCTTTGAATCGCTGAGTAAGTCCAGCACATGGGTCAGCGGTGGAGGATCCTGTATTCAATAAGACCGGGAGGCAAAGCACGGTCAAACTCCCCGTCTCCCCCCTTCATTGTAATGAGGTGGCAGCCCCTAAACAGTGACAAATTCCATACCGTGCCCCATCGTTCACTGTCCTGACACAGTGGAGTACTGTTCTAAAGGGCTGGGTATTACAACAAGTATCCAAAACCTGGATTTTAAGGCTGGGGGGGTGATTTGTCCCAAAAAGTTTTTCATGTTGCCAAAGGAAAGAAAAACAATTTATCCAATTTTGATCAACTTAGGATCAGTCAAAAGAAGAGATACACAGGTTTGGAAGACAATTATTACAAATGTGTGTCACATTGTTCCTTTCTGTTAACGAGAAAAAACACCAACAACAAAGCTACAAAAACATGGAGATGGAGAAAGCTTGGCAGAAGGGGACAGTATTATATTTCACATTCCTCTGATTCTTGTGTGCTGTGCTGTACAACAGATTTGTGGGCCTTGGTTACTGATGCAGAATGGAGTACTTTTCTTTATTAAACCAGGACAAAGTGTGGTAGAGATGCCCCCCAGTGTATTAAAGCATGGACTACTGGTCCTTAAATTACAAGTGGTCACACGGGTGAAGTGGGAAGGCCAGAAATGAGAGGGCAGGCGTGAGAAGGGAGGGAGATGTACTGCAGACTGGCACCCCATAAATCTGACTGGCGGCCAAGTGGGGAGAAAACAGGGAGAACTGCAAATATATACATGCAAGAAAAAAAGAGGGGGAGGGCTGATGAGGAAAATAAAGTGAAATGTACTGAAATAAAAAGGGGGTGGAGTGGGGTTCTTCCAAAGGACATTGTAGTTCGGCTCCTTTCCACAACCAACTCATGCCCTGACAATTTCATGCTCAGCAGCCCACAGGCAGAGAGGCAGTTTGCGTCAGCGAGGATGCAAGGGTGCAGTTAGTGCTGATAACAGATGGTGTGTGGCAGAGAACTCCACGCTGCTTTTACATTTGGTTATGATCTATTGCTTCATCCCTTAAGAGACGCGCGCACACACACCGAGCGGTGAGCTGCGCCTTGCTCCTGAATCACACACAGATTTTATCTGGCGCCCCCGTTTGTCTGCACAGTGTTTGCGTGACGATTAAGACGGTCTATCGCCGACATATTTCACACTCCGTCACACACACCGCACCCTTGTGCTGTGTGATTTCATTTCGTTTTTAGTGCCATCAGATTAGCAAAATGGCCATTTCCCATCATTTTTTCTTGTTGCACCTTTTGGAATTGCAGCTCAGGATTTAAGTTCGTCTCATCTCACCAGTGTTGCATTCTTGCCATAGTCCACCCAGCGCAGCGTGGCAAAGTTTGTGGACTCTGCGCAGTTGAAGCCGTGGTTGAAGCCGGCATGGTAGCCATAGGGGAACGTGACCATGAACTCTCCTTCATTCTGAGTTATCTGTGGACATACCAAAGAGAAATAGTATCAACTAAAAAAAAAAAAGCACAACCACAACTGAGGAAGATTAGCACTATATGCGCCTCAAGTAGAAGACAATCAGGACTCCATTATTTCTTACAGTTTTGTGATTTTTGTGATCACCAAAAGCTCTGAAAACAGCAGTTGCTAATTAGGTTTTAAGGAAAAGTTGCTCTGAAACATTTCCCAGTGGTTTGACTGTGACACGACATGACTGCTGTGTGCCCAGCATTCAGCGCCTTCCCATAAGCTGAGAAAGTTGGAGAGTGAGAGGAAGCACGTTCTTCTCACACTGTTCTGTGGCTGCTGCCCCAAAAGCTTTAACCCAATACGTATAACTGTGGATCTCAGCTTCTTTGTGAAGCATAGATCAAGAGAACAGGCGGCTTTATAGGAAGTAGAGAATGAAAGCAGCAGATGAACTACCACAACTGCAAGCAATCGTTCAGAGATCAAACATCTCCCTGTGCTCTGGCAAGAAGCTTTATTTTTACACCCCCCCCAAAAAAAAAATCAAGAAAGACGATATAGGTGTATGAACATGTTCCCTGTGATAAGGATGTCCTGAGGAGGAGGGATGTTAGGGTTTAATATGGATGATGGTGGGGGACTGTTTTTTCTCTTACGACTAACATATTTTTTGTGCCTTCCTTTATTTTTTAAATCACACCTAGGAGACGTATACTGTGAGCTGAACAGAACAAACAAAAAAGAGAAAGATAAGCGATTCAATTAATTTCTTTGAATCAGACAAGAAATGATCGCTCCACGCGTCAAAGCTGAGTCACTCGGAAACAAGCCCTATTCTGCATTTTACGGAGGCTGTTTGCTGTCAACAGCAGGTAAAAATACATAATTTCGCCTCCCATTTCATTTTCAGATATTTCAAGCTATTTAATATCGTCACGGAAATCTCATCATCGTAGTCATGGCTGCAGCTACAAAACTCCTCAATGCAAAAGGAACATCAGCTCCAGTTTAACTAGCAAGTTGCTGCAATTGTGACTGGTTTTCATGACGGTTGCTTTAATTTCTGATGCACCGACTGATAAAAAAGTACAGATGAGCTGCCACTCACTCTGTCGAAGGGAATGCCGTATTTTTTCAGGATGGATGGAGATATCAGCGTCATCTTGTGGCGGAGGAAAGCATCGCAGCCTTGGGAGCTCCCGGGGAAAAAGCCTGGGGGGGGGAAGCACATGATGATTAGAGAAAAACATTTTTTTATTTAAATATTGAGTCAAAGATACAAATTCTGATTTTTCCATGAGGGCAGGGAAGATTGTAAAGATTCTATTACTGAGGAGAAGCTTTTCCGGCCTGTGGTTTAAAAACTATAATATTTTTCAGAATTTTATAACCAGGGAACGATCCGATTCTGATGCTAGCTGAATCGTATTCTAACAAACTAGCAAAGCTGATGAACGCCCGAATATCATGCAAACCCATCAATAACATGACAGCCTTTCAAGTGAATTTCACAGGAATTCATTTGGACGACTAAAAGCTTAAAAGTAGGAATACAAAACGTTTGTACACACGTTTGTCACAAAGGATTGACATCAGCTGCTTTCTCTGCGAATGGATCTCGATATGGGCTTTGCACATTCAAATGCATTTAGATAGTGGCAACAGAGCAGCTTAAGTAAGCCGTTTTTATCACATTGCTGTTAATCCTATAACCTGCAGAAGAAAATGTGGTTTCCCCTTGATGCAGATATAAATTAATTCACTGCCTTAAGTGTTGGATAATCGTATTATAACAGTGCATGTAAATGCACCGATTGTGTGCCTTCAGGTTGGATTCCCCGGGAAAAAATCTGATGGACCTTATTAGAAAATAAAGAAGTACTACAGCACAAAATACAAACTGAATGCTGTCATCTCAGAAAACTGTGATTCTCTGAAGTGCAACCAAAGAGGAAATCTCTGCCTGAAGACGGGCTTTGTTTATTCAAAACACGCTATTATTTCTAAAAGCAGCAGCACTGAGCCACACTGAAACAAGCCCATAGTAATCATAGTATTTGTTTACTGCGACAAAATTAATCCAAAATAATACAAGTGCTTGCTAAAGTTGCTGATACCACATCCCCAAGGTCACGACAAACTAAATCTGCAGCTGCAAAGGTTTTCTCTCGAACTGCGTTCCGTGCAAACGTGAGACGCGTTAGGTCAGGCCTGACCAGGTCGTAGCTCCAAAGACGTATTTTCGGTTGTAAAACAAACCAACTTCCTTACAGGCTGGGACTACCTTGAGGTTAATATATAATAGACATTTTGGTTTTCAAAGCTCCACTTGGGCTCTAATACAAATACTTACTTTTGCTTTCAGAGCAGCTCAGATGGCCTCTGTATAATCAAAAGGAACTATATTTCTCCTTCATCACTCATTCTTCCACTTTTAACCATCTGTACACAGCAGTCCCTTGGAGAGGGAGGGGAGGGGGCTGCTCCATCTAAGCCTCTACCCAGTTAAAACTTTAATGTGACTGACAGAATAATCAGCACCTATTTCATCCTTCATTCACTGCATTGTTTCAGCCTCTGTTCCACCCTACAAAGCAAAAGGGGGAGAGGGACTCCACGGTCTCTTTGGCTGCCTGCTTGTTGGAGCTAGTAAAAGGTGAATAATGTGCCAAAAGAGCCTTGGTATTAATCCCCATTAAAATGCAGCTGGCTCTCCGAGCTCTCCACAGGGTAATATTGACTTAAAGGCTTCATTCTGTCCTTTTGAGTTTGAGAATTAAGTTGCTGCATCCAACCCTGCATGCTCTGCTACCACCTTTCCCATGCTACACAAAACGTCTGTACCAATTACTAAAATAATAAACAGATAAAGAAATATTAGGGTTGTGACTTGCTGCTGTGTCATATTTTGGAGAGGAGTTTTGAAGTAACACGACCAGCGACTGAGCCTCTTTTGGCGATCCTGCGGAACTCATTTAGGAACTTAAACGTTTGGCTGTGTGTGCCAATGACGGCTTTGATAGGTCAGTAGGTCTCTGTTAAGCAGTGCTGGCACTGCATACGTCCAAACTGCCAGTTACTTGGATAAGCAGAAAGAAAGGCTAAAATGTAATTAAGTGATAAGAGTGTCGACATACAATAATGTATTCCAAGTTGGTTTGATTTCATTTTATGGAATCTGTATACCCTGTATTAAATTGACCAAATCTATAAAGACCTCATTTTCATCAATCCTATTAAAATCTGTAGTGACAGAAAATCTGATGTATAGTAATATACATAAAAGGAAAACATCTTAATGTCAACCTTGTTGCTGAATTATATAACATATTTCCCACTTAATTTATTCCAATCAATTAAAAACTCAATAATGTGATGTTCTTCATTTTATAATCTCTTTATAAACTCTAGTTACCATATAATGTTTTAGTGTATCTGAAGTAAACCACTTTGCAGAGAATATAAAAAGCTGCTGCTGTCAAAGGTTTGAGATGCAAGCTTTAATGTCAATAGCAATACTTAATGAGATTTTCTACAAGTTGAGCAGGTTGTAAAATCTGTAATTCCATCATGTCCTACATTAGAGTCTTTGTATTTCTGATCAGATGTACAAATCAAATGTTCTTTTTATAACACCGTCTGTGTAAAATGGCTTTCTGTTTCACACTACGTTCAATATCTTTGGCAAAATTTAGATAGTGACTTTAAAAATGGGTTTCTCCCCCCCACTGTTGTATTTCTTTTAAAGAAAAACTAGAACCACTTACAATATAAGCTTTTCCTTTACGCAGTAAGTTCGTACTACAGGCTAAGATAGCTTGAATGTAGTTATATATGCAGAGAGCGAACACTTCCATTTTTATACTGAGCATTAGTAACTGAATGGCTACCCCGGCCACAGAACTTCATTACCACTGTAATGTTTTTCTTCTCATTTCATTTGCAAATGCAGACCTTTAATGCGGTTGGATTCTATTCAATCTGTATCTCCTCCAAATTCATCATCTTCAACCCGCTTTATCTGTTTGGCACGAATGACTGCGTCCATGAAGTCCTACAAGCTGCGCTTCCTTCTGAAAATCCATGTCAGCGCAGCAAGGTGACAAAGACTTCTAATTTTAAGTATTATCGGAGGAGGTGCGGCTTTGACGCTCCTCACCCACGTGTGAGAGATGTATTAGGTGGCAAAGTGTACATCCAACAGTTTACTGTGAGGATCGCTGCCTTTCTTACACAAACTGCATAAAAGGAAGGAATACCTCTAAACAGAGCATTTTCTGCCGTGCTTCAGAGGCAGCAGTAAAGAGATGCTGATTAATTTGCTGCATTAAAGAATGCTCTCTGCATTCAGTTCATACAACACATGCAGCACCTATGTTATCTGAGGCATACTTTACAGAGAGACACACTTAACTCATTGACTGCCAGCCATTTTCAGAACAGAGAGTCGCTCACTGCCAGAGTTTTTTGAGAATTTTGACTGATTTTTCAAGAGCCACAGAATAGTTTGTGCTATGACTATGTAAACACCGAACACACCAAAAGAAAGAGTAGACTCTCTTCTATCATCAGGAAAAAAGATTTTGTTTCTACCTTATTCCGTTTTTCTTCGACGTGCGTCTCACCGGCGCCAGTTCTCGCATAGCGAACAATTGCGTTTGTTTTTATTTGCTTACAATCTATGCTAATCTCCCATCAAAAGTGGCACAGCTACCTAGAGGGTAAATTTGTTAGTACATACTCTGTCTAAAAGCCGATATTTACGGAAAAACCTTCGCCGATCGTTCCCCAAGCCACTCGCATTGAAAAACATAAAAGACGTCTATAGACGTCTTTGGCAGTCAGCGGTTGGATTGGAATTGACGTCTATAGACGTCTTTGGCAGCGAATGAGTTAATAAACATTATTCAGAAGGTCCAAAGCAACCTTCAACTAAACGTGACCAATAAATATACTAGAAACACAACATTGATTGGAAACAAGTCCTCACCTTGTGCCAGCCTCTCCAGCCTCTTGCCGTGCTCAGGTGGGACGCTATACCTACAAATAAAATAAAAACAGGAAAGAGCAATCAATTTTGGTTTATTACCAAGAGTCTGAAATCACCAGAAAGCAAACCTACAGCAAGTGGTAGTCCACTACTCCAAAACTTTATCAGTTTTCCTTTCTTGTCAGCCAACATAAACGTAGGATCTTTGTAAAATGACTAAATTCTCTCTTTAATGTCAAAATTTACTATCCAAACATTTTTGTCATTGACCGATTCAAGTTTGGAGAAAAAATTGTCGAGAGGTTTCAACAAGTTATGACTCATAGCTGCGACACACGCTGAAAAATCCCTGTTGAACATAAACGACATGTAAGGGATGCAAGCTCCCGGTCAGAGCTGGAGACGTCACGCGTTGGTACAAGAACCCTGCAAAACAGGGTGGGTTTGTATAATCATAGCTGCGTTTTATTTCTACAGCTGTTTGAGGAAAATAAATAAATCATTGCAGTGGTGAAATACATATGAATTACAGACATAAGTGAGTATATTCTTAGTATAAAAGCTGACAACTTCATTAAATTCCAGGAGGTGTGCTTACTAAATCTAATACTAAGATTAATGATTTAAGTTATGATACAAAAGGAAGAGGGGGAGTGTATGATGGAACAGAAAATGACTGGTGCAGGCCACAAACGAGAGAAATGACTGTTTTGGGAGTGCTGGGTCCTTCCTCAGCTCTAACCAGTTAAGGAAATAAATAGTCTGTGACGAGTCCCACATCACACCCTTAAACTTCTTTTATTCATTGTCAAGAGCACTATTCACATCTATACATGAAAGATGGTGGCACCAATTATGTAAACGTTGCTGGGATCTACACTATTCTCATCAAGAAAATCTATAGGTATATGCTAACAAGCCCTGGTTGTGTGTCTCGGCATAATTTAATATCTCTCCCCTTTCTGCTTCCGTCTCATTTCTGTACAAACAGAAAAACCCTGTAGCCTCAGCTCTGTGTTGCAGCAGAGCTAAGTATTAACATTAGGAACGTGTTTATTGCTGGTGTTACACGACGTAAGCACTGTAAAATATGAAGCACTCCACAAAATGTCAGATGCTGCATTTAGAAAGAAAATTTACATGTAACACAGAGTGGGCGGAAGTCAGCGAGCTCAATTATAATCTGTTCATTTGTGAGGATATTACACACTCTTCATTACTGCAATTATTTCCTCTGGGTTGTGTAACCCTCCAGAGAGATCAGGAAATGAACTCTACGTGAAAAAAATAAAAATAAAAAACACACTCTTTTTCCGACAAGCAACTTGAAAGTTTTAAACAAACTGAGAAATAGAAGAGATATTGACAGGCAACAACACTTAATGATAGTGAAGAGGAATGAGTAGCAGCATATGACAGGGAGGTATACATTTAAAAAAATGTAAAAAGAAAAAACAAAAGGTCTGTCCCTCCAAGAGATACCAGACCTGGAGTCATACTGCCACCTGTAGACCAAAGTTCAGAGCTTCACAGAGTCACACTCCACTCCGGGGCTTCATTACTTTAACATGAGTATCCTACCATTCAGCCGTCAGAGGGATTGTGACTAAAATCGGTCGTGATATATAAGAGAGGAAATATTTGACAAATTCATATGTAGTGAATTTAAACTGCCATCTCAAGGGTTTTGGCTGATCTCTTCAAGAAAATAAGAGCATTTTTCATAAGGCTCCTTTCCCTGTTATCTTTCCCTGTCCAAGACCACCACAATGCAGAGCTGTAAGAAAAAAACAAGTCACGCTGTTCCAGTCTGCCATCCTGTGGCTGTAATATAAGGACTATAAAAAGTAATACCTTCCAATTACTGGTAGATCCCATTATCCTTCAGAGATAACAGAAAGCCTTGCATTTATTCCATATCTTACATGACCTTGGGTTATAGGTTTTCATTAACAACCTCACACTGTGTGCACCCAACAGGCATTCTCAAATTGAGCCAATATGGCCACATCAAGCTCTCAGACGTGGTCTTTACATAGCTGTCACTGGCCTTCGTTTTCCTTTTCAGACTTTGCCTTTACCCATCAAGCCACAGCAACCGTCCTGGAACATCGGCTTTAAACTGAAAGCTAATATTTCTAATCTCTCAGCTACTATCTGTAACAAAGTCCTTTTGTGTCCTACACTTTGAATTCACTTCTAAGAACACATTTGTGTTCTGCAGTATCTCAAAATACCCATGCAGGTCAAAACAGCAGCCCTTATTATAAACTGTGTCTACAGTGGTGCTCTGACCAAACAAACCCAAGAAGGGAGGATTAATGTCAGTCTGTGTCAGAGTTTTTTTTTTCTCAGACAAACTTAAAATGTCAAGGGTGTACCAATAAAATGAACATGTAAAGAGTATTTTCTCTGGGGTTTGAGCAGTGCATTTCTTTGGATCTTTTCACATTTCTTAAAAAAGGTTACAGAACAAGCAGCAGGTATAGATTTGCACACATTTCTGACACCACAGATCAAGGAACAGCAATCAGACGACACCTCCATCCAAGTTGCAAACTAGATAAAAATCAGTCGTTCAACATGTCCCCACTTTCCTCCTTCCAAGACAACAGTTACCATGGCAGCAAAGCATGTCACCTCAGAGAGAGAGAGAGAAACACATAAAAAAACAAGATGCAGAAAATGAAGACTTCAACTTTTACACCTCTCAAAGGAGGAAGAGAGATTTGGGTGGGAATCATGGCCATGGTGGAATTAAGGAGTCATCGCAGCAGGCGCAGCAACTCCCACATAATCACCAACAGTTTCTCTAATTGCTTTAATAAACTTCTATCTTATTGTTCTGTAATGCATGGCCATTTAAGCTCTAATCTTAGCTCAATAAGATAGTGAAAACCTACATTTCCCCGCTTCCAAACCAAGCTTTTAACATTTAAGATAAACATAAACAAATACCAGCAGTTCTCTACCTTATATTTCATGTCTCAGGTTTAAAACTAAAAAAACAATTGTGGGAACTTGAAAGGAACTCAAGGAAGCCCAAAAAAAACTTCCAAGTGTCACCCTGCAGTGCCACTCCAGCTTTTATACAGATTTCTAGCTTTCTTTCCTCTGGGAGGTCTCAAATGGGAACACTTCAAAACCGATGGACTATAGAGCGGGTTAAGAACGGATGGTTTCTTAATAAACTCCTCACTCTCAAGGAGAGACCAGCTAGGCCTTAATTTTAAAAATCATGCATTTCAGTTCTCTTCCGCCAGTCTGTCCCGGGCATCCCCTCACATGCTCAGAGGCTAATCACTCATCTGACAGCAGACGCACTGTGTCATGCAAGTGGAGGGGGCGACTGACAGGCTTTCAGCGTTTTTCCCAGGAAAGAGAGAGATGGAAAGATACAGATGGAAGGTGACTGGCTGCAACCCTATGTACAGCCAGCAGCAGTGGTAGTTATGGTGAGAGACTTTGATGAGAGCAGAGCTATGGTGGGAATAGATTCCATTTCACAAACGGTTGCACCACAAGAGAGGAAGAAAAAGACAAAGAGAACATGTATGTGCCTTTTAAAAGGAGTGTGCTCTATTTAACTGTCTGTAATTACACCATCAAGCAACAGTATATTAGTAAAAATGATTCAGTTCCAGAAAAGAAAAAAAAAGGACGTAGGAGGGCTTCGTGAGAGCTCAAGAGTGAGAAGCAGAGAGTGAAGGAGAGATGACAAGGCTCAGCGAGAAGGCTCGGCAAATCCAAGACAAGAGAGCTGTTTAACACATTCGAAAGGAAAAAGGTGCACATTACAGATAAAAGGGATGATGTAAAGACAAAGCCAAAAATTATTCAAGATTAAGTTAACTTATTCTAAATTTCTTTGCTATGGCAAGCGAAAGTGAGCAGATGTTCTCTTGAAACATTCAAAAGGCAGGTGACATTCGACTGGACTGCCGTCTTTATCCCAGTATAAAAGTTTTTTTTTTTCTGCCTAGATGTCACCTAAATGTCTTCTTACCCAGAGACAGAAAGCTGTCTCTATTGAATATGATTCGAACCATTGCTGTAGCAAACCCAGGTTTCCACTCTGAAGAGTGATGCTGTAGTCACCTGTACCAAAAACGAGACCAAGATTCTGTAAAAGTAGGACAGAAATGTTGTCTGGATTCATCGTTTTAACAATAACAACAGTTCTGTACGTTTCTGTGATTTTGCTTTAAATAGGGTTCGATATGATCCTGTAATTACTCATTTGTGGGCAGTCCAGTTTTGGTCAGTAATAATCAGTTTGTTATGAAAGTGTAATGTTAATATGAGCCTTTACAGGTAACAATAATTATTCCGTCGATAACAGAACAGTTAATATGGGTTTTTAATGTGTTCGTGATGCGATTCTCATAAACCTTTGGAATTTTTGCTCCACAAAGTGTGGCTAGAGATGAACAGACCTATATCTGTATTTTATCGACACATGCTTACACCATGACAGTTTTAGCAACGGCAGTCCACCATCAGTAAGTGGTATGAAAAAAGATTTTAATGAGATCAAATCAAAGGGAAGGAGAGCCATAACACAGAGATCCTACACCTCAGCAGGAGGTGGACAAAGGGAAGGATGGGATCCACATCGTGAGGAAAAAGAAGACAGGTGAGAGAAAAACCTGAAGAACCGCATAGAAACAAACGCACAATGCCAGAGATTATACGATAATTCAGAAGGCTGGATCGGCTCTGCTTCCCTCCTGCAGTTTCAGGGATGGAAATCAAGATAAAAAGTCGAAACTAGGATGAAAATCCAAATAATAAGTCAAGGTTTAAGAAAGTTATTTTCTCCTCAAGATGTAGACATTTCCAGTCCTGGAAGAAGCAAATATAATAAAGTTGCTTTACAAACAAAAAGCGTGCTCTGATTTCTGCTACTACCTTCACGGTAAAGATGATAAACGGTTTGAGATTCACAGAGGGAGAGAGGAATTTTTACATTTGGATCATCCATGATTAAAGACACGATATCTCAGCCTCTGAAAAAGCTTTTTTTCTCAATTATTTTCAGATACTGTCAGCAATGTAAAGAAAATGTGAAAAAAGTAGAATTGATTGGATTGCATAAATCTATTTTAAGTTTGCATACATTATTATCTATGTGGGTGGATCTATCCTGCTGCTTTACCCAAAATGCTGTGAAAATTAGTCAGGGACTCTCAGAAAACACCTTTCTTCATCTGACAAGAAAAATAGTTAAATATATATCTGTATCAAATGAAGAGATTAAAGGTGATGGTACTTTCTCTAAAAACAATGCATTCATCTTTTATCTCATCTGTGAATGACTCATCTATAACAAAATTCATCACCATACTGGTCTGCTACATTTTCTATGCAAGCTACAGTTATAATTAGATAAATACGATAATTATCTTAGGAGTATTAAATGTCTTGCATATCTATAATGAATACACAATCAAAATCCATTTACTTCAAAGATCCAAACAAAGGGTTTTACCAGAGAAAGAACACCTCAGGAGAGGCCTGAGGTCAATCTGTTTATCCGCATGTGTGTATGTGTGTGTGTTTGTGTGTATCATTAAAGGAAAGAGATGGCTGACCAGGACTTGGACTGCCCAAAGTGTAGATAGTTGATGCTGTAGAGGTCCATGTCTTCCGTGTGCCATGCAAAGGTGGTCTTCCACATGCCAAAGTACAGGTATGGAGTATTGACGCCCTCAATGACAATACCACACTCCTGCTCCACCATGTCCAGGAGCGTGTTGAGGTGGCCAATGTTCCACTCTTGAATATCCTGGAGAAAACAGGACAATCGACAAAACGCAGCCATGACTATCATGCACATAAATGCCATTTGAACCAGAGTGTGATGTCTTCTAGTGACCACCAGGTGGTGCTGCGTACCGCAAGATGGCAACCGCCTCTTTCCTCTGATGCTAATAATATCTGATGCCCTCAGCCTGCTGATAAAAGTTACACCAGCTGTTGAAGGAATCTTGTCTCAGGCTGAATACAAGGCTACAGCAGACTTTTAGGCAGCTTTATTTTGCTGAAGATTCAATAAAACACGGTAACAAAATAATTCCTGAGTTTGTTTTTTTAAAAACAAGCCCATATTTCAGTTTGTTTTAAAGTCTTGATTATCGTCATAATATACTTGTGATCCAAAAACCATGTACAAATAAAGCCAAAGACAAATTCAATTATTTTTTGACTAAATGAAAAATAAGTACATACAAAATCTGAGGAGTAAAAAAATGTATAAAAATCCAAAGGCTCACTAAAGCTTGCACACTAACTTATATTTACTGAAAATGGAAGGGCAGGTGTGTCTAAGCTTTGACTGGTGCTGTGTATGAAAAGAAAATCAATAACGCACCTCATCATAGATGGAGCCGCTAACATCAGCACCATAAATGGGCGACACGAATGTGAGGTTCTTCCAGTACTTCCGCTCCAAGTCGTCAAAGTCTTTGTGACGCGGCGTGCAGTACCTGCAGACAGAGCATGAATCCCATTTACATTCATGATGAATGTTAGGTAAGTGGGTTGGTGTTTCCCGAATCATCCTGAATACTAAGTGTCAGGATCATGTTTTAAAATTCACAGACTACGAGTGCCCCAAAATTGAAAATATCTATCTCCATTTCAAGTGAAATACATAAATAAAACAAATGAACAAAATGGAATATGGTATCAATTTGATTTGCTTGAGTAAATAAGCCTTAAAAAGGGGGCTCTGTTGGATCAGTTTATCTCAAAGGTTTCATGTCATTTGAGTAATTCGCTCAAACAGCCACAAGAGAGTAAAAAAGACCCAGACAAACCTTCTGCAGCACTCCCTTTCAGGATAGCAAATTAGTTCTATCCTGGTTTAAATGTCTAACTAAAAGTAATGGAATATTATTGTGGATCCCACTTGATCTGCACTGGCTGTGTAGAAGAAGGGGCTCATATTGTGTCATAGGCTGTTCAAACATTATTCTTACTAGTGGAACTGCTCGCAAGATCACAAACACGATTTACATCAAGTAATTGTGATTAAAAGTTTTAGAGGAGTGTAGTTCATAATCAAATACACTTAACACAATAAAAAGTTTTCAATCATGCTAGTATTGAATGTATGAATCTCATAATCCAAGTGTCTTTTAAAGGGATTACAGACAGAATTTGAAAAAAAACTACAAATATTTCCTAATTTCTTTCCAGAATGAGGCCTTACTATTAGTGACCAACTTACTTCTTGCTGTTGGCAAGCTTGCGGTATTCACCAACAGTCATAGATTTTTTCTGAATGTTGTACTGGGTGAACAGTCCTGATTGTCCAGTCACCACTTGCATGATAGGAGCTGGAATCACCATTTCTTCTATAGTGTCATAGGACCGACGTGGCTTCCAGCCTTCCGGAGGTATCACCTGGAAATGGAACAGGAGAGTTAACTTTTACATGCAGTAGTCTGACAGTGGCACTGCATATTTCAAGATGCTTAGAGGAATGTAACAAGACCTTTTTCTTATACTTTAACCTTCATTAATGCATTGAGAAGGGGGAATCTGCATAGTAAATGAGTTTTTATGCTCCGTTTACCTTTGCCAGACCAGCACGATGGGCTCCCTGACTCTCCATGTAGACTATATATTTGGCAAAGTCTTTAAACTCTTCCACAGTGGGCCGGAAAGTCATGATCTTGCAGCTAGGGTTCTTGGCAGAGGCTGCCGGCAAGGGCTGTGGCAAGGGCATCAGCAGAGGGACTGGAGTTGGTTCAGAACCTGAACCAAGTTCTGGAGCCACGTTTGACTTTGGAGGCTGAGCTTGGGTGAGGTATGGAGCATCATTTTGTCCTGAAGTCACTGCAGTGTCAGGGGTTTCAGCAATTGCCGGCTCCTGGGTGGGAATCTGGTCTTGCGGGGGTGAGGCCAGGGCCGGGTGAGGAGCCGACACTGTGTTCATGGACATGTCGGTAGCCATGAGGTCCACAAAGGGATGCAGGCAAACCTGTTGGGGAAATTAAGGGCAGTTTAAATGCCAGAAACCAAAGGAAGTTGGGTATAGCTGCAGAAAATAATTAATTAATCAAATTCAAGGAGTTTCAAACCAGAGAAGCACGGGGGACCCAGCAGTTTGATGTAAGCTTCACACATGCTCAAATAAAATGGACTATCCGAGGAAATTAACTCTGGTCCAAACAGGAATTAGATTATTCTACATAAATTGTGGTGTTTTGAATTCTACTACACTTACATGTAAAATAATCTATAGTGAAAGTTTAAGCACACAACTTTTGGCCACACAGTCAAGTGAATGAGTTGGTGTAATATCACATGCTGAAAGTCCTGCCAAATCAGCCCCTGGTTACTATGCAAACCAATTTGACTTTGCTTTGAATAAAGCCAATATAAAAAAAATTGAAGGACTGACTAAAATTATATTAGAAACTATCATGTCTTTTGTGACATCTAATGTCAAACATCCCTTTCAAAGCTTTTATATAAGAAAGGTTAGTATAGTGCTGTTAAAACAGAGTAAAGTACTGAGTGTCTTTCTGCTTTACATCTGACTTTCAATAAAATATGTAAATATCTGCATTGGGCCTTTATCCACACCCATCTTTTACATGTGGATGAATGAACAGACTTTAACTTTGCAATTGCACAATGGTGGTGAAATACTTCACTCCTTTTGACTTGGACAACAGAAACATCTATAAATATACACTGTATAAAGTCTCATTCACACTCCACTCGCAGCATTTAAAGTTTTATAACGGTACAAAGTCCTTCATTTACATAATATTTTATCTTTGACCATACAATAATCCTGAAACTGGAATCAAGTTTACAGTAAATGAGCAAAAAAGAAAAGCAGAAAAACAAGAATTAATCTATAAGGATATTAGCAAACAGTTTGTCAGCCTAACATGCAAATTCCCAAATATTGAGAAATGATCATACCTTTGAAAATGTCCATATATTAAACCAAGTTTCTAGTTTCTAGGGCCACATGACCACCAGCTGTCTCGAAACCAAAACAAAAAGGGGCCTACATGGACCTTTTAACTCCATCTTGGCCTAAAACTTGATTCATTGCTGCAGCAAGCAGATGTTCTTAATCAACAATTAAGAAAACAATACACATTGCATGTGCTAACTACATGGGAACGTCTCAGACTACACTGGATCGGTGCATGCTCTGCGGGTGTTAGAATGAAAATGATTAGAATACGATGCTAAAGGAAACGCTAGCCTTCGGCAGCTGACATTTACTCCAAACATTTTTTTAAAACTAAAACAGGCTTAATAAAAACATGAGCGGATGCTCCTTACCTGAAGCAAAATGCCTATCAATCCCAGTACAGTTTCCAAGTATTATATACGTGCAAACTGTTAATTGACATTTAAAGATTACAGCTCGCCGTCCTGTAGCAGCTAGCTAGTCTGAAGCTAACTCCGTCCATAGCTGCATTTAGAAAAAAAAACAAAACACCACGACGACGGAATACACATAAGCGTAGAGCAAAAACACAGTCCTATTTTTGCATTAGAAATAAGCACGTTAAAGACATATTACCTCCTGCAGCAGATTATAGTCTTCTCCCTGCTTAGCTCAAACAATTTGCTATCGTTAAATGAAGATTCCCAGTATCGATTTTCTTCTAGCATTAGCTGGATGAAGCTGCTCAGGGTTTACGCCCACTTCATAGATCGTTCGTTGTGATTGGTTGAAACACGTTGTGACCGCTGGTGACAGCGTTCTCTTGACAAGGTGGCCTGCGATTTGGTTGGTTTATATTGCTATTGACAAACATATTTACCAATGAAATCGCACGCAAACTGCTCTTCCCCCCTCCACGCTTGGAATTACCACACGCCAAGCACGTACACACTGTCGAGTTTGGCAAGAGGCGTAATGGTCAGCGACCCAGAGAAAGATATGACACCTTGGGCGGGAGCAAAAATCTTATCCAACCTTCTGTCAAAGTTTTCCGTTTCCTACAGTGCTTATACACCTTCTAAGTGTACAGCTACATTTCTACATATGTTGACAGGATCCTGTGGATGCATCTGTCAAATAACAAAAAAAAAGATGAAGGGATTAAACCTGAAGACAAGAAATATCTACATTTCATCGTGTTTCACGGCCGAATTTGCAGATTAAAAACTGGCAAATAAACATACAAACATGCATATCAAAATAAAACATACAAAATACACAATTAACTTTTTTTATTGAGAAACACTGAAAATGTATGGACAATATTTTGCACTAGGAAACGTGCAATGCATTCTAAACCTACACAAGTCTAAAATGGCCTAAAACAATTTTACAATTCAAAAAAATATACATACATTTCCCAGTCTATGCAAATATTTGTCAACTGTAAAACAGGAAGTGTTTGCATTAGGAGACATCGCTGGTGAGCTTCAAGAAAATATCATTCAATAAACGGATAAAGGTAACGGCAAAAAATTGTTTAATTGAGCTTAGTTTTCTACCATATTTCGGGGACAGTGTGTGAACGGCTTTTAATAAGCATTCGTTTTTTATAAAAATTAGGTCAATTTTATAAGCGAACATTTGGGAAAAGCAAAACAAAGGCCCCAACATAGCATGGCAGTAATAGATTATAAAACACAAAAGTACATGTTTAAGCTTTATCAAAAAGTTATCAAAATATAAATGAAGTATCTAGGCTCAATTAGGATTGAGTGTTAGGGACAAAATCTATAGAGCTAGATACATGGAAGTTCTACATTACAGTCTTGGTTGAGCACCATCATATCTTTGGACTATTTGAATGCAAATCGTTAAAAAATAAGGGAATTTTTCAGATTAAAACTTTTCAAAAATCTATTGTGTCTTGTGACCAAATTCAGATTAAGAGTGATCAAATTCTCAGAATCTTGATGGACTAAAATAAATCCAACCATTTAACCAATACAGTGAGAAACGTGCAAGGAATTCTAAATTCTGATGGCACAGCCTCCAGCAAACTTCTTCTTGTGCTGAACTGCAGGAAAACTTCTGTTTACTTTATGCTTGTGAATTGATCCTATTAACATTTTAAGAAGCAATCACAGAAGTGCAACTGCAATCTACTGCTAAAAAAAATTACAAAGAAACCAATCACTTTATCAAATGCTTTTTTTTTTTGATTGCACCAGAATGATCAACCACAGCCAATGAAACTGCAGAATGCAGAAATCAAGGTCACGTGTAATAGCCTTTCATATACGGCCTCCTACAAAAGCTTCTCCACACAATTTATGGGAAACGGAATTACCACTTTTGGATTAAAACTCCCTTAATGAGGGCCAAAAGAGGGATGTAACGAAAGAAAAGCACAATTAAAAATTATACACAACATTAGCTGTAGTTAAAACAAAACAAGCGGGGTTAAAAAAAAAAAATTTTTTTTTTTTTTTTTTTAAAAACAGACAAGAGACAAAGACTGATTTCATTAATGGAGTAAAGTTACAGTCTGTTCCAAACCAGTTCTCAATTTTTCCATTGAAAGTACAACATGGCAGATTTATTGTGGGAAAAGGGAGCATCTCAGTCCAAAAATATTGTAGCTTTATAATCATTGAAATATATTAAGAAAAAAAATGTTTTTTTTTGTTTTCTGTTTTTTTTATTGTCCCTACTGAAAATGCCCCTTGTGGTTTTCATCACATATCCTCAACATCGTAGGAAGCAGCACCAGTGATCATCGCCCATTGCTGTACCCGGGGAAAAACTGATTAAGAATGTCTTGCAGAGGTTTGTTGACAGACATGGAGTAGTTTTTGCCCAGGTCATGTCTGCAGGCCGGGCAGGTGTACACCTCTGCCTTAAAAGACCGCTGAAGGCATTCCTGAAGTCAAAAAGAGTAGGAAATATTTAAAAGGCAATTCTCAACAAAATCATTTAACAAATTGCTGTCCATCAGGGAGCTCAGGGTGAATTTTAAGCATGCTTGTTGGAGGTATAGTAGATGTGGGAAGCATACAAAAGAGGAAAAAACATCATTATTAAAAACTGCTCCAACCGAGTGTTACCCTTCATGTCAGTACTCTCATCTAAAGCACCAGATTTCTCTAAACATTTACCCCTTCACTAGAATTTATCTATAGGGCAAAAGGTAATGCATAAGTCCAGTATATTGAAACTACATGTCATTGGTCCTTTTTCATACAAATCAGGGCTGTAAGAGAAGTTTTTGGCAATGCTCGAGTTAGTTTTCCCCATAATGCCGAGCATAAAAAGTTGTTCAGTTAGCAACAGATTTCATACATGTCTACACAGGACGGGGTTTCTAGAGTGGTGTCCCTTATAAGAAACTAATCAGTAACAATGCTCGCCTTTCACTTCCCTTTCATATCAACCCTTCCCCATTTTTCTTGTTTCTGCTGAATCTCTAACCAACAGAAAGATCTCCTCTCCTTCCCTGACAGTCTTAAATCAGATTCAGTTGTATCCTTGGGAACTGACCTGGATAAAACGGTCTGCAACATAAATACATTTAAACGATGCAGGTGCTTCCTTCACTGTCCCACTTCTTATATGAAAAAAATGTAAAAAGCCTTATCAAATAACTGTTCTCCAAGACAAAACTGAACTGTCGGGACTATCTGAAATGTTAGGAAAACGTGTCCAACTGCTTTTAGTAAGTGCTGCTGTAAAAACATGTTGATTTGTCAACAAGAGGCACAAATATCCCAAATTGGCACTGACGTTAAAAAAAATAAATTCCACTTGCAGCTTCTCCAAACTCCTTTAAGTTGGGATGGCGATTCTTTCTTACCCGGCACACATTGTGTTGGCACTCTGTGGTGATGGGCTGGTAGACCACTTCTTGGCAGCAGATGCAGAGGAAAACTTCCTCAACTTTGTTCAGGAATTTCTGTAGGAACAAAATAAACAAAAGCATTGGTGTCAGTAGAGATATTTATATAACTATGCCTTTTTTCTTATTATTTCCAACACATTAAACAGCAAATTTGTCTGAAATAGCAAAAATACTCCATTGATGGTTGGGCATTAAAAATGTTTTAAAATAAAAATAATAAACCTTGTTCAGAGGCTTTAACAACTTTCAAAATTGTTCATTAAATGATCTACATCTTATCAAAAAAATCATTGTCACAATAAATCAATGTCACAATATAGAGAGCTATGGGAGGGGAAGTAATACATTTATTTATTGGGGGCAAAAAGGGAGCTTTTCAAGATTAACCATCTTTAGAAAGAGTACTGACATCACAGGTTTCACTGATCATAGCTTTTCATGAAATGTCTTTCAATGTCAAGATGTTCCCTGCTGAAAGTCTGAAAAATTATTTCAGAGTTGCAAATCATTATTTTTTCCCCTTCTTTAAAAAAAGATTACTAAAGCTTGTATTACTTCAACTGGGAAGGGCTTGCTTCTGTGTCTATGGTGTTTAAAAGCGTCTGCCAAATTCATGCATAAACATAAACATTTCGGTTTAAGCTCCTCTGATAAATCTGAAGAAACGTGCAGCTGTTCTCACCGGCCCAAGTGACAGGGACTCCTTGGCTTCATCCCACAGCTTCTTGTTTAGTTTGTCATTCTTAATGAGGGCTTTCTGCTCCTGGGAAAGCTTGTACACTTCCACTTTGATCTTCTTAGACCTGGGTGACGAGGTCTTGGGTGTTTCTGAAATGAATAAAGATTTTCCATTTACAAAGCTGAGGGGCACAAAGGTAGACATGATCAGAGCCACCTGCACACAGATTACCATCACTCCTTTCAACTGTATCTTTTTCCTTTATGCTACAGGTGGTGCTTTCAGCCAGATAAAGCTAACTGAATTAATGCATGGCTCCAAGGTGGTTTGGGGAAACTACAAAACGCAACCCATAAACAACACTTTGCAGAGAACTTACCAGTGCCCTGACTCTTTCTCTTCCTCTTTGCCTTGCTCGGTGTCGCCTCCGCCTCATCCTCCACTTCGTTTTTGTTCTCCTTCTCTTTCTGGTAGCCTGCAGGATACTACAGCCAGAGTCAAAACAGTCAGTTTAGAAGTAAAATAAACAATCTAAATTTAATTTAAATGTGAATGCAGTGTGCTGCATCAAAGAGACACTCGCACGCACTGCTATCGTTACAGAACAAACCCACACAATATGCAATCTCATATTTACCTGCATGACGATGCCAAGTTTCTTGATGCGCTCTTTGCCATCTCTGGTCCAAGGTGCTGGCTCATCGTCGTCACGCTTCAGCAGGTACCTCCATACCAAGAAGCCAGATTTCCCCTTGTCTGGCCAGTACTTAACCACCTGAGGTCAGTGAGATACAAGTAAACACTTGCCCATGTCTTACAGCTTGTACACGCTGACACATTTCCACTCCAACCCTTCTGGTTTTCCCCTCATACCTTGTATATTCCATCATATCTGTTCCCCTCTTCAGGACAGTATTTACTGTGCTTGCGACCCTTGCAGCTCCGCACAACTCTGACCGGTTTGCCTTCCTTCCAGTTCTTGGACTCAGCTCCATTTTTATTATTGACAGGGACATTGCAGTTGAGAGCTAGAGCTCTAATGGGCCCAAAAAAAGAGACATAAAACATATAATGAGCAAGGTAAAAAGTTGGTAGAAAAACAAATAAAACAAAAACCGGAAAAATATACATATAAAAAAATTTATATATATATTTTTTTTTTAGACATACCGGTTCATGTGGGTAAGGGTTTGGTCACATGACTGCTCGGCAGTTCTCTTGTTTCCGGACAGATCTCGGCCTCCTGAGCCAGTATAGGTGAACTCATTTCCGTCATCCTATGATGAAGGGTGATAGCGCACACACACAGACACGCACACGCAAAAAGAAGAATAGAACTTGGTATCATAAATTAAACCCCTGTAAAGTAGAAAAGCTGGTTTCACATTTTTTTAAACTGGGACATTTGGTGATAAGCAACTTGTATGCTTCATTTGAGATGCAATTTCATCATTTTGTTATTGATTTGATTTTTGATAACATTTCCATGTAAAGCAACACAAACTAATATAAGAGAAAGGAAACATACCACATCATCTTCATAACCCCCAGCCAGGACCAGAGAGTAGGCTCCATCATTGCTTCTACCATGAATTCCAGCAACATGAGGCCTGTGGACACCAGATTCACTGACCTGCGGAAAAAAAAAAACAACAATATTAATGTCATAAAGCACAACAGTTTGTTTGATTAAACTACAATGGTTGCAGCTTGTTGTTTATATGACTTATTTTCCATTTCAAGGATGAAATTTGCATGTTTTTTCCCCCGTGCATTTGGTGATTCCGAGCATCTTAAACTACCACAATTAGACACAAATTAGACTGACCTGCACTCTGAACTTCCAAAGGGAGCCAACTGGAACACCCGGGATTGGGCCATAGTGGTTGGACGGAACAATGGTGCACTGCTTGGTTCGACCCACACATGCCATTCCCTGGAAAATGACAAAACTTTGGCATTTAGCTATGACATATACTGCATGTCCCCCATTTACCATTGATCACATCCTTAAGGTAACTGTCTTATGAATTGTTTTTGCTCGTATAAGAAATGTTTGTCCAACCTTGCCCCAGTCTCTCTGGCTAGATGAACTTGCAGAAGCCATCTTGGCTTTTTTCTTGCTCTCCTTCAGCTTCTCTCCGGCCAGCACAACCTCACTTGCGTCATTACGGCATCCTGGGCAATACCTATGCATTAAAACAAAAAAAGTTGTTAACACTGACATCTTATCAAGTGAGAATACCAGCTACATGTAGCTCTGAATGAACTGACCAGTCCTCATCTTCGGGAATGGAGGTAAGAGGAGGATTCAGACAGTAGGTGTGAAAGGCCATGTCACACTCGTCACACAGCAGCTGTTTGTCAGGATCCTGCTTGATGCCGCAGATGTGGCAGTTACACAAGCGACAGTTTTTTTCGGGATCATCTTTACAATGCTTGCACTCGGGTCCATTTGATCCTGGAGAACAGATTTTTTATTTATTCATTTTTAAATCACAGACAACACCTTAAAATGTAAAGTCAAAATCACAATGACTAAAAAGTGAATTTGTCAGAAGATCAAACAGATCAAGTAGGCCTTCAATGTAAAGGTGAACCTACTTTTTAATGGACTCTCAGATCCAGCTGGGCCATCTACCAAAGATCCAGGCTCCTCAATTTTGTAGATCTCAGTCAGGAACATGATCCGGCAGTCATTAAGAGAGTCACCAGCATCACTGAGAAAAAAGAAAAAGACAAATAGAGAAGAAACATAATTTTAGTCAGCTAGCCATTGAATCCAGGAGGAGAACCTTTTCTCCTCATCTACTGCAGCCTCACAAACCCCCATATGGCAACAATGAGACTTCCAAAATATCGTCCATATCTTAGTGTATTGGCCTTACCCAAGCAGGATCTTGGCGTAGATCTCTCGTACGGTACGCGTCTCCCTCTTCTTCTGGATTTCAGCATCATACCAGTATCCACGTTCCTTTGGGTCATCCGGGTTGTAGTTGACCATAACAACCATTCCTGGCTCCAGCTGGTGCCACTGATACACCGTACGGGCTCGGGGGCGAACATCTTTAGCCAGCAGTTGAATCTCTCCATTCTCTGGGTAACTGCAAGTTGATATTTGAAAACTTAATCTCAAAGGTAAGCTAAAAGTCACATGCCATCAGAGAAGGTCTCAGTACAGCAGTGTTTTCAAAACAAAACCCATAAAAACATGTTTGAAGGAAGAAGGGCTCCTGTTAACGCACTAGGTTGCAACAATTGGAGCATTTAGACCAGGGGTGTCAAACTCCAGTCCTCTAAGACTGCTGCCCTGCAGGTTTTAGACACTTTTCCTGCTTCTGCACACCTGATTATTGTTAAATTGTACCTTGTCTGGACATTGTTGAGCTTTGCACTGGTCAGCTAATGGCTCTTTGATGTGACTCAGGCGTGTTGAAACAGGGTTACCTCTAATACCTGCAGGACAGCAGCCCTTGAGGACTTGAGTTTTACACCCCTGATTTAGATGGTTGTCCCTCTGGCACTAGTGAACTTGCAACTTTTAAAAACACAAAAACATATTTTACAAAAAGAAATGCAAAAAATATCCTTGTGAGGAAGAGAATAACCTGTTCTTCCACTGTAGGAGTTGAATACTTAATCGGAAGCCCTTGTGATAATACAATTCTTAAGTTTACATTTTAACCCTTTTTTTTCTTTTCTAAAGGATCAAGATCTATTTCATCCTTTTCCAACCATTATCTTACAACATGGAACTGAGATATCTGAAATTATATATTTTGATCTTCAATTTTTCTTCAGATGATAAAACTCTCCACGTGAATAGAGAAGTCTTACTCTTCATATTTGACATGGTACAGGATCTCCTCCTCATCTAGCTGTGCATCTGCTTCTTTGGGCGTTTTTGTCGTCTTTGTGACATTCACAACCTGGGCCTCAAACCAAGCTCCCATGTTTAAGTCTCTGGCATCCACCAGGTCATTGATCTGAAGACACAGAACAGAGTTAGAAAACTGATGACACATTCTTGTATTTTTTGTAATCAATACCAATTTCCGGACATTTTGGCAAAAATATATACATTTCTGCATCTGACTTATTGAAGTCAACATGATCACAGAGACTGTAGAAAGTCTTTATACTGAAACATTTTAAGATGTATGTGTTAACTATATGTGCAGTCAGTACAACTCAAACCAAAAGTAAGTCCATTCAAGAAGGAAACTAATGAAACATATGTACAGTATATTAATGACAACAATAATTACTCTTCTGCATATTTTGGTCATATGCACATATTTTGTGTCCCGGTGTGGAATGGAGAAGTTGTTGTTGCTAAAATTTAATACGCATTTCAGCCCCCCTAATCTTCACAACAGTAATTTTCACCTTACCGTACACCAAATTAGTTATACAGTGTCATTAAGACAATGTTCTACAGCTGTGAGCTTAAAATGAGAAGAAACGCAGATCAAGCTGAACTGTTAGTAAAAAGGATTGCACAACTTCGAAAGAAAAATCTGGGATCAGCTACAAATGGAACATATACAGAAGTATTAGAAATGTCAACCACCTGACTGACTCCAACAGTAAAAGGCACACTTCAACAGCACTGACTCAATTCAACATACCCATTACATGTGTTTTTTGTTTTTCTTAAATAGAAATTTAAATACTACAATTTTTGTACAAATTCCTCCTTTCCTATAAACTTACAGTTAACCAGTTAAATACACACAATGTAATGGAGACAGAAATCTTTCCAACTTACCTTATAAAATCCAAATCCTGGATAGACAAGCTCTGGGGTGTTTGTCTGGGCTGAAGTTCCAGCGGTCTGACTCTCCACTTCCCCGTGAGTTGAGTTCTTGTCAGACTCGCTTTGGGTTGAACCACAGCCAGAATCGGAGTCTGAGAGCTCAGCTTCTTTGTCCTTGCTTTTGACGACATCAGCAGGAGGCATCTTCTGCCTCACAAGTAGCTGCACTATGTCGTTTAGGCCAACGTTATAGTCGAATATGGTATGGCCATCTTCCATCTGATATTGGAGATGAATACATACATAGACAGTGCAACATCAACAGACTTTTCCCCATTAATTGAATGGTTCATGATTTAGTTTTTGCAATTGACCACATCTCTGATTGTAACTGCCTAAAATATTTTGTATACTGTAAATTTAACACAAAATGAGTTCTATGCAGTTTGAGTAAAAAATAAAACAAAAAACTCAAAAGAATCGCAACAAACCACTTATTAATTTTCTTTAAAAATCTTGTACCAAGACAGAACAAAACAAACAGGAAACATAAAAAATAGAAAACATTGCCTCACCTGCTTGCCACGATAGAAAAGCCTCTGTCTCTCTGGCTCAACTTTGAACAGCTCCATGATTTTGAGACGAAGCTCGTCCACCTTGGTCAGTTTGGACAGGGAATCCACCCGGTGGGTTTCTTTCCCATCCATTGTGCGCACCTGAATCCACATTGCAGCTGCCCTGTGTCAATACCCAAATTACAATAACAGTTTGTCACCAAGGACTTCATTTTTAATACAATTCATCTTTATTGCATGACTTGAACCTTTTTTGTCCGAACAGAGCGATCATTATAAAATTTAGAGGAGCACAACTGTGTTTCTAACAAGTCAACTGCACAATTAATGACTAATAAATTCACCAATGACTGTTTTATGGAAAACAACTTCACACAATTGTTCTGTCTAACCAGATATTTTGATGTGGCACATCGCCAGGGAATGACAATACAGTCCTATACTTCTTAAAGTAATTTGGCAAGTGAAGCATACCCATTTCCTTAGCTAATTGTGTGTATCAATGTAAAAATGACCATACACAATTTGTGTGCACAGCCGAGGTACTCAAAATTGAAAGGGAACTTTGTCTTCTTGTTTATGCTTTTCATCCCCAGCAAGTCATTTTCCTTCTCAACCTGAGTCAGCGACTACAAAAGCGTTTAATTTATCTGTACAGTGATCATTTATTTATCTTCCTGCTCAGTGTACCGTCTTGTGCAGCTGTTGGTCGTGGGCTGTCACTTCATCAGAAAATCAGAAAGGGAGGGAACAGACAGATTTAAATACAGTGCGGGAAACTGAGCTGGAGGCCACTCCCAGTTCTTTTAAAAGCACATCCGGACGCGAGGGACGGCTAGCAAACAATGTGCCTTCGCTCTATGACAGTAAAAGCAAAAATACTTAATCACGTTTACAGTGGAGTCGATTCATATAATTACAGTGTGATACAGTCGCTAAAGATGATCATGCTTAAGCCAAAGTTATAAAAGGAGAGCTTGACGACTGCTTGGTTTTTACTTTTGCGCTCTCAGCTGAGGTCTTGTTCCTCTAGTGGCTCGAAACGCACCGACGGCAGAAAAGAAAACATTATAACAACATTTATATGTGCATATATCCTCCCACCTATGATACAATTGACTAGGTTCACCATTTTATTGCGTTTAAGAGCGCAAAAAAGAAAAAAACATTAGCCAATTCATTGCAAGCCAAAACGAACGTACAGGAAAATGACCAATCTTATGAGAGCGTACTTGTTTTTCTCCATTGGAAGCAGTGCGGAGGCGAAGCTAGCAGACTTATATCATTTGGTGTAAATTATGAAGCAGTACACAACACAAGAAAGCTCCTAATTGAAAATTACAGCGTCCATCCAAACAAATGTGTATAGAAAACCACGTTACAATTTATTGATAGAGGTTTTTAAAGACTTGTTTCCTTGAAGATAAAGGTTGAACAAAACGAAAGTCAAAGCGCCAGTCTCGAATAATTTCAGTTTAAGGTTTTTCAGTTTGATACCAAGACAACTGAAGGCAAAGTTCAAACAGATGTAAAATCAGATAGGACTTTGTCAAGTTAGCTAACCTAACAAAGCTAGCTTCTGAGAGATGTCAAAAAATACCATTTCAAAAGTTAGCAAAACAGGTTGGAAAAACAGTTTTACCTGTTTGTTCGTCCAAATGAAAAACAAAAAAATAACGTCTAAGGAGTTGTGTACTCGTTTTCCTTGAGTTAGTTCTTTGGATGGTTACAACGGACCAACTCTAGGTCTTGGTGGAGATTGATCAATGAGTTATTCTTCAAGACTTTAATATCCCGCCTGCTCTAAAAGTCTTGCCAAACCATTGGTTTCTTCCTTCTGAACGTATCAAGTTCATTGGATAATAGAGCTGTCAATCTGAACAATGACTGGAGCTTAGCTTCAGCGCGCGAAACGGCCAACTCGTGGGTTCGACTCGCCGACGAATATTCATCGCGAGATCTTAGAACTCACAAGACAGGCGGTAACCCGGAGAGACAGATGGTGGCTCTCGTAAACAACCTCACTGGAAGGGCTGGAACTATTTATTACGTCTCAGATATGTCTACCACGTGACTTGGATTCTGAAATATCCTCTTTCCTCAAACTTATCGTGTTCATGAATAGAATTGAATTACATTTGTGTGTAATTCCATCGACCCCAGTTTGGTGGTAGCTCAAAGTTAAAGAGACATTGATAAGTGAAAGAGAAAATGTGAACTGACATCTTGGTGTCAGGAAAACTGAGCGAGTCTTTTTGTTTTCTCTAAACTGGACACTCAGGGACACACAAGATTATTTTCTCACTGATTATTGAAATTATTTGTGATTTCTTTATGGTAACTTTGTTGTGGAAACTATATTCACTGGTGTTAAACTTATGGACGCTCACTCTTTGTTTTACATTTAGACTGTTTATTGCTAAACATATTGGATCATGAGTCATATCTGTATTACACATGACCCCAGTTTTGACCATAAACAAACATACATAATTTTCAAGATGGTATTGTTTATTATCAGATATCTAAACATTTTGTGGAGGTTCATCTGTAAAACCAAATACAATATTTCAGCAATAGAATAAAAGTATACATAAATTAAAAGAAACACAATTTTTCTAATTGCTCTATGAGATACAGACTGAAATAAATAAGATAATGTTTCAGTATTCCAGTTAAAACCAAAGCTAAACTAATGTAACAGTCTACAATCAAGTTACTTCAAAGCCTAATTCAGATTTATGTATTTTCACACTTAACTACAGGCTATTAGCACACACATACACATGCAAAACACCAGCACTCATACTTGTCTGGGTTGAAAGAAAGTGTTTATTGCCTTCCCTAGGGGCTGAGCCCCCAACCTTACAATGGGTGGCCCATTGTAAGCCATCCCAACAACAAAGCACATTTGGACCTACTTCAACAGAATCTAGGTCTAACAAAAGGACAAGTTACAAGTAGCAGCAATATACTACCAAGAAGTCCTTGGCAGATATAAGGCAACCAGCCAATTTCAAGTCTAATGGGGGGAAAAATCTAAAGGTAATCACATCCACGTCTTCACTATTATTGCTCTGATTGAGTTTGTAAAAAGGATTTAAAAGAGCAGACAGACCTCCTTGACTTTGCAATCAAAGAGCATGTAGCTAGTAAAGATAATCAAAGTTAACGCAACAGTGCAGTATGTTGAAAAAGAAGTAAACTCCACAACGTGGGATGCCGTTTTGAACGGTCTGTCTTGCTGTTTGTGTAAATCTGCACCGCTTCACATATGTAAAGAGCCCCATACTGCCAGGCCCAACTCGGCCATCAAGCACGTGTTGGCTTTCTCGTTAGATTTCATGGGATTGTTAACTCTCGGATTACGAGACCTCTTCTGTGACACTGATACAACCATCATTAGTAAGAGCTGCTTGCATTTGCTACCAGATGTTGTTTTTAGTGGGATTTGGTATGAGTAAAACAGGTACCACTGGCACAGCTCAATAAACAATTTAAGTTTTTTGTTTGTCTAGTGTGTCATGTATAGTGTACCGCTATTTAATGTTTACTGTGATTGGGAGAATTTTATTTCATCATATTTATGTCTGTAGTTACACCGGGACCAAGTATTAAAAAAAGGTTTGTGTTTTACAGTTTTGTGGTCTCCAAATATATTCTTGGCTGTGTTTAATAGCTACATTTCAGTGTTGCTCCAATAAGAGCTTGCTGTCAATGTTTCTTAACTATATTTTCTTTATGACATGACAAAATCAGATCAACTAAGTGGACAGTTTCATCGTTATACACTCTCTATGAACAGATACATTACTTTTGGTTTAAATATCTTATATATAAATATGATAAAATAATATCTTATTTGTCTTCATCATTTGTTTTGTCTCTGAAGCTACAGAGCTGTTTCCAGCAAATACCTCAGATGCTATCCATTTTCTATTAGACTGGTCTTCCTTGCTGCATAATAGCTTTCCAAAAGTCTTGCTTGTTTCTTATTTATGCTCTACACTTACACTAGAGAAAGTGTCTGCCTTAAGATCAGCCATAGTAAACTGTTCACCCGACTTGTATTGATTGGACGGAACCCCGTTGGTTATCAAAGTTGTGACAATCCATTCCCTGTACAATCTGTAAAACCCTGAGCAGGGGGACTAGTATTACCCCTCAGGCTGGAGTTGTCCACTGAATTACTGTGGCTTTGATGTGTACAAAGAAGTTACCACAAAAAGAGTCCATGTTTGAAACGTAGTTCCCAGCATGCAAGAAGTTGCATGCTGAGGTTAAAAGCACTGAGAGAGGTCTATCAGCTGTACGGTGTCTCCAGAGTGGAAAATCCTGTGCGTATCTGCTTTGCAGGCACTGAGCAGCACTCAGAGCTCTGGGAGGATGACAGGAAGTGAACATGGCAGGCTAAGTCATCCAAGAAATCTTTTTGTAGCTTTGTTATAGCCTGAGAGAGCAGAACAGGCAGTGACTGCACACCAAGTAGCATTGAATCCAGTTTCTCCTCCAGAACAGCGACCCGTCTGTCCAGTTCGCCGCTTCGATGTTGCAGCTCTGACACCAGATCGTATATCATGTTCTGAGTCTGGAAAGCAACACAGATACATCACAACCACCTGACATGTTGTGGTTGTTTCCAAAAGTCACCAGACTGAAAAGATATGAGTATCCCTGTCCTCCAAGCAGTTGAGATCATTTTAGTTTAATAATAAAATAATAATAATTTACTTGAATAAAAAGAATAATAATAATTTGGACAGATGCTCTAAAAAATTCAATAACTCAGTTGTCCACCATTTACATTTTCAAATGACACTTCCCTGTGCCAAATTATACAAAGATGTAGCCATGGCTAAAGCTTAAGAAAGCTAACATTTAATACTAGTTTGATAGCTTTTTTTGGATCATTACTTTAAACCCTTAGGCAACTTGTTTAAAATTGAATGGGTTATTTTGGACAATGAGTTTCAGTTAATGTGACCTTAACAGGTCCAAAACACTAAAACAGAGCACAAAAGGGGTATTTTTATAAAATCAACATAGTGATAATCAAGAACAATTCGTAAAAGTAATAAGAATCTTCTCTGAATAAGTTTAATTGATAAATAAAGTTTAAATATACATTTACTGTAGTTGCTTTTAAACGTCTCGTATATACAAACCTTGGCAAGATCAGTCACTGTATTGGCCTGGTCTGTTAATTTTCTCTGCTCCATTTTGACTCTTCGCAGTCTAAAGTTGAAAACCAAAGGCACAGTCATCTTAGTCTCAAATTAAATAAAAGCAGTGGACAGCTTGGCTTGACGACATCATCACCCATAAATTGTAACATTTCCTGAAAGGGGAAATTGCAGGATTGTTAACACCTACTGGTGGATGGCTTGCAGGAATTTACGCTGATGGTGACGTATGCGTGCATGGTCAGGCTTTTTGACCAGTTTGGTGTTTTTGTAGATGAGCCATGTCTCCCTCAGTACATTTGCTGCCGTGTTTTTTATCTGAAGAGGTAAAATAATGGTAAAATGAGCAGTTTTAATTAAAAAAATTTTTTAAAGCTGACACCAAAATAAAAATAAAAACCTTAAACTGAGCACTGTGGATGCAGAAATGAAGCCTGTTGCCTACATAGAAAGTTTACTGCCAATTTTATAAGCATTTCTGTGTATCAAAAGACCTTTTTGTAGAGTTGGGTGTCCATCATAAAGTTATGGACGTGTTTTTCGGCTCTCGTGAGCTCGGACTTCCTTGCAACAACAGCAACCACTAGAGCTGTACAACCTGCTCCCTGAGGAGAAGAGGATCAGACGTTAGCATCTGTAAAATCTGAAACATTTCATTAAATTTTTTTATTCATAGATTTAATAAGCCATTCGTAAATGTCTGATTGTGATGTATTATCTACATTCTCACCATTATTCCTGTTAGTAAGCAAACCCCTTTTCCACAGTAGGTGTGAGGGACCATGTCCCCGTAACCAATGGACAGGAAAGTGATGGAGATGAGCCACATTGCCCCAAGGAAGGTGCTCGTTACTTCCTGTGCATCATGATACCTGTTGAGACAGGACACCTGGCTGTAGCGACAGTTTATGTTCAAATAAAATAAAAAGCTGGCTAGAGAAAATTATTCATTGAACGACAACGTGTCATTTCTCTTAGACGGATTCCTAAAGCTATTGAGAGGTTTTTGTGGAAATACCTCTCACATACGCGGACAGTCCACGCGGCTATAATCCAACAGGACACACTGAAGACGAGCAGGACCGTGCCAGGGCAGATGGTCATCAGAGTCTTCATGACAAAACGCGTGTCAAAGTGGATCTTGTTGAGCGCCCCGATGCTGCGGGAGGAGGTGTCTGTGAACAGCTTGCTGTGGAGCAGCATGACGCGCCCAATCAGGTACAGCCGCAGGAACATTGGCACGGAGAGGATGATGTCGACATCCGCATCTGCGACCGAGGCAGAGTAGCTGAAGGCCAGTCGTGTCGTCCAGGTGAACACATACTGGCCTGGGATTGGATGGATGGCACAAACTACAAGCTCCAGCACAATGAAGAGGATCCGTTCGAGGTTCATGGCTATTCTCCAGTCATCTGCCCCATTGTCCACCATGAAGAGCTGAAAAATAAGACAAACAAAAGTTTTGGGATTTTGATATTCTCTTCTAATTTAAAGACCACACAACCAAGCAAATACAAAATACATTTATCAAGATTAAATCAACTACCGGTAATTAATTAGTATGAATTTACTATTAAATGAGAAGTATAGTGTATTTTGTTAGTATTATATGCTATTATATATACATTTGATGTCATATGTCATATTATAGTGTAGTTATATTCTGTTCCTGTGTGTAAAAAATAAAACTTTAGGATTATTTATTCCTATGTTTTAAAGCAAAGGTTATATTTCACCAACCTGGTTTCTTACTGCGGTCAAAGATTATCATAACATTTAAGACAGAAGATGCCTTAGGAACGTATTAGGAATCTATGTCATCCTTTTGTTTGATAATTGACACTAAAGCCAATGACAACCTACAAAGATTATAATTGACATAAAAATTCCAAAGCTTTGTCTGGTTATGGGTTTTATTTTTACAAAAATGGAAAATAAAAACTAAGTTTGTCGCGTTTGTACCTGGATTTCTCTCGCATGGTACATCAGAACGAGGCCAAGAAGGATGGCTGTAGAAATACTGATTAGGCCTTTAAGCACAAATGAATACATGGATTCCTGTACAAAATGGAGGAAAAAATGGGAAATATGAGTTTTCCATACTTCATGTTTTACTTTACAAATGAAAAAAACAGTATCTTTCAGCTGTACCTTGTTGTAAACTGTCTTTGATAGCTCTGTCTCGACGACCATGGCAATAATGCCAAACATCCCACAGACTAAAGCATAATCACTCAGCTGTTTGCGCTTTCCAAAGAGAGCTCTCCTCTGACCCAGGCGGTAGCTTATGTCCTTGGTCTTCTTCTGTGGTACGGTAGCCTCTGCTCCAATCGGGTTCTCACTGTTGGCTTTACTGGAGTCTTCTCTAATGACTTTGGAGAAGGCGTCTTCGAGGATGGCACTGTGAAGGAGCTGCAAGGGCTGCTGGACCGATGGAAGCTCTGAAAGACTGGATCGCAAAGTGCCCTGGCTGCTGAGTGGCTGCACTGCATCCCCGTTCAGTGTGTTGCCAGTATCTGAGGTGTTGGGAAGCGGAGGGGAACGTTTGGATCCACCGAGATGCTGAGAGTTTAGCTGCAAAAAAGAGCCACGTGTTTGTTGATAAAGAGATGATACATTAACAGGGCAATAGTTGTAGCCTTAATCTCAGATTCACTGTGGACGCATATGCAAAAGATGCTTAAATATTTAACTAAAATGATTTGTCGTTATTTTTATTCCAACACATGTTTAAAACCGTCATTTTGATCAGCTTTCAAATCGTCCTTTACTTTACTCTGATGTCACATTTAGAGCAAGAAAAAATAAAAATGTAAACTCGATCAAACTTGAAACAACAACTTTCAGGAGTTGGAGCACATGACAGAAGTAACGCACCTGAGAATGCTGCTGTTTTGTTCTCTCCTCCAGTAACTCCTGGTTCTCCAGTGAGCTACACTGGCTGGTGGAGAAAGACCTCACGCTCCTCTGGCTGAAAGGCGTGGACGACCTGTTTGCCCACTGCGTGGCGGGTGGGCGGCTGTAAGGGAGGTGACGGCACTTGAAAACGGAGGATGGATCCCCGGAGGATTTGCCGGCGTGGTCATCAGCCGCGGATTTCTTGGAGTCCGTTTGGAGTGGTTCTTTACAGAACAGCTCTCTCCAGCTGACGTCTGCGCTGACTGCAGGATGAGGCTGCTGCTGAAGTCTCTTGTTTGTGTTAACGCACTCGATGGCGTTCGGGGGAATGTTGAACAGATTTAGACGAGATGCTTTGCTGCCCTCTTTGAGCTTTAAATGACTGAAAAGCTGTTCTTTTTGCCCGTCTTTGTCAAAGCAGGGAGCTGTGCTATCCTTTGGGTGGCGTGTTGTGAGTTTCTGAAGATCTCTTTCACTTGCCTGATGTGCTAAAACCTGGCAGTTGGCTGACACTTGGGTGTTTTGAGAGAGAGGATGAGTATGAAGGGATGAAAGACTTCTCTTATTTGATACTCTGGAGAGACCATCTTGAACCGTGCTCTGCTTTGACTGCGGTTGGAAGCTGGAGGCCTCTGTGAGCTGGAGAGCGTCAGGATGAGGGCAGCCACATCTGTCTCTGTGGTTTGGATGTCCCACGCTGGTCCCTGCCTTCCGGTCATCTCCTATGCTGCTGACCTGGCCACACAGCAGCAGCCAGTCCTGATCACTCAGCTGGGACAAGGTGAGGTTTTGGCTTTTCAGAGGAGACATCTGTGCCGATCCTCTTGGGGGACTGATTCCATTAGTCCTCCCATAGAACGAGGACGGTGCCAAACACTGACTCTTCTCCTGAGGAGATGAAGATGTTTCAGCTGCGGCTCCAGAGTACGGAGCCTGCTTCTCCTTAGGACTCCCAGAGTTGCAATTTTCATGGCCCTCGTCGTGAAGAACTTCGCCTGTCGAGTCAAGACGTCTCGTTGCATTGGTGGGTTTAACCAGAATCAACCTCATGGCATCACTTTAAGGCTTAAAAGACATCACAGAAAAAAAAATCCATGAAAAGTATATGAAAATCTAATCAAACAATAAAATCAAGCAGCTAACCCTACCCATCACTGCAAAAACACACAACTATAGCAACATTTGCACTGTATTTGCATAACACAACATATATACTGGCATCATAGTTCATGTAGCCAGTGGCCATTTGCTATTAATTAATGTGTACTGAGCTTTGTTAAATTGGAATACTAATTCATTTTGATAGCTAGTGAATTTTCAAAAATGAACTATGTTCTCTTTTATCAAATATCATACTTCTGTTATGTTTTCTATTATTAAGTTGATGCTGTTGCCTAATGAGTAACTACAAAATGAATGCACTACAAAATGAATTCTCAGAAAAGTGTCACACGTATTCCCACCTCTAAATAACGTTCACAATGGTAAACACATCTGAGTGTCACAAAATGCAAAGAAAAAAACATGGCAGTTTGGAAATGCATTATCTTATTAAATTCCTGATATAATTGAAAAAATATACAACCAGCCTAACAGATCATATTTTCCTTAACAAATGAGGCAGTTATTCAATCAAAGCGGTCGCCATTTGAAGAGCAATCTTTGTTTAATCTCAGGCTGCGTTTTCAGGAGGTTGTTCAAATGAAACACTGTCAAGAGCAGATGTGCTTCCCTCTCTTCTGTTTGTTCACTTCACCGAAAGGCAGGGAGAATAACACTGATCGTTTTCACAAAATACTTAACTTACATAGAAGAGACAAAACCGTCATATTGAATCCATAATAATGAGATGTCAAGGTGAAGTCTTAACCCAGCAACTTTCTATCTTACATGGAAAGAAAAAAAAACAAACTTGGGAAAATCTAAAGCTCTCTTGCTTTTGGATGTTTTTCATCCCTATTATTTGAAAATAATAGGAAACAGATTGAACTCGCTTGACAAATATTTGGAACAAAATCTGGTCATCATCTTCAGATGCAGCCAAGATGTAAAAAAGTAAGACGACAACTGTTTGCTGGACTAAATAAGACTACACAGAAGACAATGAACAGACTATGATTTCAAAAATAGTTATTTTATTTTCAGATTATATCTTCTTTACTGCAATTAATCTGTTCTTGTTTTTTTTTTTTAGAATAAGGATTTGAGACCTAATCCAAGCCACCACAGGTAATCCTTACCTTCCTCAAAAAAATGCTTATTTGAGTCCAAACGAAAAGAAGCAGGACGCAGACCGACCGTGTACCTTGTGGGAGATGTCTTAAAAAGTCTGAGTGGGTGTTGGACAGCGGCTTGCCTCCTCCCAGAACCAACAATTGATAAAGGAGCTTTAGAGACCTTCTCCTTTGAAAGTAATGATTAGAATTCAACATCAAGAAAGAAATGGGCAGCAGCAGCTGGCTGGTGAAGGGTTGCCATGCAAATGGAAGGGAGTGGGAGGGTGCGGGCTGCGATGCAAGAAAGAGAAAAAAAAAAACCTGTAACATCAACCCGACTGTAAAGGCGGAACATCACACGTAAGAGCTCAAAGACAAAGCTGTGAAATGGGAATGGATGGGCAGGTTGCAGGGGAAAATAAAGGAATTAATAGCATTCAGTGCAAAGTGGAAAATAAAAGGTCAGTTGAACTTGAGTCATTGAGGCTTTGTGGTTCAAAGGCCTTTGCACACTCTCTTATCTCATCTGCCTCAAGAGCCCGCAGGACAAAAGTGTCCATTTTTAAACCCAGCTGAATGAATCAATCCAGTGGGTGCAAGGCCTCATCAGCCGTGTCCCGGAAGATCTAACAAATGCAACTGCAGAGGCAATTTAGCCACCGTTGTAGGAAAAACATAAAAAACACTAGTTATTTCTTTTTTTTTAAAGAGTGAGGACATCCACGCAGTTCATACAAAGTGGCGTTGTTCTCTCTGAAATACTAACAAACTTTATTGCTTTGATTTTCAGACTGAAGAACATGATATTCTGTCTACCCTGCTTCTTTTCAGAAAGTGTTAACCACATTGTCTTAACTGCTACTTTCAGGTTTATGCAGTTAAATCCCATTTTCCAGATACGCTATTGTTGTTTATGGGCAGCCTCTGCCACGTCTGGTGTGTTGAATCAGACAAACGGGTAAAGCCTGCAGCTTGCTGCATCAGCAGCCCAGTATTTGAATGTTGCTGCACTAGAGAAAACCTTTGTCACCTGCTGCTGCCCTTCATCCCACGATTTTAGAAACTGATTTAGTTTTTTTTTTTTTTCTATTTCCACAGCTGATTTTTCTTCACAAATCACACAGCACAAATGATTTTGGGAACTAAAAGCTAAAGGCTCCATCTGAGCAAAGAAACATTTGGAACATGCTTACTGCATCAGTTTGAATAGGTTGTCTATGTTTTTTAGCAAGATTTGAATGTCATAAATGTGTGTCCCCAAACTGGAAACAGTCCACTTTTCGCAAAATCTGCAGTTTCTTTTTGTGTATTAAATCTCTGGGCCATGTATCTTCCAAATTATGTGGTGTGCACAAAATGAAAATCATCTCATTTTGTCACCTCTCCCCTAATCTCCTTTACCGAATGAAATTTGCAAAAAAAAAACAGCAGCTGGAACATCAGACAAAAGCAACACGTTGAAGACTGAATGGTGAACTTTAATAATTTATTCTCAAAACATCTGGCTTTCCATCTTCCATGAAGTGCTAAAAAACAAAAGAAATGCAATTTGATGTATTAGATGGTGAGGCCATGTGCAGAGATTATCAGTTGTTAAATCAATAGGAGAAAATAAGAGCCTCCTTTCTTGTGAATGGAACAACGGAGTTGAGTCCTCTGGCACAAAAGAGATTGTTGATGTGGTGCTTTATGATGAAGTTCTCGTCTGCAAAACTCATTTCTGAAAGGAATTATTACATTTCGCAACAAGGTCTCCAAGGCGTGTATGCATCGAGTTTTCAATGTGAGAGGACAAGGAGCCAATTCACTTTGTGTTGTAAGTGGCAAAGCGTTGGTTTAAGGGGTTCTCTGGTGATTTAGCCCACTCCTTCTTCAACTGCTGCTTCAACTGCGACAACCTCATATTGGGATTCTCCTTTTTTAGGCGAGGCATGTTCACTTCCTCGTAGACGGAAAATGCTGCTTTCATCCTCCGCTCTGGGTGACGGTCCAGGTCCTCTGGCCCAGTGCTGAGTGAAAGGGAGACAGTGTCAGCAACCAAGACCTGCTAACATCTCTTGTGAACTCAGTGACAACAGGAGCCACACAGAGCTGGTACCTGAGCACAGCAATGGCATCCTCTATTGTTCTGGCTTCCACTGTTCCTTCTTCTGCAATAACTCTGTTGATGTTCTCTTCCAGTGGAGTCTCCAAGTGGCTTTTTTCTGTGGGAGGAATTTTACATCTTACATGGGATGGCTGTTATCATGGTAAGAAATAGATCAATGGTTTGATGCTGAAATATAGACACACCATCGTCAGCTTTTTCAACCTGAACTTTACCTTTAGGCTTGATGTCCTCCTGTTGCAGCTGGTCATTCTTCAGTGTCTCCTCAATCTGGGCACGAGTCACTTTTCCAGCAGCTGCAGCCTCCTTCAGCATTTTTCCTCTAATCCTTGCATTTTCCTCATCCAAAAGCCGCTGGTTTTCCTTTTTTCTCTCAAGAAGTTCCAACCTTCTTTTCTCTTTGTCATCCTGCAGCAAGAGAAAATTGTTTCATGACATCTGTGACTCACTACATCTGTGGTCTAAATCAACTAAGGATATAGATCCATATTGGCTTATATCTGTAACAGACATTGTGAAATAAGATATATTAAAAACCTACACCGTGAACACACTAGATAATGTAAAAAAAAAAAAAGTTAGGTTCTCTGCAGCAAAAAATGGATACACATTACTTGAACTTAAGCATTATGTTAAAGTTTATTTCAAAGGGAGACAAAAAAAATTGATTTTCTCAGTATCAAAATCTGAAATTCATAAACCTGAGTATCTATTCTAATATGCACATTTTTGTATATTTTGGTTTTACATTTACACATTTTGAAAATAGAATATTTATGGAAACACCAGTATGGATGAAAGAGCACATACATTTGAATACGTCTTTCGAATGGAGAGACAACTCACCTTTCTTTGCTCCTTTTTGAGCACATGTTTATCAGTTTCCTGCCACAGGGCATCCTCTTCCTCCTGCTTTCTGCGGGCATCTGCCACCGCCTTAGCCTCAGCCTTGCGAGCTTTGGCGGTGGCCGACTTGGAGTTTTCCCCCTGAAACTTCTTTGGCATCCTAACAGCTGCTATTTAGCTTGGGTAGACAATGGAACAATACAAAAAAATTAAACAGACCGACCAACAAAAGCTATTATGTGCGCAATTTAACTAATTTCCCTCACATTAACAACATGCCACTTAATTTTGCTAAAGGATAACGCTTATTGTTCAGGACACAGTATCAATGTGATTATGCAAAGTCAGCAGCTCATGAAGGGCTGTGTAAAGACATGAATCTGAGTAGTAAACTTAACAAAAAACATACATACAGGGTAAATAAGGACCAAACACAATATACATGTTTATCTATTACAATTAATAACAACAGTACACTGCAATAAGCACATTGCTTTAAAAAATGTGCAACAAAAAAGCTATAAATTCTATGTTTGTTATAAAAAAACCTGTGAAGAGTAGCTAGTTAGCATTAGCTAGTATCTTCTCGCATGATAAACCTGCGGTTTGTTCGTCAAAGCACCAGCTGTTTCCCATGCGATGTATCTAATGTATTAAACAGATAGTCATCACAATGCACAACTACCGAACTCAAACAATTTCTTTCATACCAGTATGAGAGGACAACCAAATAGTAAGTAAACGACAGTTTACTGTTGTTTCGAAGAGGCTTTCGCCACCTCCCCTCCAAATTCAGCGCGCACAGAGATGACGTAATCAGGATTTTTCTATTTTTTTTTCAAATATGGTTAAAATTAAACAAACATACATTTAATTTTCCTGAAAAGTATGATAAATAACTTCAATTCTAAAAAACACATTACAGGCTGCTCTACTTTTATATTTGCTGAGGAACAATTTCAATTAATATTTACAAAAATACTTAATAAGCAGTAATATATCAATACGCATTAGGTATGCTTGAAATATTCTATATTCAAAACATTAAATATATGAGTCTCTTGCAGTAAGTTATTATGTGGTTGAAACAGACTGCCACTGCTGATCAAGAGGTCATTTCTGTAATAATTTCCTTTTGGGATCAATGCCACTAAGTCATTTCAAGCTTTTCATGTGTAATGTTTACTATGCTAAAAATAACATTCATATCATTAGAAAATGTTTAAAGTATCAGAATTTTCCTTTAAATGTTGGGTACATGTCATAAAACATTTTCTAGATATATGACTGATTTACCACAGAAACTAAAAGAATTTTATACAGCTGTCATACCAGAGAATATAAAAACACACAAAACATATGAAATGTACATTTTATTCAGATAAATAGTGTACAAACACTCAAAAACTTCAGCTATAATGACAATTTATAATCATAATATAGAATTTTAATGGAATGAAGAATTTTAATATAGAATGAAGTGGTTTAATGTGAGCTGAAAAATAGTTCTGTCATTAACATTTTTGTATGTCTTTTCGTCAAAAGTCATTGTCACTTTCCTCCATCAGAGGGGGCTTCATACCACCTCGAGAGGGACGAGTACTCCTGGACAAAGGACCCTCCAAACTATCATCTTCCAAATCCTTGCTTTCCTCCTCCTCCCCCTCTTCCTCTTCATCATCTTCATCCACATCAATCTCACTGTCTTCTGTCTGAAACAGTTCAAAAGCAACAAAAATGACAAAAATGCTGATCTGATGTATTTTGAAAAGCCCAGTCTAGTGACTAACTCACTACTCATCACACTGACTGAACCACAATAGGCAACATGTTTTTCTGAATGATCACAGACCCAGTTAATCATTACTACTTCAATCAGACAGGGTAATCTAACCAATTAATTATTTCTTTCTGGTAATAAATACACGGTATTTTCCTAATTTAAAGGAAAAATCCACTCTAAACACAGACTGTAAATTTAACCTGAATCATTGTTCAGACATTATACTGGTCAAAGGGCCAGGCAGTTTTCCCTTTCTCTCTAATCTGTTTTGCTCTCTTATTGGATCCTAACATGCTGGATGTGAGGTTCACGGCATATACCTGCTGATGAAAACAAGCGTGTATTCTCTGAGTAACCGTTAAAAATCCCAGCCCATATATTAACATCTGCCTCTGGTCCATTCCTTTCCTATGAGAATTTGAGAGTGGATTTTTCCTTCAAGTACACAAAGGAGAAAAAAACAGAGGGAACTACATTTTTGTCCAGCACAAACCTTTCCTTTCCGTTGTTTTTTGGAATGAGGGACTGACCTTCTGGATACTGCTAAAAGGGCCTTATTAAATATGAGTGAATGACAACGACAAAGACACAGCAAATTGAAAGATAAGTTGGAGATCAGGAGGAGTGAGAAACTGATTAGTGGTGAAAGTTGTAATGTACCATAGCTGTCTGACCCAGATTAAACAGTAGGTGAAAGACAACATGGACAAGATCAACATAAAAAAATAATGTATTGGTTACAGCACATCAAAAGAGGAACAGAAGACAAGAAGGAAACATTACTGACCTCATCACTGTCATCACCTTGCATGTTGCCAATGAAACGTGCTCCTCTCCCTTGTTAGAAGAAAAAGAAATATTCTATTTTCATATGAAATTATATATCTATATTTTAAACCATCAACTTTTAAAGGCCAAGTTAAACATAAATTACATCAAAAACAGAGCAGGACAAAATACCACGGTGTATTTAATTTAGTGTCTGACCACATTGTAAAAAAGCCTCTACGGCAGGTTTGCCAAAGGGAAAGTCTTTCTCTGAAATCAGGTGGGAGGTGAGCTACAATATTGCTACAGCCTGTCTGCATACCTGCCATGAGGCCGTTTCTTTTAGGTCGGGGTTTGGAAGGCCGGGACTCTTCAAGATCGCTGTCTGAGCCTTCGTCCTCTGGAACGTCCAAGTCAGAGTCCTCGTCTTTCACTGCAAGGCACAGATGGAGCAAATGTTTGGGTCAATGAACAGTGTTAGGATCACGCTTTGGAGTCTTGTTTTTACTGTTGGTGTGTTAATTAATCTCACAGGAACCCTTCATCAGTTCTCTCTCCTCCTCTCTCAGCTTATGCTGCATCATCCTTAGAGTATTTTCAGCTTCCTGTACAGAAGACATCCCAAATTATGGTAAATGCAATAAACCAGAGGTTTCACTCTTCAGATCCATGTCCACTCTTTTACCCACAAGATTAACAGTTGCCTCTGGATTCATCTCTAACATTTCTCATTGTAAGACATTTCTGAAGAATTGCTTACATTAAGACAAGAGGGATGTTCATCATGTAGGCAACTCTCATCAGAATCTTTCATTTTGACCAGATGTTTTGTTGGATTAGTGGAAAATATGTGGAAGTATAACTACTGGTTTTCAGAAATATATTATGCATATCTTATTATTCTAACAACTGTAATTCCATGTTAGTAAAACAAAACATGTTGACATATTCAGGACACACACCTCAAACCTTTCTTGTTCCAGTCTGTGGTATTCATCCAGCTGAGACTCAAGGAAGCTGAGGTTCCTGAACTTCTCCACATAGATATCATACTGCTTCTGCAGGTCCTCTTCTATCTTCTCATATTCATCCATGAAAGCAGGCCTGGGAGATTGTGAGGGAAACCAAAAGCCCAATTTGCCAACATTCTTAGCAGACAAGTTTAGGGTTGTCATTTTTGAAAAATAAGAAAACACTTCTTTTTTTCATGTCTCATGAGTAGGAATTTAATAACTCCTCTGATTTTAATCTCTGCTTCCTGCCTGGTCACAAATTCACCTGACACTCTGCAGGGTCTGGAGTCTCTTCTGATGCCTTTCCAGCTCCTGTTTCTTCTTATCTATCTTGCTATCCAGACTGTTCTCATCAGAAACAACATTACTAAGCATTTCTTTCGTCTTTTCCACGCTTTCCTGAAATAGAAACAGACGACAGCCAATTCAGCATTTAAAACGCTCAACATCCCAGACAAAACCATAACAAACTGAGAAAAATAAATAAAATCAATCAGGATGGATACAGACCAAAACTTCCCTGATGGCAGCTCTCAGAGCCTTTTCGGCCTCATTAATCTCCAGAGGCCGAGCAATGGCTGCAGTTCTCATTTCCTGAGAGTAGAATTGACAAAAACTGCAATATTATCACTCTCAATTATGTATTTTCACGTAGGCTGCATGAGAATGGAAATTTGAGCTACTATCAAGTCAAGAATACCCAAAGTAATCCCATGCCCTGCTTACTAAGCATCTCAGTTAAGAGCTGAAATAAACATGAGGCATAGAGGCATTTTGTTGTTGATAAAAAAAACAATATTAAAATAATTGCCAATACTAAAATGAAGATAATTCTCTCTTCTTTGAACAAAAATAATACTTTGCTGCTTAAAGCCATGACATCCTGGAATATTTGTTTTTTCCTCACCCTTAGCTCCACCTCTTTCCCCAATAAATCATACAGAGACGCTCCTTTGGACGTGACCTCAGATGCCAACTGACGAGCTGCCTTTAGATCTGATATCTACAAGGAAGACAAAGAGACCCTGATCAGCAGTAATGGACCTTAATCAAACTCCTTAATCAAAAGCTTAACAATTTGAAAATTATTACAGTCATTTTTACAAAACATTAGGCACACTGTAAAAAAAAAAGATCATCTCACCCTGGAGCCGAGGTCAAACTTGAACTTGTTGTTTTCCTCTTCCGCTGTGTCTTCCAGAGCCATCTGCTTGGTTTTCATAGCACTGTAGAGCACTGAGGTGACTTTCAGCATCTCTTTGACTGCATAGCCGTCTGCCTGATAGAGACGCTTGGTGTTCAGTTTTATGTGGGCCTTTGTTGCCTGAAACCAGGTGAGACAATAATTTGGGCAGATTAACAGCAGGCTGTCTGCAATCAATAAAAGAGCAGGATCTTGAAATTTAGACTGAGGGTTACCATGAACTGAGCCACAGCCTTGATGAAGAATATTCTGTCTGACTCTGTGTCCACATCAGTGGGAATATCAACCTGAGGTTCATATCTGGGTGATGCACATGAGGAAAATTATACCCACATGATTTGCATGTATATTCAGATCAAAATTAGCAAAAATAACAGATTTGGTGGATCGATATATAAAATCAAACCAAACACATTTGAAATAACTACTTTCAATTATCATGTTCATTTAAAAAACATACCTCTTCACAAGCCATATTAGGATTTCTGCTACGAGAGCAAAATTAGGAGTTCTGAAATTCTCCATAGATATCAAGCGAGGATAGCCCAAGGTCCTCATCATTTCTGTGAAATCTGTTAAATAAGAAATAAGTTCAATTACACCCGAGTTACATAAGCAGCAAAAAAGTGAGGAAGATAACTGGCAACACATACCTCTTAAATCTCTGAAAGACATTTTGATATGTAGAAAAACGACTGCCGGACGTACATTTGTTCTTTCTTCACTTTTCCTTGAAGATCCCACACAGAAACAGTGATCATGAGTCTTGAGAGTACATGTATTCTGTGATAAATCTCTATGGACTATTATCTATAGCAACAGATGGAGCTTCGTAAGCTTTGTAAAACAGGGAGGGTCTCCCTGCTGAATAACTCTATCACTAGCCTAAAAGACAAACGTTATTTGTTGTTAAGGAAGATTTAAATGGAAACGTTCAATTGAAACGGCAAGTGTTTGAGGGACCTGTGTATTGTTTTCGGAAGCATAGCAGTAATACATCAAGCTTACTGTTAGCTCGCTAGCTGAATTCAAGAAAAAGGCTAACGACTTGGAAAGTTGGTTGCTAACGGTCAGCTAACCTTTCCAAAGAATAATATTTTTAACAGCACAGTTACTTGACTTGAAGAGGAGGTTTATTGATTTTACCTGTTCCCAATATAGCCAAGCTAGGTTCATCATTGTCCTCCACCATAGACGATCCCTATGGAAACAGATTGCGAACTACGGAAACTACAGATAGCCAAAAATCATCAGGTCAACTTTTTTTCTTTCTCTCTTTCCCGTAAAAACTGTGGTATTGAAGCTGCAACAGCATTAATTCATAGATATGCATGCTTGTATATTCAAACACTGCAGGAGTTTGGGCAAAAACTTTTCAAAGGCGATTGTTTGGCTTAACAGTTTCTTGAATTTATTTGTATTAAAAACAGAATTTTTTACATTCTTTCAGCATTTGTGGTACACCAGTGAGTCATTTTCCAAACATTTGTTTGCGGAAGAAATACATTCTCTAATTTCCAAAAAGATAAGGTGCAACCATACATTAACTGTTTACACATGGCCATTCTTATTTTTCCACTGAGCAAATCCCTTTTTTCTTACCTCTTTTTATCCCTCCTCCACGTATTTCTTAATAAAATATTACATAAAATTAAACAAAAGTTTTACAAATTGTTGTTAAATAAAGTAGAAATGATTCCTAGTAACTAAGTTTAACAATATAGAAGCAATGCAAGCCAGCTCTACATGAAATGAGGAATTAGTTTAATCAAATCACAGGTATGCTGCAAGATAACATACAAACATTTTATTTTGTTATATCTGAGATTATATTATATCTTATACTATAACCTAGAATTGAACGGGACATTTAGAAATCAATACTTTAGGTACATCTGTTGCCATACAGGACATTGAATGCATATTGTGCTTAGTTTTGCGGATTTAGGTGCAGTGCCGTTGGTGGCCGCTGGGCGGCGACACCTCTTGTTCCGCATTGCCACTATTCTTTAGAAAATATAGACCTCTTCCCTGACGCAGAGCATGATGGAGCAAACCGGTGAGCCCCCTCAAAACGGCAGCCCGGCGGACAATGAGCCTTCCGCCTGCGGCCTCCACAGTAAACGCTTGAAAGAGCTGGAAAATGTCGCCCTACAGACTTCCTTAATATCAAGAATGGAGACCGAATCCGGGGCGGACGCTTCCAGCAGGACGGCGCAGGAGTCCGAGGGGGGCGAGCAGTCGAACGGCTTGTCCTTGAACGAGCAGCCGGCCCCTCAGCAGCTCGACACGGACACCGAGGCGGAGGAAGTGGAGACGGATACGGCTAAGGAGCGGGTCAAAGAGGAAAGAACGCTGACCGACCATTTGAACAAAAGGCTGCTATCCTCGTTTCTGGAGAAGCTTAACGAAAGGGATCTGGCGCTCCCCGGCGTTCAGCGCCTGGACTGCGCTGTTGCCGACGAGGACTCGAACAGGGCCGCGGATGAGTGGTGAATCACCGGGCCGAGCAGCAGCAGCAGCGGCTGCCCGGACCCGGCTGATGCGTTCAGGACCCGCGTGCACTGCACGGAAGCACGACGTCTCAACATTAAACACAGCACTGTTAAGTCTTAACAGTCCAGGCCAGGAGATTAATTGTTATGGAAATGTTATTTTTACCCGTGTTTTTCAGAGTGGGTGAATGATTACGAAAAATGCAATAAATGACCCCCCCGCGAATCTGAAATGCTTTTGTGTTTTGTTTTTTTATCTCAGTGTGTCTGGCAGCCATGATGGATGCGTGTGTTGTCGTGGTCCCACCGTCATCTGTCACCAGATGTCAGTGCAAACCACAAAATCTGCAGGGGCTACCGTTTCGAGTCCCGTGCGTGCTGTAGCACAGTGGAAAACGTGTAGTTTCACTTGTTACTTTGTTTAACCTATCAACAAACAATTTGGCACAAGTCAGTTCCTTGACCTGGAGCAAAAAAAGAGATGATAGGGCCTTTCAGCGTGCCATAAAATATTTTAATGAACACAAATGTGTGGGAAACTTAATTATAAAACCACAAAAGTCCAAGTGATAAAATAAGTCTATTTAAAATGTTTAACTCAAGGAAGAAGTAGCCCTGTGAGTTTAATGGGCTACAAACGTTTAAACACTAGAGTTAGATATTCACATAGTCTTTTATTTATTCATCTTTATTCACTGCTTGTTTTCCTGGTGAAGGCTCATCAAGGGCACCCTCTGTGGTTTATCTGATCCTTCATCTCCCTGTGAGAAAGACCAGAATAATGGATTTAAAACAGATTTAAACACCCTGAACATTTTTATTCCTCCTCTCACTTCAAATATTAGTGCAAGCTATAATCAAGGGGTCAGTGCTCATTTTATTCACTTGGTGTCTTTACCTGGTTATTACTTCTCGGGTGCACAGGCATTTGAGCTGCATCGCAGTATTCTGTATTTTCCCGAAGGCAGGGGAACATTTTGGCCATTGTACTGATCTTAGGGCAAACACAGACAGCAAATTTGAAAGACTTAATTACATTAAATTCATGACGTCAGAGATTCATGGAAGCTGTATTTCAATAGACTGTGGAGCAACCATAACCTTGTATTTAAATGGAAAATTGCACTAAATAGTTCCATCACAATCGGAAATCTTTCTAAATTACATCATGTAATTGTCTCCGGTGATACGTCAACACAAGGAAAAGAACACATTAGATTAGAATGTATTAGATTACATTCAACTCGTCATTGCACATGTCACAAGTACAGGAAGCAAAATGCACTTTGCACCCAACCAGAAGAGCAGAAGCAGTTATAACATAAAGACAATCAATGCATAAGGCAATGTTTACAATATGTCTCTTAACATCAGACAAAATAAAAATAAAACGAAAGTGTGACTGTTGATTAGATTTTGGATTGACGTCTTCCAGGTTCATTACTTGTTCTGCATATTTTAAAGGCGTGCCTCAACACAAGACATGTTTGGAAGTCCTAAGCTTATGATACTCACTCCAAGTTCAGGTGGGCCTTCCACTTCCTTTTTATTCAGGTCCCACCACAGCAAACCCTCTTTGATTTCACTCCTTTTGGTTGGTCCTGTGATAAAAGAAAAACCAAAGCACTTGTCGACACACTCATACAGCCTCATAAAAGTGAAGCCGAAGCACATTATTACTTCACTGTGATTTTTGTTGGATTGCTCTGTTGCAGCTTCATGACCTACAGTGTAACTGAGTGTTCTTGTTGTTTTATTAAAGCAGACATGCAGAGAGAGATGGGTCATTGTAAATCAGTACACACTTTTCTTGTTATGCTGTCTTAGTCTTTAGCTCCTTTAAAGTTTTTACCTGTTGCGTAGCTCACAATAAGCCCGGTGAGAATGACCGAGCTAGTTGCTATGGCTCCGAAGTAGAGGTAAGACATGGAGTAGAAGTTTTGGATGCCGCTATTATATTGGAAACAATAGGGTAACATTTGTATTAGTTTTTTTTTTTTTTATATAGTTTCTCAGCATAAAGTTTGGGCTCACTTCATAAAAACCTAACAGTAAATAAACAATAAAGAAGATAATTAACTTAGTTCCACAATGGATACATTTCAGATCCATATTTCTGAAGCAATATTAGGGTTGAGTGAAATAGGCAAAAGAGATCCCTCAGACATCGAAGCCTACAGATAACTATAACCAAAACCTCAACTGCAGCAACTCGTTCGGGCTTTGGTTTGTTCAGTTTTTGCTAGAAAAGTGAACTCACTGACCTTTGGTCGTTGGTGTGAAGCGGAGTGGAGACTGAGTGTTGTTCATGGTGCAAGCTGCTGCTCAGGGTGACGTTAGAAGGTTCACAACTTCCTGTGAAGCTGGGCAAGACACCCATAGTCTCCTCACTGGGTGGATAAAGACTTGAACCCACAGCCAGCCATAGGGAGACACCATAGCCCACTAATAACCCAGAGAATGCCCCCTGCAAGATGGGCAAAGAAAGTATCAGTTGATGCTGATGAAGACTTGTGTTGAACCATCATCTGAAAATGCACTTGTTTTATCAGTGTTTCTGACATTTGAGTGACCTCATCTGCAAAAAATGTGGTTGGATGTGTTGTATGAGAGTTCAGATAACTGTTTACCTTTCTTGATGCTATCAGCCTTAACGCTACATACTGTTTTATCAGGAACAAGAAGAAATGTAATGAAAACAAACAAGAGCAGTCTCCAGAGCATAGGAAAGTAAACTTCACACTACTTGCAAAAATGCATTCAACTATGTCTGCTTCGTCGATATATATCACAAAGTTAAATTAACTCTATGGGGAGAAAATTATTATTCTTTCCACATTTGGGCAGAAACATGGAAAATGTTTTCATAGAAAATTTGCTTTCATAAGACAATTAAACAATTGTGAACTGGGGCATGTTCGATTAGTGTTTCTTCCTTTGTTTCCACAGAATGACATGAGGTATTATGACAATGAAGTCATAATGTGAACTGTTGTAATGTTTGTCATGTAATTTAGTTTGAGCCATTATCCCATTTTCTAATAATTTACGGTTTGTGTATCACACGTTCCAAAGATTTTTAGGGATGACTGGATCACCAGTTACTCACCAGCTTGTTTGTTGCTGGGACAAACATTCCCAAAATGAATACACCCAGTAACGGCCCACTGACCACACCCATGACAGTAAAGGAACCCTGTAGCAGGAAGACAAGAGTCAAACTTGAATGTCTGAATAACTCAAGAGAACAATTAAACCATTGTCAGAAAACAAAAATATCAAAATATAATTAATAAGTTTATTTAACTCTGCAAAACCTTAGAGTTTCAATTTCTTTATAAAGTGTCACTAAATGAAACATAAAATTGAAATATGAGCACTTGGTTGGTGCTGCAGACACAATTTTGTGCAGTGTATATTCAGGTTATAGTTCTGACAGCTTATTTAATCACCCTTTAAAAGCACTTGTGTTTCTGCATTATAACAAACATGAGAACTGAACTCGAATCACCTACAAATGTCATACCTGAAGAACTCCCCAGTCCAAGAGGGAGGAGAGAGCAGCTACGGTGATGCAACCAGCTCCATACAGGAATGCTTAATAAAAAAATAGTCACCAAAACATCTCTATATACCACAATTCAGTCCAAGAATGGTAATTCAGATGTACCTCTGATTGATAGGAAATATAAGGAGATAATTCACTGGCTTGGTTACAATAGATTTTCAGAAAATGATATTTAGGAATACAAAATCCTTTAAAATTATATTCTGTAAAAAGTGACGATCATCTTACACAGTCCTTTGGAAACAAGAATCTTTTTTTTTTGGGACATGTGAATATGGGGTCTCAGCAGATCCTCCATTGTAACTGCAGCCATGGCATTGATGCTTGTCGAAGCCGTGCTGATAGAAATGACACTGTTGTTAGAAAAAGGCTAGGAAATAAAAAAGAAATAACACTTGGTAACTCATTATTCCTCATCTTGATCTTCTACATTAAAACGTGATTGAGTCCTGAATTATTTCTGACTATTAGAGTCATTAAAAGAGAAAGATAGTTCAAATATCAACTTCAAACCAAGGAAAATATAAGATTTATGTGTACTCATCCTAAATTTTGGTTAGAATGAAATGTGATCCTCCAACAAATACAGAGCCAACAGCATCAACTATTTAAACACTTTTTATTCCAAAGTTAAATTTATTGCCTGAGTTAACGCCTGCAGTTACCAGATTGTGGTTTATGGATCATTGCCATCTGAGTAATTAAGAAATGAAAATGAGACGCAAAGACAAGTTACTCCGGTTCACCCTCAAAAGTCAGTTTGTGTATGCAATTAAGTTTCACAACCTGTTCCCCACATTCTGCTAAGACTTAAGTGAATGGTGAAGAGGCTGTAGGAAGCAAGTACCTCAGAGTCCCACTGTATGCACAGGCAAGGAAAAGACCTGGAAATCCTGGGTGATTTTTGAATATATCCAACACGAAGAATGGCATATACTTATTTGGATAAGGAGACAGATTGAAATGGTCAAAAAACATCAAACTGCCAATTCAAAACAAAACAAACATCACAAAACAGAGAGGACAAACAATGACCTGGGGTGGAAATGTCTTAAGTGAAAGTGACTTTCAAATTGACCATTTCAATCTAGCACTGCCCGGACTCCTTGTCTTGAGTAATCTGCATACCAGATCTGGAGTAGAAATCCTTCCAGACTTTAGTGGGTCACAGTCGTTGTAATATGCGAACATGACGATGCCACAGGTAGCTGCACTGCAGACAATGACGCAAAGACCCACCTGGTTCACCAACAAAGCCCTGCAATTAAAAGCCAACATGGTAAAGTTTGTTTGTGCTTTTTTTGTCGCCGTGATTCACTCATGAATAGCCCTTCTTTGTGACCCTGATCGCTAAGACTTTAGGCTAAACTTGTTGTATCATCACATTTATCTTGTTCAGAGCACCTTTCACCTTCATCCTCCATCTTCATAAATGGGAAGCTGAGAATTTCAAAAGCAATGTTTCATAATTCTGTTTAATTAATTTTAGATTTTGGTAAGTTAGATGGTGGTCAGATATCTCAAAACCAAAATGGGGAAACAGCACGAATCCAAACAGCCCAGGGGGAAGATTACACAAGATCACAATGTTGGCTGTGGAGCAAAACTGAGCAACAACAAAGGAGCTTGATGCAGCAGATGGTATTTTGTCTTGGCACTCATTCATTCACAGCATAAACACGCACAGCATGAGAGGTCATATCTCCCATGAAGAACTCCGGCAGATGTGACCTCTCTTATTAGAACAACAAACACACTTCCACTGCACACAAATCATGTCAGTGTCAACGAACCATCTTAAACTCAAAATACTGAAGTCATAATCAAAACTTTCATGCAGTTAAGTACTGATACAAAACAAGCTTAATGTGCAGTGCTGATAGAAGCGACATGCGGGTCTCGACTTACAACTGGGCTGCCCGCTCTGATCTGCAAGAGATGTAGCGCTGGACTTGAGCTTGGTTTACCCCATACATGGACAACCAAACTAAGGTACCTCCAACAGAAAGGCTCCAGAAGGTGTAGCGCTTCCGTGGGTCAATGTCAAAACTGTGGAAGAAAGTCACAATCAGTTTTTATACTGCTCCCCATTGCACAGGCCCATGAAGTTATTTTCACATAGAGCATAAATTTCATTGAGATGTCTTTTGCAACTTTTGAATCTCTCTTTAAACTGGGCTCCATCGAAACTCCTGCGTCCAATATTCAGGTAATAATTGAGTTGTGAAGGCACATACTCATCAAAGTTGATACGAGAGCCATTGTTTGCAATCTCTAGGACTCGTCCAGGACCGCCAACCAGAACCGTGCCATGAACAAACACCGCCACAAAGCCCGACAACATGACCAAGATTTGGAACACGTCGGTCCAGATCACAGCCTTCATGCCACCCTGTGCACAAATGATGGAAAAAACAGAGACAGGAAGGTTTGGGGGGGGGGAAAGGCCAATTTCACTTTTGCCCATGATAGTTGGTGCTGAATAAGGAAGTTAAATGATTATAAAATGCCATCCTATTATCATTTCATTCTTTCAGAAACTAATATATAAGTGAATTATGACCAATTGATTTGTTTTATGACTAACTTGAAGAAAATTCCTAAACCTGAGAGATATTATACCTGCGAAATCAGCACAAGAGTGTCTTATGTTTAATGCTTTGATATATTTTGGTGAAATTTGAGGAAAACAATGGACTTGGTTTTCACATCTTTGATGTGTTTTCCATATAAAATCTTATGCACCCTCTTATGTCTTTTCTGTACTATTTTGTAGATAAATTGCCTAACTTTAATTATTTCTTATATTTTACTTTTCCCTTTTGTGCCTCAATAAATGTGTATAGGGCAAAGTTGTTGAAAGATTTTTTAAATGTTATTTTATGTGTTCCAAAGTTTGAAACAGACATTAGAAAAATGAGGAACAAGTAACAAGGAAATAACCCCCCCCCCAAAAAAAACTCAAAACAAACGGGAAATCACTCTATCTTATAATGACTCAGTCCTATCGGAACAGCCATCTCACTTCCTGTACTAGTATGATATAATATGAAAAGCATCCTCCTACCAGTGTAGTGTACAAGGTGCAGATGATCCCAGTTGAAAGCAGAGACACCCACATGTTGAGTCCAGTGGCTGCAAAAGCAATGTTTGTTTGTTTTTTAGGGTGAACAGGAAAGCATCGTCATTTGACACTTGGAGCTCTGAAATAGTTTTGGAAAGTGTTTGAATAATATCTACCACACTGTGTTTTTGTTTTAGCAGGTCCTTTGAGAGATATATATTCAGTGAATATACACATTGAAATATATATGTGTGTAAGACCAAGACTTTGGAAACAAAGCAACCAAAATAGAGAAATAAAACCATCCCAATATTCTCTCCAGACAGAGAAGAATTACATGCCCTTACCCTGGTTGAGAATCAAGGCTGGTGCGTAGATGACAATCCCCGTGTAAAGCAGCTAAGGAAATAAAACACAAAAACAAAAACAGATCACAAGCATAAGCCAGAGGGAAGTGAAAAAGGGCCATTGGAGACATTTGCATTGTGTATTGGTAGTATAATATTCTCTTTGAGAGGCCTGATATCATTAACTTTGAATAAAAATGATGTCAGTCTTACCGTTGCAACAAGAAACTGGATACAGCCCAACAGCTGCATCCCTCTGCCAAATCTCATCTTCAGATACTGTGGAAGGCAGATGGCCGGAGAACTTAAAAAAAAATGTGTGCATACGTCTCTCATCCTTCTTCACTTCATTTACTGTGTCTGATAATCCACAGGTGTGTTTCAGGAGCTCTCCTGTTGCTATGTCTACAACGTCATGTTACAAGTCTGTATTCTTCATCTTTTTTCCGTGAAACCTTCCAATCTACAGCCACTTCAAATCTTCAGTCCTCAAAAAATGTTACAATAATATTGTTCTTCTAAATACTAATACTATACTGCATGTAACTTAGCAGTTAGAGTAAATCAAGCCAACAGTGCTAATATCATCTCTAAAATCTTCATAAAACGTGTTTTATTTGACACATGGCAGTGACCATAGTTAAAGTCTAAAAAAGTTTCAAAGGAATATATCCGACAGCCAACTTCCCTTGCATTATAATCAGTGACGTGATTAGTTGTAGATTACTTTGAACAGACAATATTGCATTCTCTTGATCACATATATTGTTAAAAAACCTCTTGAGAATGAAGAAATATGATTCATCTAGCTCAGTCCGTGTAATAACAGGAGGCTTGTTGTCACCTGATTTGTGCTGGTGATACCTAGTTGAAAGAAAACTGGCAGGAACAGGAAAGCTGTCAGCGCTGAGTTGATGCTTTGCCCGAGGCACATGTAGAGGAATTTAAAGCCATAACGGAACCCTTCGGAGGGAACCCCAAGAACCTGGACCGCTGACATAAAACTGGCACAAAGTGACAGCCCAACAGGCACAGCTGGCAAGCTCCTTCCCCCTGTGAAGAAATCGTCTGGGCTGGCCTGCCTCTGTCTCCCCTTCAGGGCTTGGAAAAGCCCTATTGCCATCGAAATTGACAACATGGCAGCAAAGACGGCGTAGTCAGCAGGGACAAAGCCCTGTGTGGATGGCTCACTGGCGGACTGTTTCTCCATCATTTCAATTAGATGCCTCTGGCCTGTAGTTTCCGGCAGAAAAAGACAACAGGTGGATCTGTCAGAGTGAATTCCACACCCAGAGTTACTTGCTAACTCTAAAAAGTCACTGATTTACTGATTGATCCAGGTGCAAAACTACATGGCAACCTGTCCAAGATATGCCCTGTCTCTCACCCAATGATGACTGGTAGACGCCAGCATCCCCTGTGACCTTATTGGGAATAAGTTGGTTTACAAAAAACAAAAAGGATGGATGGATGGATGGATGGCAGCATGTACTGCATACTAGTAATATAGATCTAAAAGTTCTGATGCTTCTTAAACATTTGACTGTAATTTACTGATCATGTCTCACCATTATGATCTATTATGATTATGTTGAACAACGTTGGTCCATCTTTCTGCTACACACATGTAAATCCTTACAAAACAGACATCATGTAAAATCTAGATAATGTCAATAATGACAAATCCTTTTTACAATCATGACATCCATTAGCTTATCATGTTCTGATACGTTTTATGACTTCACTAGTCATGTTGCACAGAAATAAAAGAAAAGGCCCCTATGATTACATAAAGCAAAACACAGAAGACAAAAGCCTCTGCTTATATTCAGAATTGAGTCATTTGATAAAATACTCTACAGCAACTGAGTTTTGGGTATTTCCTTTATCCAACTGACATTTGGAAGGAATGCTTGTTTTTAATGTCCCCAGATTTTCCTACTTTAACAGCTATGAAGTGCATCCTCATCTTTCTGTACTAAAAGGTGTCTTTTAACTCACCGCTGCTGTCTCTTTGACACTTAGTTGCTATGACTCAGAAGAATGCCCGTGCTGCATGCTGTAAAAAACATCCTTCAGCTCACGTAAGCAATTCTATATGAAAAAACCTTAGATAGACGATGCTAGGTATTTTTTTAAATGATCATATAGATGTTTATCACGGGTAAGTTAAAACAACCAGAGAAAATACTTGGGAAATGTGGGATCCTTTCTGAAAGCAAGTGACTGAAAAAAGGACAACAATTTACAGCATGCTAACAGATGTTTCCATAAGCTTCATCAGATGTAATTGTATATTTTTTCTAATTTCTAACAACTCGACTAATACAATAAGAAATATTAAGTTTGAGTAAGATAATTCAAAGGCTCACCACTGTTCGGCGGTCAGTCCAGTCAGTGAAGAAGGAATGTGCTGATAGCCCTCTTCACTCCTCAGCAGCTCCTCAACCTGCACACTCCTCTGAAACACATTGTGTGTGTGAGAGACAGTGACACCTGAGCACATCATAAGAAGTTGCCAGCAGGTCCACAGGTGAGAGTCCAGGGGACGGTTCAGGACTCTGGAGAAAGAAACAGAGAAAGAAACTTAATTTCTCACATGATCCCATTCATGTTAGTTTTTAGATGTTTGCTCCCATGTGTGTATGTATGTATGTGTGTGTGAGAGAGAGGGAGAAAGGAAGAGAGCTTGTGATTGGAGTTCGGGAATGTACTGTGGTCTGTGTTCTGAGCACACAGGGTGAAGTTTTTCCCACTCTGCATTGTACATCTGACTAGACTTTGCTCCAATTTTCATTGTTGCTGAACTCATATTCCTTTTATTAATTTTTCCTGTAAATCATGGAGCTCCAAAAAGATACTTTAGTTTCTGCTCAGTTTTTTTCATTGGGTCAAATAAGAAAAAGAAAAAAAATGAAGATACCACAATTTCTTTACCACAACACAAGCGATCTCCATGTTCACAGATCCCCAATCTATGGAGTGTCCAGATTTGAGAAGATAATAAACTAAAAACCAAACTTGATGCAGAGTTTTAGATGTCATGCGTTTATAGAATTATAAAGACAAAGTGGTGTCTCTTAAATACTGTGGCGACAGACAGCAACTAAAAATTGTGGTAAAAGACAGAAAGAGAGGCCCACAATCCAAGAAATTTGGAAATAAAATTAGCCAGAGGCAGAATTAGAGCTCAGCATTCAGGTGAAACACAGACCACCAATCCTCCACTCTACTGGATTATGCAGGAAGGTTCACAATAAGCATCTCATAAATCTTATCATCATCACCTTACTGTAAAATAGGGAAATGAAAGGTTTTACAATGAGCAGTCAGCTCTGGTGGAACAATACCTCGGATAACAAAAGTAACTAAACTCCAGCGGTCCTGTCCTATCTCCCATGTGCAGAACAGTACAGATCCTTTGTTAGTGGAACTGGAAGTAATATTCTTTATGTCTTTCCAAAGTTTTATATATACAACACTTCTGAAAGCACTTTACAGAAACTGCATTCTTATTATTTCTAGTATCATTATCTGTACTGTTATTAGTCACATTTTATTTATCCATCCATCCATTTTCTATGCTTACTTATTGATATCGTATTAAGATCAAAGTATTTACTAAACTCTTATAATATATTCTCTTCAACTCAGCTGGGTTTAAATTTTTGGGTTAGATGAAGAACTTTCCGGGAAACACAACAGCTAATAATCAAATCTCAAGAAGTGAAAAAGAAAAACTTAAAAGGGTTTGACAAGGGTGAAATTGCTGACACAGCAGTATAGTGCCACTGTAAATTCAGATGGAATCTCTTGCTGTTAAATACTGTGTTCACACACTTAGAATACCCAGTCCTTAAGAAACAGAATCTTTCTGTATGATTACCCAACATCTTTTCTTGATTTCTTCTTTAACCTCTGAAAATTCAATAAATGTAAAAAAACATTTTTATGCAGCATTCATTTTATGATCATATAAAGAGATGCAAGGGACTTATAAACCTTTGTCTTGTGCATCCAAAATTACATAAAAGAGCTTTGTCATTAAAGGTTTCGAGGGCAGGGATGAAAAGAGGGTTGTAAAGTTGAAGCTTCTGACTATAAAAATTGTTCTATATTTGGCTTTCCACTGTGGACTTTGAAACAGCTGCATAAATTTGAAATGAAATCTATAGATGTTCATAGATCTATTACACACAAAGGAAAGCAACGCCGACTCGGAATCGCTTAGCTCTATAAAGAAAAACCAAAAAATGATACAAAAAGTTTTTTTTAAATTACATAATTTATAAGGGCTGTATAGAGACATCATAAAAGTTAAATAATAAGAACCACTTAAAAAGAAAAACATGAATTGAAGTAAAAGTTATATCCACCCATGTTACTAAGATGGTGTATATTGTTGTGCTAAAAATACTCAGCAGTTTTTTTTCAAGAAACAGCCGTTTTTTTCAGTTGCATGGAATATGATTAAATCCATTCAAACAAAACCAATCCATGATCTACAGCTGAGTCAACCACTGACCGTCCTGCTCTCAAAGTGAAGGTCTCATAAGCCAGACCAGGCGAAAAAAGATAGACAAATAGATAGATGTAAAATAGTCCTTTTCGGAACACAATTTTGAAGGCAAGGGGAATTCATGACAAAGTTAAACTGCATTAGATTAAGTCCATTTGGAAAGATAAGAAATAAATCAAACCAAGAATAATATAAGATGACAGTCACACACTCAATTAGTTTTTTTCCGTTAAACCTTTGAATTTATGTTTGTATCTATCAGTTGCATGAAAACAATAATTTTACCCCCATTCTTATGAATGTTATATGATTCATTTATCACATGGAAAGACTGTACTGTTCAAAGTAAGCAGATTTTCGCCATTCTCATTTTCCTCTATTCATCAGGAACCTGGGGGGCTTTTAAGAGTTGAAAACACTTTACATCTCGCTCTCCATTTTCTGCTGCTTAACAGGTCACAGGGTCAACACTCTAAGATGGATCTAACAGGTAGGGTTTTTTGTTAGAAAACTCTTCCTATCATGTCATATGTCTATGAAAACCTTACTGATATAAACATACAAAACAAAAAAATCATAATGAAAAATAAAAAAGGTTGGAAGAATCTTGAACTGGATGAGCAAAATTTTGCGAGAATTATTGCCTGTGTACGATTGCTTGCTGTTCAAATTAGGTGGTTTTGTCAAAACTGGAACAGGAAACTGTGCTGCTTAACAGAAAAACCACACATGTCAGCTGACTTACTTTTCCTGTAATGTCAGATACACTGATCTCTTCTAAGAACCATATTTTGGTGTGACTATGTAGCAATTTCCATCAAATTTCAATCATTGTCAATGCCATATGAGCCTGCTGTACTAGAGACTTAAGTCAGGTAAGATTGGCCTTCATTGATTCACAGATGGGGCACGTTTTTAGTTTCCTCTTCATGAATTTATGGCATTCAGGTTTAAGAATAAATGATTCGTTCTCTGTTCTTGTTTCTTAACCATTGAACCATTGCAGTTCTAATGCCAAAACTCAGTGATAACAGTTTTGGTAAACTTTTCTGCTGGAAGGGTTAATGTCAAAGAACCAAAACAGATTCTAAAAGTTTTATCCATAAACTGAAGAACAGACCTTTGTAAACCTCGTGTGTATATACTGCATGATACTGTACATGTGATAATGTGCTGTGTAATATTTTGCTCTTAACACATTGGCAAATTAAAACAATTGTATCTCATTCTTTATTGGAAACTTAAATCAATAATGGGTGTTATTTAGTTTTTGGATTATGGTATTAGGATATAAACTTCAGATCACAGAGAGATAAAACAGAAAGGATACAAGGTTTTGAAGAAAAATAACTTTTTTTAGAATTTAGTAACAAAAGATTTAATCTGATGAACAAAAAGTACAAGTGTTTACCTATTTCTATGTCCAAATTAAATGTAATAATTTGGAGTATTAGTAACAGCTCGACAGAGACTACAGGAGTCAGTAGCCATAATCAGGAAACCACTGAAACTTCCTGTCAACATACACAAAGACACGCCAACAAAGCGAGAAGTCAGAAATACCAAAAGAAGAACTTACAGGAACTATGGAACTTACAGGAAGAAATTTGCTATATTAGGACTTACGCACACATAAAGGTAACAATAGGACAAATGTATGATACCACTCGTTACTTTAATCCTAAAATTTTAAGTATAATGCTTTGTGTGATCATCACGTGCTAAGAGGCGTCACGATTCAAGTTTCTTTTGACAGGTTTCGTTGTGACAAATGCCTTTGCTCTGTTGTTTAGCTGCTTGTTCTCTGGCTATCTGTGAAATGCTCTAAGTTTTGGTTCACCTACAAGTGAATTCCTTACTGAACATGCAGCCAAATCATTTTTTTTAACTGATGTTGATATGCTTAAATGTGAACTTTGTTAAAGACATTTTCCTTCATGTATTCGGAGAGATTTAACATGAAACAATGTTTCATAAGATCACATAATGTTTATTATGTCACATGCTTGGATTAGGGTTAGATGCTAGTTTGAAGTTTCTTGCTCATGATCAGTAATACATGAGTAATACTTCCATGTGATGAAATGGGAAATCCCCATTAGTCTATATCACACATTCTCAAACCTTATAGAACAATATTCAGATAAAGGTAATGCTCACAGAGAAATGCTTCACATCCATACCCACATTTTTATATATCAGATGTACAAACCACTAGATGAAAAAGGCCAATGCCACTATTCAAACTAGTAGTAAAAAGTTACTTTTGTCTGCTCTTACATTCGTGTAGAGATACATCCTCTCCGTTATGCTAATGAGGGGGCCGTCTTTAAGAAAGCATCATGGAGACCACTGACGACTAACCCTAACACATTCACAGAGGCTGGAAGTAGAGAATGACTAATGCTGTCAGCGGCCAGTGTAACTGCCTGCCATGTGGCATTTTATTTTGGTTAAATGCTCTAAGAATAACTAAACTTTGAGCATCATGCTCTGAGACACCACAGCCCACAAGCTATGTGTGTGACAGTTTTGTCATTCTGATGAACGCTACCTCTGACAATAAACAGGCAACAGGCCGAGCCAACGCCAGTCTCTGCAGATGCAATGAAGGCAACATGCAAACAGCAAAACAGAAACAGAAATGCATATATGTATATATATATGTATCACAGGGCAAGTCTAAATACTTACATTGTTGATTTGATCCTCAGACATGTCCATCGATCTGAGGGAGGAGGAGTCCACCCCTTTGGTGATCAGAGACCGGGGAGGAAGCCAGAGGTCCAGTTCAAGCTTGGCCCCTGGTTTACAAGTACACCTCTACTTCTTTCCAGGCACTAAAGAGGCGACAACAGTTCACATATCATCTGGACACATATCGGCTGAAAATGTGTGCATCAAAGCTGGGAGTAAATGTGGTAAGTTTTCGTATTGAGCAGCTTTCAGAAAGCTGCTCAATATGGTCATGTCCAGTTTTAAATCATGACAATGTCCTTTCTTTCTTTCTTTCTTTCTTTCTTTCTTTCTTTCTTTCTTTCTT